>JAQFVV010000059.1:4338455-4869580 GCA_028023455.1 Epiperipatus broadwayi
GCTGAGAGTTATGATTAGACAGTATGTTGAAGTCTCTCACAAAAAAAAACTTTGCTGCAGAAGAAATTAAAAATCAGAACTCAAAATATCAAATAACAAAATAATGGACCAGCATGTTCTTTATATGGTAGTATTTGTGGTTTATGGATCGGTTTGTATAGTTATCACAAACCTTATTGTTTTTTTTATATAAACTTAAAATAACCACTTTTTTCTTTTTTTTTTTACAAGTGTTTGGTGCTGGCAATGATGATGAACAGATGTAAATAATATATATATAGGTAGCAGTTTTAAAAGATGTATGCTTGTTTCTATGAATAAAATATTATATATATAGAGAGAAAAAACTTTAATAAAATATATTTGTGTATATATGTGAATAATTTTAAATTGGTAGAAATAACTTAATACTAAAATGAAATATGCCTATGTGTTTGAAAAGGAAGGTTTTTAATAAATGTATTTTACCAGTTCTTACTTATGAATCTGAGACTTGGACACTTAACAGAAGAATAATGCAGATACTTGAGACCACTCAAAGAAGTATGGAGAGATGCATATCAGGAGTAACAAAAAGAGATCAAAAACACAGTATATAGGTAAGAGAACAAACAGGTGTTACTGATCTCATTGACAAAATTAAAAGACTGAAGTGGAATTGGGCTGGACATATTGTTAGAAGACATGATAATAGATAGACAATTGAAATCTTAAACGGGATTCCAAGAGATTGTAAAAGACCCAGAAATAGACCACATGTGAGATGGATGGATAAAATAAGAATGTGTGCAGAAGTGATGTGGACAAGAGAGACTAGAGATCGGAGAAGATGGATTGAACTTGGAGAGACTTCCATCACTACACCCATTCTTATGATTTGAGAAAGAAGAAGTTCTGAGGAAAGTACTTGTTCTTGTATTGAAATGTCAGCTATTTAGCTATTATATTTTTACTATACAGAAGCTCCTGGAAATAATACTATGAATTCATTTATCCATGAAAAGAATAGAATTACAAAATATAAACAATTGTCTACATAGCTGCATTAAAAATAATTAGATAGTTGGCAGCATGTTCCTCAGGTCTAGTATAGAATTATTTAAGTAATCAGAGAATTTTCCCATGCATATTTTTTTATAATGGGTCTTCAATTGGTTAAATATTTTATTTTTCTTTCCACATGCGAGTAGGACCATTCTAGACAATTTTTTTAAATAATTGTAATAGGCATATTTTAACCATTTCACATTTTGCCTTTTCTGACGTTTTTCTTTGTCTCACACGTCAATGTAAAATATATGATAAAATGATTATTACATATCAGAAAATAATAAATTTGACTTCATTCGATGGATATTTTTATTTACTACTGAAATAAATTTTAAATGTTCACATTTTGTTTCTGTAAATATTAAAAAAATTAGTCCATAATCAAAACAAAGACATTATACATCATTATTTCTAGAAAGATTATTTTCAGTATATGAAATCAATGAAATCTCTTTTAGTTCTGAATATTTTTAAAAACGTTAATGAATATTTATTTATTTCTCTTATATCTAACAAATTATGCTTTAAAGTTTAAATTTTTTGATTATTTATTGCAAAATTACAATATTTTCTTTACTCATTAATAAAGTAGCTTGTTTACGTCAGAACTATAATTTTTTAATTTGCTTCAGGCCATATTTGTGTTAGCTGCTAATATAACATATTTTTGAAAATAAAGTATTTCAAGTCAAAATAAGTTATTAATAATTTTTATTTCTTGATATCTAATAAATATAGTGCAAATTATTTTTAAAAAATATCTAAAACTGTAATAAATTCACAAATAAACATGTTTTTGCATCATTGGAAACCTCATTGTCATAAAACACTGAATGTTTTATAGCCTTGGCAACACACAATGGCTGAACATGTCAAGGTGGGGCTTATGTCTATTGTAAGATGGGAATATTGAATTTTGCACTTTTTTCTTTCAATTTTCAGGACATAAAATTTATTATAATAAATTATACTATTTTACATGCATTTTAACATATAATACTTACGAAAAAATTCACCAGGGGCAAATTGGCCAAAAGATTTGGATAAAGAATTTATATCAGTATATTTGTACAAAAGATGGGATGATTGTGTTAAGAGGATTGTTGAGTGTTATAGTAGTAAGGAATGGGATAAAAGAATAGATTTATTAATAAAGAATAGGGAGTTAGAGAGATGGAGAAATAGTATGGTGAACAAAAAGAGTTTAAATATATATAAAAATAAACAGAATATTAGGTGCGAGTTAATATATGATAATAGTAAGGAAAGCAGTTTATTGTTTAAGGCTCGAACGGGATCTTTAGCAACAAGAGAATATACATGTAAATGGGAAAATATGGGTAATTTATTTTGTAAATTATGTAGGAAGGAATAGAAAATATTAGGCATTTATTAATTGAATGTAAATGCTTGAAAATAGAAAGGTTACATATAGTGAAGTTATGGAAGAATATATATGAAAAAAGTGATTATACAGAAAGTGAATTATTGTTTTTTTATGCTTGGTTTGGGAAAAGATAAGGGGGATTTAGATATAAAGGCCATAGAGTTGACAAAGATTATGTTGTGGAAATAGGATGAAGCAGAATATGGGAAAACTTAGAGTGGAGAATGGAAAATTAAGTGGCTAACAGGTTTATTTGGGCATAATGGCTGAGATATTCTTGGCTTCATTTAAGGAGAAGCCACAGTATATCACATCACATCCTTGACATCTTGAGATGCAATAAGATTAATATATAGTAGAAAACCATATAAATAATTTCTTTTGTTCTCTTTTTTTAATAAATTTATTTAATTACCAGATGCTTTTGCTTTTTTAAATGTACTAAGAGAAAATATTTTTATCTTTTTTTGTAAATTATTTAATAGATGTTAATTTTAACCTTTTAAGAATGATGAAGTTTTATGTTTAAGAATATTTTTAAAAAGAAGAAACAAAATAGGATTTTAATACTTTGGTAAATTTTATGTATAATTAGAGTTTTTTTTTTTCTTTATCTCTCTTCAATGAAAAAAAATCAAATTAGTGCAATTAACTGAATATCTTGTTTTTCTTTTTTGAAAGACAATTTTTTTAATTAGAAAGACATGCCAAGAATTTTATGATGTCAATTCAAGTTCTTGACTTGCTTTTCAATAACTATGATTAAGGAGGGGAATGGCTGAAAATTACACTTTTTAAAAAATTATCTAATTGGTTTTATAAATATATAAAAGACAGATTGTGAATAGTTTGTAAGTCTGATTGTTCTACAAAAAAATAATGGGGATGTAAATAAGTCAGAAGACCAATGAAGAAATTATTCCTTACCTAGTTTTTGACAAGTCTTAATCCAATTGAAAAAGACATTAGGAAAATAAATTATTTCTAACATAGCTGTTGAAGAGATAGCAAGTCTTAATCCAAATGATAAAGAAGGAAGAAGCAGAAGTCTTAATCAGGCTATTGCATAGAATAGAAAAATTTTTAATTAAGCTTTTAGCATCCTATGAGTTTAGTCATAAAATGGTTTGTACAATAAAAACCATTTACTAAATTCAGCTAAAAGTTAGACATCTTCATCCTTGTAACCTATCTTCACTGGAATACAAATGTAGATAAATTAACCTCTAAAGTAATCTGCAACGACGTCTGCAACCAAGAGCATGAGTCTCATCTGGGAAATTTATTAAAAGAAAATGGATAAAATTTTGCTGTTGTTAACATGGAAATGAAATATTGCACACCAGAAAAAAGACAAATTAATCATGTTCATGTGTAGAAGCCTTTAATAAAAAACAAGTGGAAAAACTAGAAATTATAATTGGAAAGAATGCTATAAAATAATCAAATCAATAGTTAAATGTATTTTTGTTTGCATACTAAATTTTCATGTATAGTTAAAAAAAGATAAAAAAAAATTTTCACAATTTAAAAATACTAACTTAATTGATAATTTTAAATCTTTTTATTAAGTTAGTATTTTTAAATTGTGAAAAAAAATTTTTTTAAAAAAAAATCCATTTAATTTTCTCCTCAAAATTATGAAAGAGTTTTTAGAAAATTTAATTTCTTGCAAATTTATTTATTTTTTTTTTTTGGAAACATGTTTTTCTCTTTTTATTCACCCTCTCCCTCTAAAAACTTAACAAAAGATTAATTAAATCAAAGATTGTTATCTTTGAACTTGAAAATGTTGTTTTTCCAATTCTTAGTTATTTTAAAGAAATAACTTAATGAATTAAAAATTAATTTATGAATAGAAATAAATGATTGGTTTATATAATTTTTATGAAAATATATTTTTTGGTGAAATTAATATTTAAAATTTCATATTATCATGTCATTTTTTTGTTAATCAGTTAATTATTAAATAATTGTTTCAAAAATATAGTTTTAGTCTTAATTTCTTTATTCTATCCGATTCCTGTTTCATAAATTCCAGTGTGTATGTGATCTTATTTCATGGCAGCCAATGTTCTAGGATTTTTTAATATGCCTAATAAAACTATTTTCTTATAATATGCAAAACCTAGGAATTATTTGAAGTAATTTATATTAAGCTGCTTTATTTATTTATTTATCTCTTGTTCACAGTAATAGTGTATAGAGTTCTTGCTTCCTGAGCTAGATTCATGCATAACAATTAATTATATAGATTGGGACTTTATGTTTAATGTTATGGATATTCAGAAGATAAAGATCCTGGTTAATGCAAAAAGAATATCCTTTAAAGTCCATGCACTATATTTCATTTTATTTATTTTTTTAGAAATTTAGTTTATAGTTGACCAGTACATTAGTGATACTATGTGGACAGAGCATTGATGATGGTCAAAATGTCTTTAGAATCTCAAAATTATTTGACCAAAAGTTGTATTTTGATGCAGAGGCATCTAAATGTGTACATCCAGATAATTATTGTTTGTATTCTTGCTCTACATTTGGCAGCAGCTAAATAATTAGCATGGTCTATAGTGGACACTTTCAAATCCAGTCACAAGATTGATTTTTTTATTGTTGATCATTCATGATAATGAATTATTATTTCTTTTGTGTGATGCTGATGAACTTATAATTAGTTCTGTACTGATTTCTATTGCTCCTTTCTTTTATATTTATTTTTATATTTTGTTTATTTGGGAATAATGATGGTTTCCCATCTTTTCATAATTCAGCCCTAATATGGTGTACAGTTACAATTGTCACTCAACTATACTGTTACTTATGGCTTTCCAATTGTGGGACATCATAACCTCAAATTCTTTCATGTTAACTCCTATATTCCATGCTGTTACTATATATATATATTCTAACCCAGTATTTTTTATTAATTAGTTTAATTTATTTATTTCTAACTCTTTATATTTATTAGTTTAGTTTATTTGCACTTGTTGTTAAGGCAACCAAAATAAAGCAACATATCCATTAATTTTCCAATATGATCTAAAATACCTTTCATATAATACAATTGTACATTCTCTTAAGCCATGCCACGATTGTAATAATAACAATAATTGATCACTTATTAATTTAAAGAATAATTATAATAATATTAATCTCAGGGTTCTTTGTTTCATGTAAGGAAATGCTCAGCAGTATTGTGTTGTCGCATATGACTGGCATTCTGGTCGGCTATAGGAAACATTTATTTTACTTAAATTCAATGTGTCTTCATCTCTCATATCAACTGCTATATTATTTAAAGAGATGATAATTCTATTCAATAATGACGTATAATTTTGAATAACACAGCTTTTTTTTTTTTTTTTTCAGAATCTCAGTCAGAATAATAAAAAGACAAGGGTGCTTTTTGTGTCCTTCCATCATCCATGACAACACAATAATATAACTAAGATTTATTACTTAGACAATTTAACTAAATGGGAATGGGATAATGTGCAACCAAAGTTAATGGTTTGGGAATAAATTCATTTTTTTTTTTTTTATACAAAGGTGAATGTTTAGTCTTAAGTTTTCAACTCCATAAATAATTATCATTAAACTAAAATATAATGACATATTCCGATCTGCTTAACTTTATTTATCTGGTATATTAAGTTTTTAAGAATTTGGAATGATTTCGGACTCAAGAAAAGGTTTTGCAAATATTGTGCAAACACTTATATTTAGCATATAACAACAAAAAAATGAATCTACAACAAATTTTAACAAGACTATAATTTATTATTATCACAAAAAAAAAAATATATGAACATTTATTCAATAATCCCATAGTAATACAAAAATATAAAATATAACTGACACTAATCTGTATACTCTTTTGGTTATGGACTAGAGGTTACTACTTCTCCTGTATGCAATCATATGGATTGATTAACTAAAAGTACATTTCATTACCAATACATTGTTTATTAAATTTTGGTAACCTTGTAGAAGCTTTTATTCAAAATTATTGACTAACTATTTTTTTTTTTAAATGATTAATCCCATCATATGCAATACGCAAAATATTAAATTTATTTCTAATACATTTACTTTATTTATGGTCTTTAATGGGATAACCTATTCTAATTATAGGCCAGTTATCAGAAGTTACACTTACCATCTTACATTTAACTTAATGCTAACTTAAGTTATGATACAAATTTTATTCATACGTATAATTTTAAATATGAGTATTATTTAATTACTAACCAGAATTAAATATTGCATTTGAATATTCCTTCAGTAAATAAGCGTTTTAAATTACGCAATTTTAATTACTTTCTCCATTGATTTACTTGTCAAATACTAGCAATATTTAGCAGCACAATACAGATATTGATCTTAGTTACTAACGCACTATTTATACTAAAGTGGATCTTGAGGAACTAACACCTCCAATATAACCTTTATCTTGCCCGAACTTTCAAAATTAAGCACAATAATCAACACCTTCCATGGTGGAGCTATCTTTATTTTCACATGAGGAATATGGAATAACCACGAAGGTCTGTAGAGTAATCTACTACATTCAAATATTTTGGTGGTTTCTTGCCTCTTACTTGGGCATACAACGAACACACACCAAATACAATCCTCTCCTGGGATTTAAACGAATGAAGCATACTAAATGCTAGATAAATTCTTGATCGTCCTATCTATGAGAATCGATCACTTGGGCTATAAACATACCCGAACATTATATTTAAAATCTTCCTCTCATGGAAAACAAAGCGTTTGGGGAGATCATTTTTCATCCCACAAAACAAATACATTATAATTATTACCTATGCGAATATTAAGCATATACCAATGCTATATCTGGGCAGGATAAGTAAATATACTGATTATAATAAACTTATGTTACCGTGTATACTTTGATCAACATCTGAAATCAATGGACATCATAGAATAAAAGTATAATAATTTTAATTTTAATAAAGAAACATTCAAAGATAGTTGGTAGCATACTATCTTAAACTAAATAAAGTGGATGTGTTATTTAAGAATAATTAGGAATAAATTCCTCAATTAATACAGTATAAATTCGTTTCAAAACTTTAACAAGAAATATTTTGGTATAGCATTTTTTTTTTTTTTTTTTTTAGTTACTTCTGATAATTTTCAATATTTATTTTATCCCTTAAATATCTAAATATTTTTCTTTTACGTATCTAACATACAAAATTTCTACCTACAATTGTATGTACTAATTAAAACATATTTTATAGATTTTTTTTTTTTCGTATTAAATATCAAGTTAACCTATAATAATTATATTAAAACATACCTTTGTCATTACAAGGCTATTAAATATCACTTGACCATACAGACTTTAACCTATGTGATATAACAAAAATACATATCATTTATAACTTAGTTTTACACAATCATTAATTAACAAGTGCATACTCTCTCATTAGAAAATATTTTTCTATTGAGCAATTGGTCCAGGTGAAGAGCTTTATCCAGTCGTATTTCACGAAGCAAGTTTAAAAACAATAAACGCATGATATTATTTCCTTTAAATAAAAGTTTTCTCTTATTTTGTGCGTTTAATTAGGTAAAGAAACATATAGCAGAATTGAAGATTAATTCTTACTTGAATTAAACTACTACAATTTTGGGATCCAAGAAAATAAAATATACATATTCTAACATAACGAACAGTTGACGATAGATGATAAACATACACAATATTTTTTTTTATTGATGATATGTATACTTATTAGCTAGCTTATTTATGGACGAAAATGCGCAATTTTCCGAGAGATTATTATGATAATAACTGCAGTCAATTTACGTGTACATGAAGTTTTAATAATTCCAACTGATGTATAATATAATATATCATTTATTTTTATCATTAAGTCACTAAGATATTTGGTTTTGTTCATACTTTAGGAATTATAAATTTTTTTTTAACGGTAACTTCTCCGTAAGAATTCCCCTATATAACTTTTCCTATATTTACTCTGAGAAAGTTTATATATATATTTTTTTAAAATATACAGGTGCGTAATTTAATCTTATTTATCATTATTATTATTTCCAGACAATTCTTGGTGAATAAAACATATTTTAACGTATGTAACTACATTACTTGTTAAAGGCAGACAATATTGAGAAAGAGCGCGAAAATGTTTCTAGTTGATTTTCCTTGGTTTCAAAATATTTCTTTCAATTATTATTTTTTTTTTTCTTTCTATACCAAGAAAATATCAATAAATGACATAAAGTTAATAAATAATTAATCTTTTCTTGGAAATCGCTTCTTTTCCTTAATTTAGATATAATATAATTTTTCGTGACTCTTTTAGTTACATCTGTCATTTTTGAACTTTAGCGCGAGACAATAAACTTTTAAGTATAAAAGGTCTTTAAATAGGTAGATGGCAAAGAAAATCAGGATATCTTATCAAAAAAATTTAGCCACACATTATATTATTAAAATTTTACTTTGATTACATTTATTTCTGCAAAATAAAATGAAAAAATTGAGTTACCAAATTTCAGCACTGTTCCTTCCTTGAAAACTAAAAGCAGACTATCTATTTTTTTTTTTAAAAAATGATCTTGATTATGAAATTGGTTGTTTCGTTTTGTTGTTTTTTTTTTTTTTTTTTTTTACTTTAGCGACCTCTTCCAGAAAAATAATCATTTGATTATAACATAAACAAAAGAAAGGAAAAACTTATTATAATCATATAGTTTTCAGTATTATCTACCTGGATTACAAAGTAATTTGACAATATAAAAAAAATAATAAATACATTAAATTAACAATCAGTGATGTATAATTCTTTAAACATTATATTTTTTATTTTTTTTCTTTCTCTTTTTTTTTTACAAAAAGAAATTACCAGAAGTTATTGTGCTTTATGATAAGACACTCATCCACTCCCCCCTCTACCCATCCAAAATCAATTACTGTTTAGCTTTTATACCATATTAATTTGCTCTAATTATTAATATCTCAATTAAATTATTCATGTTCTCTCTTTAAAATGACATTGAGTTATTAAATCTATTAGTTATTCACCCAAAACATGCCAAAGTGAGTGAATAGCATACTTTATTAATCAATTATTGCTATTGTTATTTTATCTTTTTATTTCTTTAAAGAATAGCATTGTTTTCCTGCAGAAATAATGCCAAGTAAACCAAGTGTCAATAACACTAGGTTACAATTTATATATATAATATCATTACCAATTGTTTACCATTACATATATATATATATATATATATATATATATATGTAATGGTAAACAATTGGTAATGAATTCAGTTAACAATTAAATAATAAAAACAATTACAATTTTGACAAATTAAATTTTTGTCTAGGGGAATTTAAGGACAACTAATGGGTTACCATGTTCATGGTGGAGTGGCTGAATGCAATATATTTTTAATTGACATGTCAGTAGTAGTCCTGAGTAATAAAAACAAGTCTCCATGCAGATTTAATTATATTTACTGATCATTACTTCTCTCCAACTAATAAATTATTATATTAATAAATAAATAATCAACTTGGTTTAGATGAGTAATGACAAATGCAAAATTATTAACAACAACAATAACTTTAATGAAAAAATAGTATTATATGATGATAATAATAAAAATATTTATATATTTACAATTAGGAAAATTATATGGTGATCACATGAGAGTGAAAAAATCTTTGTAAGTTACAATATCTTTGAGTTTATCTATAAAAAGTTCTGTTGATTTATTCTTACATCTTCATGAGCTCACATGTACATTTTGTATCTGTTAACATGGGAACATGACCATTCATCATAAAGTTTTAAAGTTTTCTGGCAATATTATATTTAGCTTCTTTTGGTTCTTCCAAGACAGCTTTCTTATGAGAGTTTCATTGCAATTTTCTTCTGAGCATTTAAAATTTGTACATTTGCAGATCAATTTGTAGAAGTACATTTCCAGGAGATAATCACTTTGAATAACTAGTTTTCTTTTTATAGCAAGTAACTAACTATCAAGTGTTTTAATAGTCAGTAGTGATGAATAGATTGGCAGAATCTAACTTTAGAGAAACTACTTCTTCATACTTAGATTTAATCTTTCTGACTTCTTTCTTTTCTATTAATTCTTTATTTTTCTTTATATCCCCCTTACTTCTATTTTCAAAATTATTATTTTCTATTTTATATATCAAATTGTTTCTTATTTTCTTAAATTCATTAAATCATATGTAATGGTACTAATCGGTAGGCCAGGCCAGCCACTTGATGGCATTGTTTCTCTGCTAAAAACCCAGGAATATACCATTTACCAAGACCCAATATTTCTGTGCATTTGCAGAAGAAAATTACAGCCTATAGAACAGTCCTATTCATATTAGCTGCTGCAGGTCTATATAGCATTGCACACAAACATTTACAGCCTGCTAATGTGCTTTGTGATACTATGCAAATATGCACACTTAACAGATCGCTATCATATGATGTGAGGGTGTAGGGAATTCAAGTGGCCATAACTGTTGCAATGTGCATTCAAATTAAAGATCTTACCCCCTACCCAATGTAGTATTTGATATTAATAATTGTAAGACTGTCACCAGGCTTCCCTACAAATTTGGGAAGGTAAAAAAAATTGCAAAAGCACCTGAGACAAATAAAATGTCTGAGGTTTCACGTAGTTTTGGAGATCATAAGTTTTGTTTGATCAGTGACAACAAATTAGTTGTCGCACATGCACCCACTCACCCCCCCAAACAAAACCATTAAAACATGATCAAAACTTTTGACTTTTTCAACTTTCGTTTTCTTTTTTGTTTTTTAAAATATGGTGACTATATGATGACTTTTATTTTTACTTTATTTGCATTACGTGATGTCTATTTTGCTATTTTTGAATAAGAAAATGTACAAATATTTGAATAAAATCTTGTATCATCAATTATTTACAAGAATGTCAAAATATTAGTAAAAAAAGCCATATCAAATGTCAAAAGTTGTCAAAATATTAGTAAAAAAGTGGTATCAAGTGTCCAAATATTTTTTAAAAAGGCAGAGAAAATGTAAAAATATTTGGTTGTTTTACAATAGCATGTTGAAACCGCTGGAGGGCGTTATTTCTATGCTAGCACACAGAAATATGCCGTTTAGGTGGCCTTCGCCGCTATCAAATGTTCTATTTCTAATGCGTAAGCCTAAAAATAGTCCATTGATATGGAGGAGGGTACCGGCTGAATGTGTTTATTTCTATGCTAATGCACAGAAATGTGACATTTAGCCAATCTTGCCACAGAAGCTATCATGTCAGCTTACAGTTCAGATTCGGGCTAAGCATTTCGGACTAGCGATCACATTTCACTTTTGTTTACAGTATTGTCAGGGTGGCTGTAATTACGATTGTTGAAACTATTTTAATATTCATTAAGACCACCTCCTCCTCTATCTCGCATGATTTAGAAGGTCTACTAACAATTATCAACAGAGTCTCATGCTTCCCTACCCCCATTTCCTGCTGAAAAAATGGGCCAAGTGTAGTTAAAAGCACGATTCCCATCAAATCATGCTCCAAGTCACGTTTCCTGCAACAACAACTGTCAGCTGATTAATCGAATAGTTGAAATAGGACAACTTGTTTTCCGAATCTCAAAGAAAGAACAAGGATTCTTCTCTGACTGCTGGAACCAGTGGTTTATCAAACAAAACACCTTGAACCTGCATGCTTGCTGTGTTTTTTTTTTTTTGCCTGAAGAGCCCAAAAAGTTGCTTTTAATTGCCGTATATATTGATGTTTTTTGGGGGGAATTACCATCAAAACTTGGTCAATCTTCGAGTTGTTGGCATTCCGTTCTGTTAGCAATTGCAAACACTTCCCCCCTTTCCCCCTTCTCCCAAAGTTGGACTTTGGCTTGTAAATGTTACCATTAAATGGACAATAGATTTATTTATAATTTATCAAAATAAAAACAAAACAAACCGAAAAAAAAGAAGAAGTAGTTGAATCGGCTGATTTTTTGTTTATCGTACAATACCAAACTGAAAATAGAAAGGGTTTAATGAGAAGAATCAAAACAAACAAAAAATCGGTTAACTACTTTTTAAAAATCATTGGTTTTAATCGATCCGTTTTTGTTTTGTTTGGGGTAGCCAAAATAGAGTTGATAGCTGCCGTACTTTTATTTTAAATGTGATAAACAACAACAACAACCAAAAAAAAAAAACAAAAAAAAAATACATAGACGGAAAAAAAAAACCCCGTCCCCTTTGAAAATATGAATAAAAGAATCAAAAGCAAAAAAAAATTAAGTACTTTTTTTTTGTAAATTCATTTATTTGTAATTTTTTTGTTTATGTATTTGTTTATTTTTTTTTTTGGTCGTGTTTAAAAAAAAAATTGATTTGATATTACTTTTATAAATGTGATAAACAAAAAAAAAACAAAGCCAACAAAAAACAAAAAAAAAGAAAAGAAAGCCGGCCCCAACAACATTATATTTATCTTTGTTTACAAACCGAGCCCATACACTGGCGGTTTCAACACGCTATTGTAAAACAACCAAATATTTTAATAAAAGTTGGACAAATTGGGAAAATATTTTAATAAAAGTCATAGAAAATGTAAAACTATTAAAAAAATAATCGATCCCAGATCGACATAATTGTATGTTTTTAGCAGAGAAACAATGCCACCAAGTGGCTGGCCTGGCCTACCGATTAGTACCATTTTTTTCATTATTTATCATTTGTTTAATATCTTTATCATCTTAATAATGAACTCCATATTTTTCTTATACAAAACCTTGTGCTATTTTTTCCATTGTTGCTTCTCCAATTGGCACATATTTAATTCCTTCATTCAATATAACTAGATATAATGTTTCAAAAAAAATTGATAGATAAAAATGATATATTCAAATAAATGTTTATAAGAGAAACAATATTCATAACAACATAACAAGTTGATTCTCCAACATTGATAGGGAAATACAAAATTAGTTGTATACATTCAATAATATGCAGGCCTGCAATGTATTGTTAAAAAGAAAGACTATTAAACAAAAATATTTAATAATCAATGAGCTAAAAAGTGATTTCTTTGTATATATAATTAAAAGAAGTATTGAAACAATAGAATATAGAATAAATGAAGAAAGTAAAAATAGATATATATGAATAACAACAAACAAAAATATTATAGTGAATAAGTTTAATAAAACTATAAAGAAAATTAATTAAAAAATGCAAAAGAATAGTTAATAAAAAGAGAGAAAACTTATTTTTAATGGATAACAAATATGTTGGATATAATAAAGGTAATAAAGAAATAATTAGTGGAGTATATATGATAAAATGCGAACAGTGTTTAGATTGTGAGGTTGATAATATATATGTGGGAGAAACTAAAAATTCTATAAAAACGATTAAAACAATATATGTCAGATAATAAATTACCGATAATAATATATAAAGAAAACAGGACAAAAATTTATACAAATTTCAATAAAAATGATGTTACATACAGACAATATTAAAGAAAAAAAAATAAAAAAAGCAATACTAATAAAAAAGGTAAAACCAAAATTTAATAGGGATTCTGGGATTAGAATGCCATTGGTATAAATGTAGTTCCTAAAAAAAGATATAGAGGAAAATATATGAAGAAAAAAATACTTTTAATGAATTATGGATTTTTTCATTAGTCCTTTCAAAGATGGTAGTTGTCTTTCTGGTACACTGGTGATGTCATATAGGAAATATAATGACATTGGTGACATTAGATATAGTAAATCATGGATTATTCTTACAGCACTGCTCACTTTTTTCATCACATTAAGACAGGTAATGGCTGAATTTAGCAAACTTCAGCATTTGTTTCTGGATCTGGATGTATTATGGGTGTTTGACTGGTATGGTGTTTGGCTGCATAGTCACATATAACAGATGGTTTTCTGTTAGATTAAGTCATCATGCTTGCTATTATAAATGAAATAATAAACCACATGAAGTATTGAAAAATACTGTAAAACAGCAAGATATGGCTAACCATGTTAGGGTGAAAAACAGTTTTAATCAGTGTCTTCTCTGTATGAGATCACTGCAACACTGCTTCTTGAGTTGAGTCTTCAAATAGCCTAAAGTAGGCTGGACTAGCCCTAGTTGTTTGTTTCAGACTTATTTATAACCACTTGCTGTTGTTCACATCTATTGCTGGACTCGGGATGATTTCCAAACAACAGATTCTTCACCAGATAGTTGCAAAATTTGACTTTTCTTTCTTTACAACTTGTTTTTTGAAAAACATTTTGTTCAGTTCTTTCATAATTTGTGAAAACAGCCAATTTTACATATATTTTTAAAATACATTATTTTATAATTAATTAATTAAGTGAACAAAAGAAAAAAATATTTTTTTCTTTATTTATTTACATTTGCAATAGAAAGAAAGAAAAATCATTACCGACTTTTAAAATTGATTGATAGCTTACTTATTTTTATTAACCCATATAACATATTTAGATTTGCTATCAAATTTACTTTAAGAAAAAATTTTTTTATAATAAAATTCCATTTAGAGTGCAAATCAAGAAAGTAGATCTTTATAAACTATGCAATTCAAAATTTTTGCATGCATCAAAACATTTTTTTCCTTTTACAGTGAATTTTATTATTTTATTGTTTTTCAATTATTGCAAAGAAAGTTTATAAAGTATTCAATAATATGATTAAATGCATACATTAATTTCCTTTAATTGTTTTTCACCTGTGTACTCAAGTGACGCATATAATAAGTATATGTGCATATCCATATAGAGCATTTTATACATTTACAATAAATATATGAATTTTTTTTATTCAACACTTTTTTTCTAAGATAGTTTTGTAAAATAACTAATTTGAGCTATCAGATTTGTTCTATTATAATATATATATATATATAATGCCATAAGTATCAACAGCTAATTGGTTATTATATGTAAATTATTTCACCTCATACTTAAATAAACTAATAGAATATCAGCAATCTTGCTATCAAGAAACTATTAAAACCAAGCATTAAATAACCATTTACTATCTAATTGTAGTGTTGTCTTGGCAACAGACGGTTGCTATTCTATTAGTTTGTTTAATCATGAGGATTGTGGTGATATAATTAATATATAGATGTGTGTTATTTATGTGTGCATAACTATACATATACATTACAATGTTTATATGTATATATATATTTTCTTTATATATATACATGACAAACAATATTTGATTAATGAAAATTGTCTCTAACATTGCTATAAATATTGGAACATACAACAATACAGATCAGTGTTTTATTTCCTATTTAGTAAAAGTAATTGGTATAATTTAAAGATATATAGTCAAATATATAATCCAGAGAGCAGACCTTTTAGAGATATCTATTATAAGCTCGAGTAATCAATAGATATTAGATGGTGGAATGCTATATCTCCAGGTATGCGAAAGTCATGTGATACTGTGAAAATACGCACGATGACGTTGCATTATAGCGTATGTATTCCAGATTTGAAAAGTGAGAATAAATTATATTAAGCGGATAGCAAACAATTGTAAACTACTACAGAGATGATCAAATATTGATCATAGAACCTTATTGCCTAACTCCCCGACTTCTCTTCGGCAGAACAATAATGCTCATATACTTACATTATAGCTTTACTTGTTTAATTAACTGCAGCTTTGACTGAGTTTAAAAAAAATTGTTTTTGAATCAAAACAAATCTGCCTTTACACAGAATTTGGAATTATTTGTATAAAACTGCGTCTCTGTCGCTACCCCCCCCCCTTTTTTTTTTTTTAAAAAAGCAGCAACTTGTCATTAATTTTTAACGAAAATGTTTTCTAAGTACGTTGTTAAATTTTTAAATAGTTATTATAAATTTACTTTTAATATTATTCATATTTAATACGATTCTTTTTTTTTTTTCTAATTTGATTTTTTTGTTTCTATTTTTGACATTAATTTGATCAACATTAAAATTTTGATGCTTTTAACGTTGCTTAAGTGAATTTCATTCATTAAAACAATCAATAAAAGTTATATCTTGCTGAAAATTATCATAACACGCACACACGCGCGCAAACACAAATATTTATTTCAATCCCAGTTTCATTATGTGCACTTTAGCAAAGCGGTTTCTTGATCAGTTCTTAGTTTAGTCTCTGATTTTAGTGCATAAACGTCAAACGACATCATAACGTATGACTGTGTGATTGCATTATAGCACATAAGGGGTCAGACTGACCCTAGATCAACATGGGTGTGACAAGAATCTCGGCCTCAGGGTGGCCTTTGAGCATTCCATCGTCAGATTTTCAATGGATAGATGGTTGAAGAGTTGGAGTAGATTGAAGCCTGTCCATTAAAGTATGAGGATTGGCTATCTTAATATATATCTGAGCACTTATTGCATATATGTAGAGAAATGATAATCTGGACCAACTGATGATTGCTGGTTTAGCATGAAATACGTATTGGTGATTATTTATCTTTTCAACATATGTGTTCAAGTGTATCAGTGTTATGAGATAGAGTCGAGAGTGGTGGGTCGTGTGAAAGTCTGTACTCATATTCGCTATATATTACATATATAGACAGGTATATAATAAGCCTGTGTTTCAGTTATAACACATCTTAGTGATTGGTCAACAGTTATTTCTCCATCATAGCACTCAATCCGAATAGAACTTATATCTCTTTTTATTGAACACTGGATGCTATAATTATTTTTATTAAAGATTACCCAAAAGTATAATAAATGATCACTGATGAAGTTTTTATTGCTTGACACCCTACCTTTTTGCTAAAAGATTATTTTTAAATTGCAAACTTTGTTTTCTAAAAGATCTGTAATCAAACCATAAAATGTGTCACGCATGCCACGTGCTTGGTCTTTCAATTGATATTTTGTAGTGTGGTTTCTGCAGCGATCTTTCTTTCCCAAAGATTTCTCAACATTTTGCTTAATATGTTCCATCGTCTGCTACATTTTTCCGATGAAAACAGACAATGTAAATGAGATTTGCCTTTCCTATAAAAGTCATGTTAAATTCACCCAAAGTAATACCTTTTTAAAAGAACATTGATTATTATTCTTTCCATATGACCAATGCATCAAAAATTAGTCTTAGTAGTAGTTCAATATCATATTTATTGAGGGAAGATTAAAACCAAGTCTTTTTTTAGGCCAACACATTATATGATGACACAAATGCACTGAGTACTAATGTTCTTCTTTAATGTCCCTTTCTCCTAATACAATTTACTCTACCTTATCCAAAATAAGTTATGTCACTAGGCCATATATGTATGTGTGACTGAAAATTTGCGATCCTAGCATTTTAATAGTAATGTCTTTAGTTGTCAAACTTTATGTAAAACTCCAAATCCTTTCAAAAGTTAGTAATAATTCACAGATTAGTATTTAACATGTTTTGAGTAGTATTCTTCTCTTTTCTTCGGTTGTTAATGGCCTGGCCAGTGATAGTACTAATATGGGAATTGAACCTGGACTTTAGATTCATGAATGTTGAATCTAAAACGGGCAAAACTCTCCATGCAGTAGTGCCAATCAGTCCAAGCCAGAGTAATCAATGAATGCCAGAAGGCTTGTGCATAAAATCCCTATCTAGTGCCTACTCATCCAATATCCCCCAGACTAGTTTCTAGCTTGTGGCTTTCATCAACGAGGAGCCTTGGATCTGAGAGGAAGCATAAGAAATGGTGATCATGTGATGTTTAGTAATTTAAGATCAATCCTGCCTAATAGGATAGTGGTGGCTATGGTTATTAAAGAACCAAAGACACCAAAATGTATGGGTACTGAACTCAGTTCAGACCTATATGACTATATAAGCTGATGAGCTTGGATTGAAAATATTGTGTTTTCAATTTCATTCTCATAGTTTTGTAGTTAAGTAGAGATAAAAGGTGGCTGCTGGAGGGTTGCATTAGATCCTAAGATCTAGGTGCAGTGCTCTCAGATCCAAGGTCCCTCACTGATAAAGCCATAAGCTAGAAACTAGTCAGGGAATATTGGATGAGTAGGCACTAGGTAGAAATTTTATGCACAAGCCTTCTAGTATCTATTGATTACTCTGGTTTGTACTGAGTAGCGCTTCTGTACGGAGAGTTTTGCCTGTTTTAATAAAAGTTATGAGCAAGCATAAAGAATGGTGATCATGTGAATGTGAATCTATGGTGTCTTTAGATTCACAAATATTGAAATTAAGACACCATAAATTCCATGTTCATTAATATAAACGTTCAGGTTTAATTTCCATGTTAGTATGGTCGCAGCTCAGGCCAGAAATACCTGAAAAAGAGAGGAGAATAATATCACTCAAACTGTTATATACTGATCTTTGTGATCTTACTAAGACTGGAATGTATTTTGAAAGTTTAAACACAGTTTATGTTTTTTAGAGACATTCAATAATATTAGATGATGGAAATAGTCCAATATATAATTATTTATTTTTCTGACATTGATACAAACAAAATTGGAATGGTTTGCAGAAACTCGTGTGTTTTATAACCAATAAAATAAATATCTCACATTTTGTTTGATTGACAGTTAGATGCATGAATTCCTAATATTTTTTGTATTGTTTGGGCATGGAAGTCTTCAGTCTGCACATATTTATATATTTCATGTTGTGTATTTTCTAATATTATATATATTTTTAATTCCATCTTTATTGTTAAAAGAGGTTGTCTTGACAACAGTTTGAGTTTGTGGATTGTTATTGATATTGGGATTGTCTAAGTGTTGACTGGTTGTAATGATATATATTATAATGAGTGGAAATAGCTCTTAAGCTTTTCCAAACATCCTTATCCCCAGACTGGTTTCTAGATGCTGGCTGTCAACAGTGAAGCGCCAAGATATTCAGATATTAGATCTAAAAATACCAGCTCAAGCCCAGAATTTATCTAATAGTTAACTATTAATTAGAAAATCTGAAATTTTCAGACATCTATATGTCTTCAAATCCAGCTATCTAACTTAAATAGCCATATAGCTTTATCAATATAACATCGCAAAAGTCTCAAGAGCAAAACTATAATTGCAAGGAAATCAAATACTACAAATGTTGTATGTTATATATATATATATATATACAATATACATATATTGATTTGAATGTTGCATATATTTTGGAAAGAATACAGACATCAAACTTAATTTATTACACACACACACACACACACATATATATATATATAGTATGTGTATCCCACCCAATAAAAAGGTAACTGGTTTCTCCAAGCTGCCTTCTACATCATCTCTGAATCAATGCATGTTTTACATAGTGACATAGTTTAGCTATTCACCACAAAAAGTTTAAGGCAAATAACTTGTTATGGTATCAAATATGACAGTATATTTTGTATTTTAATCAATAATAGAACAATATTCTAATATATATATTTAATTGAAAAAATCTGCCACTGAAACATTTGAAATGATTCAAACTGCAGTTGGCAGAAAAGTCATAATTTTCAAACTCATGCAAGATTTTGTATGGCTGGAAGAGCATTGAAGATTAGTGGTGAAGATATGGAAACACACCATCACATTTCATGATGTAACTTGTGATCCAGACCTGCTACTGCCTTAATACTTTTGTGGTAGATAATTAGACTATATATCTATAAAGTGTATGCATTGATCCAGAGATAGCACTGCAATCAGTTTGGAGAGAGAATCTGTCAGATTTTCACTGGGACATACCCGTTCTGTTACTATTATTACTATAAAGGATAAATGCATTCTGTAATCTTTCAAAATAATATGAGCATAAAAACAAACACAATACAAATACAGTATTAAATATTTTAGATAAATTACTGCTTACTCCCCCAGCCCTGACCCTCATTCCAGTAATAAAAAATATCCCAATATGAAGTTACATTTAACTGCTTGTTCAAAAAAATTTAAATGATGAAAAGTTAAACCAAACCTCACACGATCACCATTCTTTATGCTTACACAGATGTTTTTCACAGAGTCAAAACTCTCCATACAGTAGCACCACTCAGTGCAAACCAGAGTAATCAATTGATGCAGAAAGTTTTGTGCATAAAATCTCTATCTAGTGACTACTCATCCAATATCCCCAGACCAGTTTCTAGCTGTGGCTTTTATCAGTGAGGAGCCTTGGATCTGAGAGCACTGCAGAAAAATAAAGAAGTATTGCTATTGAACTCATATACAAGTAACAAGGATAATTTACTTTGATTTTAGATTTAAAATCTTGAAATTTTTATTTAAATTTTTGATCATCATGTTTCGATATACAAAAAGTGAAGGTACCAACAGGAGAACAGATGTTTCATCAGTGAATCGTAAGAAGAATTTGAATTCATTGAAAATAATGAAAAATCAGTATGTCTTATTAGCAAAACCACAATTATGAATTACAAATGTTAGAAACTTACATCACCATTTTGAAACAAATCATACACAGTCTTTGATTCAATATCCAAACAAATCAAATTACAAATAGATAAACTTCAGTTTTTAAAATCTGGGTTTTTCAACAATAAAGATTCTTTTCATCTTTCAATAATGAAGGTTGTCCTGCCATTAAAACCACTTTATGAGTCCTTGGAAAATATAGGGAAGGGGAATTTATTAAAAAACTGGAAGTGATACGTTTGTTAGATCCAAAAACCACAAAACTTCATTTATTAATAGACTCTATTATGATTTTATGTCATACAACAAAATGATGAATTTCTGAACATTGTAAAGATGTTGAAGAATGACTGACCAAACTGTACATATTTAATTTAGCTCTTAATGAATCCCCAGATATTCAAGATATTCCTTAATTGGATATTTTTGTTTGTTCTGTGTATAGGGAGGAGGTAACAAAAGAAGAAATGTTAGATTTAGTTGCTCTTGAAAAACTTGTTAGCATTACAACTGATGTTTCTTGTGCAGGGTTGGGTAAAAATACTGGTCTTATTGGCCTTTCATAAGAAGATCCTAAAAATCCACACTTTATAGAACTTTGTTGTACAATTCACCATGAGCATTTGTAATGAAAAATTTAAAATATGATACTGCTATAAAGACAGCGCTGCATAGTATAAATTACGTACAAATTAATACAAAAAAAAATTATCACCAATTTAAGAATTTTCTTCGAGATTTGGATGACACAGAACATCAAATGATGTAAATTTCTACTGTGTCATATGATGGCTGTCCATATGTAATATCTTAAAAGATATATTCAGCTTCTTGAGGTTATTACTTGATTTCTCAAAAGCAAACATAGATCATATCCAGAATTGAAATATGATAAGTAGTTACAAGATTTGAGGTAAATGGTGTCAAAGTTGTGAGTTGAGTAAGTTTGACAATGGTAAAACTATAGATAAATACTCTTCATATAATAGAGATATATATTGGAGATAGTGACCTGCGCCAACTGATGAGTGCTGGTTCAGCATGAAATGCATCCTGGGGGGCATTTGTCTTTTATTGTATCTTTATTTATATGAATTTAAAAAGAATGGGGAAGTATGGTTTAATATATCTATAAAGATTTGACATTCCTGACTTATACTTTGCAACACTTATAAAATCTCAATATTTCATTGCAAGGAAATAAGAAAAGGGTAAATGATCTCGTTGAAATTATTTTCAGTTTTCATGAAAAACTTCAAATTTTCCTAAATGATCTCATGATTAAAATTTTCCTCTTTTGAAAAGAATATCTTCTAACTTTAAAGAAGAAACATTTAATAATTATTGAGAAAAGCTAGAAGGATTGGTACCAGATTTTTAAAATAGATTTGAACATCTGAATATTTTCAAGTCAGTAATTTCTTTTTATATCAATCCTTTTACTGTTGACATTATTGAGAGTGTTTTTTCAAATTGCTAAATAGTACGTCCCAACAAACCTGTTGGACAAATAGAATTGGTGGAATTGCAAAAATATCACACACTGTAAACACATTATATATCTACTTCCCTGGATGAATTTTGAAACTTGTGCCAGAATGTAAGTCATCATCATCATTATCAACCATTATCAATCCACTGCACAATGAAGGTCTCTCCTAGTTCAATCCATCTCCAATCTTTGGCTTCTCTTCTCCACATCACCCCTACACACTTTCTTATTTCATCCATCCATCTTACATCTGGTCTCTTTCTGGGTCTTTTACAATCTCTTGAAATTCAGTTTAAGATTTCAATTGTTCATCTATTATCATCTCTTCTAGCAATATGTCCAGCCCAACTCCACTTCAATCTTTTAATTTTAATGTAAGCATCCTTATTTAAAAGAAGCTTCTTGTAAACTAATTTCAATTTTGAGACAATGTAATCTTGTGAATTGTTATACCCAATGGTAAAGTTTGTAAAATCAAAACATTGAGCACAACTGATGAATTAACATCTTAAGGAACTATTTTATGTTTTATTAACAAATTATAAGCTAAATTTTAATGTTCTTGCTAATCAGATATAATCAATGTAAATAATAAATTTTTTATTTTATTTTTGCACTTATTAATTTTGTCTCTTGATTTTTTGTTTAATTAATGCAAATTATAAGTCAAATATTTGTTTCCATTGAATAATACAAATATTTAATTGTGGCTCTTAAATATTGATCAAATATTTAATTGTGGCTCTTAAATATTGATCACTCTTGCTATATAACAAACCAAAGCTCAGCTAAAAGATCACCATTTATCTAACAAAATGGTTGGCATTGATATGACAAAAAGGTCCACATTATTTGCGAGTTTATTTGAACAATTATTTGAAATTCTATCTTGAGAATTCTCTTAATATCATATTTAGACCTGTTTAGCTAGCGTGGTGAGTTTATTGGCTTTTTACCTCTGAGTTTAAGATCAAGAAACACCACGGTCTTTCTTCTCAGTGCCTGATAAGTCAGAATGAATGTTTGTGTAAATGATAAAGATTTTTCCCAATTATACAATTATGACAGACAAAAATAAAGCATGGCCCTTAATCCCAGGAGGCGTAAGTCACCAACCAAGGCGCGGTTGGTGGGCAGAGGTGCAGTCCGGAGGCAGCCAGGCGCCATTTGTGCACTTTTTTTGGTCTACAACGCAGTCACTTTCAAGTGAAGGAAGTTGCAAGAATGGAAGAACCTCTTTATTATCGGTTTATTGGTTTTGTGAGTTAGAGAAAGGTGAAGAGCAATTGTTTAAAGTGGACAGCTCTATTTAAAGGCACAAATTTGGAAATACAAGTGGAGTAGGTTCATTTAAATAAAAAGTGGAAGGCAATTGTGGAGTTGATGGTGTATCAGCAGGTGGCAAGATTGTTTACAACTTAATAGCAGTATCAAATGCAGATAATTCAGGTTTATGCCCCAACAAGTTCTCACAGTGTGAAGTAGTGAAGATTTTTATATGGATGTACAAAAGGCTTTTGATCAGGTAAACAACATTTTAAAATTGTTATGGAGTTTTAAGCTAGAATTGGTAAACAAATGAAAGTGAAAGGTTGTAGGTAATTTTGGTTATGGTAATAGAAATGGAGAGGTATAGACTTGTGGAGTTTGCAGAGAAGGAAAAACTTTATATTATGAATTTTTTGAGAAAAATGTTAGAAGGAAAGGACGGAAGCATCCAAATGAAGGTCAGCAGAATTGGTTATATTTTGACTAACAGGAAATCTATTTCAAGATTGTAATGTTCTTAATAAATTTAACACAGGAAGTGATCTCGATTAGTAAGGGGTAAGATACTGTTAATGTAAAACTAGAGAGACAAAAATTATTAAGAAAATATATTTACAGTGATATTCCTAATCTTCAGAACATTCTAATGAATTTAAATTAGAACTTACAAATCGGTTCAAGTATTAGTAGATTTGAACTGATTCAGATTTGAAGAAATTAATATGAAAATAACTGATACACTTTAAAAACTGCAACAAAGATAGCTGGTAGAAAAAAGCAGCAATTGACTAATAAAATTTCTACTGAGACTAGAGAACTTATGAAGAAAAGAAGGAATATGAAGATATGCAAGAATGATGCATTAAAAAGAATTAGAATATCTCGAATTTTGTAAAATGGTGCGGAAAAGAGTTGAAAATGATATAAGAAAGTATAACAGTGAATTAGCAAGAAAAGCTGTAAAAGAAAATAAAAGTCTTAAGAATGTAAAACAACATTTTGGTATTGGTAGGAAATTTATATCTGCAATAAGGAAAAAGTGGATTTACTAAGGTGCAATGGAATTTTATCGAGAATATATAGTATAAAGACAGCCCTTATCTATTACTCATGCCCAGAATTTTAAATGAAGAAGTGAGAAATGCAATTAAATGTATGAAAAAGGAAAGGCCCAGGTAATGATGGAATTATAATTGATATATTAAAAGAAGCAGGTGAAGAAACAGAAAAAATATTAGCAAAGTTATATACCAAATGTCTAAATGATAAAGATGTACCGGATGATTGGAAGAATGCAGTAATAATATTAATATTTAAAAAAGGTGATAAAGAAGTATTAGAAATTACAGCCTATCAGCCTTATCAGTTTATGTAAAATTTTTACCAAGTAATACACGTCTACGAGATTGGATTTTCACAACCAAGGAACAGTGGTTTAAAGGGTTTTAGTACAGTAGATCTATTCAAGTATTGAGAGAAGTTATAGAAAGGACAAAGATATGAGTTGTCATTGTGTTTGGATTTGTAGTTATGAAAAGGCATTTGATTCTATAAACATTTCTTCAGTGATTAAAGCATTGGATCATCAAGGTATAGATCCAGGATATTGTCATATTTTAAAGAATATTTATAAAAATGCAACAGCAACAATTAGATTACATAATGATACTGGGAAAGTCAACAGAGAAAGGTGTAAGACAAGGTGCTCCATACTCCAAAACTTTTTACAGCATGCTGCAAGAAGTATTTTGTGGATTAAAATGGGAAACTAAAGGAGTGAAAGTAAATGGAGATTATTTAAGTCATTTAGGTTTCGCAGATGAGTAGTTGTTTTGCAAATATGCTCGAGCTGCAGGAAATGTTGCAGGAGTTATCAGATGAAAGTAGGAAAGTAGGACTAAAGATAAATGTTAAAAAGACTAAAGTAATGTTTAATCGATTTGTCAAAATATGAAAATAAAGTTGTTTGATGATTAGAAGAAGTTAAGAGTTACAAATACCTTGGTCAGATTATTAATACAGATGGAAACATAATAGAGGAAATTAATCATAGAATTAAACTTGGTTGGAGTGCTTTTGGTAGAAATAACTTGATATTAAAAGGAAATATGCCTATGTGTTTGAAAAGGAAGGTTTTTAACAAATGTGTTTTACCAGTTCTTACTTATGGATCTGAGACTTGGACACTTAATAGAAGATCAATACAGAGACTTCAGACCACTCAAAGAAGTATGGAGAGATGTACGTTGGGAGTAACAAGAAGAGATCGAAAACGCAATGTATGGTAAGAGAACAAACAGGTGT
This sequence comes from Epiperipatus broadwayi, assembly GCA_028023455.1. Lineage (NCBI taxonomy): Eukaryota > Metazoa > Onychophora > Udeonychophora > Euonychophora > Peripatidae > Epiperipatus > Epiperipatus broadwayi. Next base: position 4,364,442 of record JAQFVV010000059.1, read on the forward strand.
TACTGACCTCATTGAAAAAATTAAAAGATTGAAGTGGAGTTGGGCTGGACATATTGCTAGAAGAGATGATAATAGATGGACAATTGAAATTTTAAACTGGATTCCAAGAGATTGTAAAAGACCTAGAAGGAGACCACATGTAAGATGGATGGATGAAATAAGAAAATGTGTAGGGGTGATGTGGAGAAGAGAAGCTAAAGATCGGAGAAGATGGATTAAACTTGGAGAGACCTTCATCCTGCAGTGGATTGATAATGGTTGATAATGATGATGATGATTCAATGAATAGATTTATTATTTTGATTACTTTCTATCATAAAAAAGAAATAACAGAAAAGTGTAATTAAAATTCATAATTGAATAATTCGTGTGCAACTATTTGCCCACCTTCGAAGACCATATGTGATTACATGCTCTACTCACATTTTTTGTCTCACATTGAAAGCGTATACATTTCTTTCTTTGCTTTATTATCCTTTGTGAATTTTGATGTATACATTATTTCATGTAATAAAATCTTTCTAAACATAAAACTTTTATGAAATTTGATAAAATTTGTAAAAGTATCTCTCTTAAGCAATAAAATGAAAGTTATCAATTTAGTAGGTATAGAAACCAAAACTATAAACTGTTATTATATTATGTCAGAAAGCTTAAAGTTAAAGAGTTTAGGCAAAAATATGAAATGGGTAAAGCAATTGGGTATGACTTTATAGATTCCAAAGTTAAAAATGGACTTAAAACATCAGACCAGTAAAAGTGGCCATAGTTTGTTGATAATGAGACCACAATTTGTTTTCCACAGGAAAATAAGTTATTGAAGATAAAGAGTATAGCACAGAGCATACTTAATTGGATTGTGTAATTCTGTAAACAGTATATTATTATAATCAAAGCTTATCAACAAAATGTGAGCTATGTACAGAATATATAATACAATAGAAATTCATATAACATTCCAATACTAGCCAAAAAACAAAATTTTAATAATTTTTTTCCACAACCATGGTTACATGTATTAACAAATAGACCTTTCCAAGTGAAGTTTAACTAAACATAGCTGTATATGCAAAACAAAATAATCTTCCCATCATTCACTTCAAAAAACAACTTCCTTAGATATATCACATGATCACTATCTTCCATGCTTGCTCATAACTGTTTTGAGCTTAGATTGAAAATATCTGTGTGTTTTCAATTTTATTCTCATGTTTTTGTAGCTATGTAGAGTTAAAAGGTGGCTTCTGGAGGGTTGCATTAGATCCTAAGATCTAGGTGCAGTGCTCTCAGATCCAAGGCTCCTCACTGACGAAGGCACGAGCCAGAAACTAGTTTGGGGATATTGGATGAGTAGGCACTAGATAGGGATTTTATGCACGAGCCTTCTGACATCCATTGATTACTCTGTATTTCTTAGAGTGGCACTTCTGTTTTGAGAGAGTTTTGCCTATTTTATTCCTTTAATATATATAATGTATGTGAAAGAGATTCGGTAAAAAATAAAGCGGGCATTGCAGCTTCACGGTATATACATTTCAGCATTTTTTAAATATGAGAAAAGAACTTTTGTATATATTTAAATAGTAAATAATATACGTAACTGAACAGGAAGTAACTAAAACTTCCAATGAGTTATATAACGTAAATAAACTCTTGAACGTTTATTTACGTTATATAACCCATTAGAAGCTTCAGTTATTTCCTGTTTAGTTATATATATATATATAAATGCACACACATACAAATATATATTACATTTTAAATTTAACAAGAGTTAAGTTTTCTGCACTCACAACTCTTTAATATCTGAGATAAATACATTAATAATTATTACTAAAAAGAAAGATTGCTCAGAAGTTCATAAGAGATTTGAGCGCTAAAACTACGAGCACCAGAATCAATCCTGGAAACTCTCAATCCATAGTTGGACATTCTACCAACTGCGCCAAAATGTGCAGGGCAAAACATATGGCTTTATTGCCATGGAAGTTTATAAGAAGTTCGAATGCCAGAACTGTGAGCACTGGAATCGATCCTGGAACTTCGCGATCCCAAATCAGATGCTCCACCAATTTTCCAAACTGTACAGATACTAATAATTTACGATAAAGATATGATACATTGTACAGACTTAAACCTGTATTTATATATGCAATATAAACGGGATTCGAACTCAGACTTTCACACACCCCACTACTCTCAGTGCCATCTCATATTGCTGACCCACCTGATCACACACATGTTGAAAAAATAAATAATCACCAATATACGTGTTTCATGCTAAACCAGCAATCATCAGATGAAGACATGAGTAAGAGATTGCGACATAGCTTAATTAAAGAGCGTTTGTTCGGAGGAAAGATATTTTGGATTCATATGCTTATTCATAGTTTTCAAAATGTGATTGATTGAAGATTTTAAGTATATCTAATATATATATATGTAAACTTATAAATAAATATTAGAAACTACTGTAATTAAAAATTTAATATATATAAACGTCACTTAGGAGCGCCGTCGACTACGAGGATAGTCGAAAACGCACCTAAGTGACGTTTATATATATATATTTACATTTTTTATTACTGTATTTTCTAATATTTATTTATAAGTTTACATATATTATTTTGAAGAAATACAGACATCGATTTGTAATATATATATAAACAAAGGAAATAAATTATCATCCATCACATTATGATTAAAGACACTCTAAATGTTGAACAAAAGAAAAGATCCTTTGTTCAACATTTAGAATGCTTTTAAATAATAGGCTGAGATAGGATGATTTACGTTCTTTGTTTACATATATATTGAGCTATGTTTATATATACACACACAGTATTGCATTCACTAATCATGTTAATGATCTACATGTGAAATTTAGTTCGGTGAAATTTGTAAACTTTCTCAAGTTTTAATCAATCAGGCTAAGATATTTCATTTATTAACTTAATGAGCTCAGTTAACTAACAAACATATCGCAAATGGATATATACGCTTGTAATTTTACTAATATTCTAAGAATTTAAGAAATTTAATTCTTTTTCACAATTTCATATTTATTACGTAAATAATAAATTCTTATATTTGTATTCTTATTTCATCTATTATTATTTTTTTTTTATGCTTTGTATTTTTAAATTATTTCTTTTAACATGGTGATCTAAGCTCATGCATCTTCCTTAGAAGGTAACCTGAAGAGCCTTCATGGGAGAAACATATCCTAAAATATTTTTTGAATAATTAATATATTACTATAGATATAGATGACTACACACATTCATATGATAAAGTGCTCCTTTATATAATATAGTCTAATTTGGGCCATAAATTGATGAGTATTATGATCAATTCAAACGTTTCTTTATATAATGGACTCCTTGCCTCCCCAGAGTAGTCAACAAATTCTCAATGCAATTTGATTTGCATAGAGGCAAATCTTTCCATACCTTAGTGCCACTCAGTGCAAGTCGGAATAATCACTGAACGCAGGAAATTTTATGCATAAAATCCCTATCTAGGGTCTACTCATCCAATATCCTCAACCAGTTTCTAGCTTGTGGCTTTCATCAGTAAGGAAGCTTGGATCTGAGAGCACTGCACCAAATCTTCAGCGGCCACTTTTTATTTTATCAGCTAACTATAAATTTTTAGTCTAAAATGAAAACACAATAATGTTTTCAAGCTCATTAGCTTGCATAGTCATGTAGATCTGAACTTAGTTCAGCATCTATCTTTTGGGTTTTTTGGTTCTTTAATTACCATAGTCACCATAATCCTATTGGGCAGGATTGGTATTAAATCACTTAACATCACATGATCACCATTCTTTATGCTTACACAAGTTGTTTACACAGAGATAAAACTCCCCATCCAGTAGTACCACTCAGTGCAAGTCAAAGTAGTCAATGGATGCAGGAAGGTGAAGTACTCTCACATCTAAGGCTCCTCCCTGATGAAAGCCACAAGCTAGAAACTAGTCTGGAGATATTGGATGAGTAGGTACTAGATAGGGATTTTATGCACAAATTTTCCTGAATCCATTGATTATTTTGATTTGCACTGAGTGGTGCTATTATATGGAGAGTTTGGCCTCTGCGTAAACAGTTTGGGTAAGCATAAAGATGGGTGACCATGTGATGTTAAATGGTTCGGTTTGATTTGTATAGACTTATTAAGAATGTGAATTGTATGCTAAGTACTCTGTAAAATAAAATAGACATATTGTGTGAATGCATTGTGATGAGATGAGTTCAATCTAATATCTAGAAATCATGATCTGCAATGAAAGAGACCATATGCACTGTCTACTGTAAATAGAGTTTTTTGGTTCACTGTTTGAGAGTGTTGTGAGATTGATTCTTTTATAGGAATTAACAATCATTCATATCCACAGAGTTGAATTAAAGACATAAATACAGAATTGGTTCATGTCTCCAATATATAATGCAGTTGATTCATAAAGCAACTGATGCCTCCTGTAAGATTTTGAATAACTCGTGTAAGTCATATTTTTTTATGTTTGAAATATGTTTATAAAGTATATATTATATAAGGCACCATATTTCTATTAATACAATTTAAAATAAATAATACCCTGGGATTATAATTAGTAATTTTATCTTGCTGCTAGTTTCCATCTATTTTTTATATTATTCAAATTAGTATTCATCTTTGAAAACCAATGTTAAGGGCGAAGGAATAATTTAAAAATTCCAAGCACAATAAATTTGTACTTTATTTATGTATGTTCAATCATGTAATTCCTTAGATTGCATATATATTAAAAAGGATCTCTCTATTTTAGTATTATTTATAGAAATGCTAGAATAATTACCATAGATAGCGCATTTAAATTTCTATCCTCAAAATTTGTCTTTATTGACGAGGCCTGGGGTCCAAAGCTTGAAATAACATAGTTATGCATATAAAAAACACTCTTAACTTTTTCTTGCTATTCAAATTTAAATCTTACATTTTAAAACATTCTAAATTTTGAACCCAAGTTAAGTTGTTTGAAGAATTGTACAGATCTGACCTGAGTCAATAACTAAATATTCCCACATCTCTAGTTTTTTGTTAACTGAACACATTTTTTTCTTTTGGCGGTGAATATTAATAATAAATGAGTTATTTACTTGCTCATTTTAATTAATATATGTTGTTTAATGTTTTTCATAATATTTGATATGGTATGATCTACTGTGACTCCTCATTATATGGATTCAGGAATCTCTCAGCAACTATGCCCAGAAAAACCTATTAGCCACTTTACCTTCCATGTCCATTCCCCACCCTAAGTTTTCCCATATCCTGCTCCATTCCATTTCCACAACACAATCTTTGTTAACTCCATGGCTTTTATATCTAAATCCCCATTATCTTTTTTCAAACCCAGCATAAAAAATCAATAACCCACCTTCTGTATAATCACTTTCCTTATATTTATTATTCCATAACTTTATTATTTGTATCCTTTCTACTCTCAGCCATTTACATTCAATTAACAGATGCCTAATATTACATATGCCTTTCTTACACAGCTTGCAGACTAAATCACTGGTATTTTTCCATTTATGTGTATATTCCCTTGTTGTTAAAGATCCCATTTGAGCCTTAAACAGTAAACTACTTTCATTGCTATTATCATAAATTAACTCACCCAATATTTTGTTTACTTCTATATATATTTAAACTCTTCTTACCCTCCATACTAGGTCTCCATCTCTCCAACTCCCTATTCTTTATTAATGCATCTATTTTTTTATCCCATTTCTTACCACCATAACACTCAACAATCCTCCTAACACAGGGGTGGGCAATTGTTTTGGCTTTGGGGCTGTAGAGGTTGCGAAGGGTTGCATCGTGGGCCACTTTGTGAAAGCAAAGGTTAGTGGAGGGCCACACTTTTTTTTCCATGACACAATAAACCCACTGCTTTAGTCCCTGTATTACCAAATATTGTTTGTCCATAAATACATGACAATCATCACTGATTTTACATTTTTTGGAGGGTTCATGGTTTCACTAAAGTTAGAAATGTATATATTTGCTAATGCAAAGACAAACTTGAAATTAACCAGATCAAATGGAAAAGCATTGCACATCATATCTGCATTGTGCATGTTTATTGACATGGCCATCCTAGTGGAAAATACGAGATGAATCTTCACTCACACATGGGAAGGAAATCTCAGTTCAAGGTAGATTTTTCTGGTTGTCTTGGTATGCCACATAAAATCTCTTAGTGGGCCGCATGTGGCTCTTGGGCCACTATTTAACTACCCCTGTCCTAACACAATCATAGCACCTTCTGTACAACTATACTGCTATAAATTCTTTATCCAAATCTTTTGCACATGGTGCTGCCACCTATAATGTTTGCTATTTCTGGTTTGAAGCACTCAAATTTTTATATGTAGAAATTTTAATTAAAATATGAATTTTTGTGAATTATTGATTCTAACTAAAGTATTTAAATCCCAAGAACTACTGAAGATAAAAAAATAAAGCAATACAAAGTATTTGGAGCCAATAAAAATTAAGAAGGCAGAGTACATAGATATTCTGCAGAAGTGAAAGGAAGTTTGTATATTTATATTACCTTTCGTTTCAGTTATGAAAACAAACAAAAAACGTTTATATATAATCTAGTTTTCTTTTTTATTATTTATTTTTTATAAAATAAATTTAAGTATTCATTGTTAAATAATTAGTTGCCATTTATATTTAGATTTTATTGAATTTTAGCAACTTTCGATTCAGTTGAAAGTTTTGCTGTTGTCAGGGAATAGTTTCTGTCAAAACTGTTTTTACAATCTTTTGTTGTTTTATTATAAGTTCAATTTTAATATTTTAAAAAGTGTTTTGTTTATTTAAAGTTATGATTTATCAAAAATCTACGAAAAATACTATATTTTAGAAGATATTTATTCAAAAATAATTTTATTACCCGAAACTATTGGTTTTTTTCTTTAATATTTGTTTATTAGTCTTTTTGATTTGAAAAATTAATATTTTATATTTTAGAGTAATTTTATTTATTGAATTCATCTCTTCAATAAAAAATATAAAAATTGAAAAGTGAAAGTAAAAAATAAGACTTTATTCTTTACATTAATATACATGCCTTTGAGCATTTCATGATCAGATTTTCAATTGGATAGACGGTTGAAGAGTTGGAGTGTGGAGTGGATTGAAGCCTGTCCATTAAAGTATGAGGTTTATCTATCTTAATATATATCTGAACACTTATAGTATATATGTGTGGAGATGGTAATCTGGGCCAACTGTTGATTGCTGGTTTAGCATGAAATACGTATATTGGTGATTATTTATCTTTTCAACATATGTGTGTTCAAGTGTATCAGTGTTATGAGATAGTGTGGAGAGTGATGGGGCATGTGAAAGTCTGTGCTCATATACCCTATATATTAATATACATGGTAAAATGTGTTGACTTTATGGATTGTTTAAAGAGGTTAAACTAAAGAATTGATGTTATTGAATAACATTCAAATGAGGGGGGGGGGGGCTGCCTACAGATAGTAAAAAACTGAGAATGCTAGAATACTGACCCATGATTAAACCTGTAAAGCTTTTCAAGCAAGTTGTCTCAGTTTTAAAATCTTAGGATGTTTTTAAATTTCAAGTTTTTTGCTTGAATAGTATGGAGTTAAGATTATTTTTTAAATTATATCTGCATTGCTTTCAGTTTTGAATCCTCAGTTTTTCTGATAAGAGCAAAAGTCAGGAACCTGTCTGGGATTTAATTTTTGTTTATACTTGCTATAGATGGTACTGTAATACAGAGCTGATTTATAGGGAAGATATGGAATATGCTGAAGATGTGCACAAGGTGACTAAGAAGATGGGGATTGTAATGATAATAAATGCTGGGGAAAGAGAAGAGAAAGAATTTTTATTGGGGGGGGGGATATAAAGTTAAATGTGGTAAATAGATATAACTATTTGGGAATCATCTTAAGTAATCAGAGAAATTGCTTGGATGAATAGGGAAAAAATTGATAAAGGAAGCAAAGAAAAGAAAGTGACTGATAAAGAAATTAACAGTGTTTTCATATAATAAATATGATGTAGCAAGAATAGTATGGAAGACAGTGGCAGTAGCAGGGTTAATTTATGGTAACACTGCATTGTGTTAGTAAAGTTGTGTTAGATTATTTAGAGAATAAAGTACAAAGAGAATTAGGAAGACACACATGAGATGCAGATGTATGGATGGCAAAATGGGATGGTCAAGTTTTTATATTATGTGAGAGATGCAAAAAGCTAAATGAAAATGTTCAGTAGATTTGTATATAGTAAGAGAATAGCCAAAATAGTATTTAATTAAATTACAAGTAAAGGACAGGCAACAAGATGGGTGGGAAAGGTAGTACACTATGCAGAAGATTTGGATAAAGATTTTACATCAGCATACTTGTACAAAAGATGGGAAGATTGCATTAAGAGAATTGTTGAGTGTTATAGTGATAAAGAATGGGATAGAAGAATAGATGTATTAATAAAAATAGGGCATTGGAAAGATGGAGAACTAGTATGGAGAGTAAAAAAAGTTTAAATATTTATAGAAGTAAACAGAATATTGGGTACCAGTTAATTTATGGTAATACTTTACTGTTTAAGGCTTGAACAGGATCATTAGCAACAAGGGAATATACACATTGTGGGTGATTAGTCTGCAAGTTATGAAAGGAAAGAATAAAAAATATTAGGCAATCTGTTAATTGAATGAAAATGCTTACAAGCAGAAAGGGTACAAATAAAGAAGTTGTGGGATAATAAATATAAACAAAGTGATTATACAGAAAGTGGGTTCTTAGAGTGGACAAAGATGATGTGGAAATGGGATGGAGCAGAATAGAAAAAAGTATAGAAAAAACATAGGGTTGGAAATGGAAAAAAGAAGTTAAGGTGGCTAATAGGTTTCTCTGGGCATAGGGGCAGAGAGAATTCTGATTCCGATAAAAGAAAAGCCAAAGTGCATCACTGATAATTTGCTGATCAGTTGTGACTCAATCATGATGACTGTTTTTGTCACACTATTTAATATGCAGTTCCATGAAAGATTAATGTGCTGGAAGAGTAAATTCGGTGTGAGATCTTTTAATTAAAACCATTTTCCTTATTTTACCGCTCACTAAATATTATATAACTCCATTGTTGGTTTGTTTAGAAAAGCCATAACAGCTGCAGTTAAGTAGGGACCATGAAAAAATATTTTCCCCTGTAAAAACCATTTTCTTTTGTTGAGTTCTAGTTTTTTATTTTCCCCATGCACAATCTGCGCGAATTGCACAAGTGTCATAACATGGTATCATTGTATGTGATGTAAAAAACCAGCAGATATGCATTACTTATGAAATACTTCATGTTTATGAATGTATAACATGCATATAGTGTTTGAACTATATTCAAATCCTGCCAAACATCCTTTATGGTTTAGAACTGATGGTAGAGTCATAGATTCTGAACATTGAAGTTGCTGGATAATAGGTCCAGCACTATCACTTTCAGAGGTCAAACATTTGCACTCAATCATCAATAATATAAAACTGTCCTTAGGAATCAAAAATCACAAAATTATCTCCTTATTTAAATTTCTTAAATTAGAACCCACATTTCTTACCTTCTTAATTAAGGTAAATCAATATGCCATGCATACTAATCACTTTTTACACTTCAAGAGATATCTAAATAATATTGATCCAATATGCCCGCTCTGCAAGGCACAAGAGGATACTTTTTACCATTTTGTTAAATCATGCCCTCGGCTGGTAGACATTAGATTGCTAATATCTCAAAGCTCGAGCATTGACTTTTACAAAATTCTGTCATTAAAAGACTCCTTACAAAGTAGACAATTCCCTTTCATTAGACTCATTATTTTTAGTTCATACAATCTGGAGCGTCTGTTGCAAACTAATATTCACCTTCCCACCTCCAAATCAGGATGTCATATTTATCGATCACCTTAATAAGTTAAAAAGTAAAGACTTTATCCTGTCTTCAAAATTCCTCTATAATGAGACATGGAATCTCTTTCAAATACCAAAAATCACCTAAAACGTACCCAATCACACATGAAATTTGAGCATTTCCATTAGAGATTATCCAGAGGATTAAACTTTAGATCCATCACAGATTCTCAATCAGGATGTTGAGCTCATTTATCTATCTCTAGAACTTCTTGCCAAGAAAGGCAATGTATTCCCATATTCTTAAATAATCAATTATTTTACACTAATAAAGTTATTTTGAAATTAAACTCCAGAGCAGTAAATCATTTTATTATTTTATTTCATTTATAATCTTGATAACGCTTGAATATTTGCATATAAAATAATCAAGATTCATATTGATCAATATTATTGTATTTATCTATAATTTTATTTATCATGTATTAAAAAGTACAAATTTAAAACTTTTGGGATTTTATCAGTGAGGGCGCTGCACACTTAATGCATATGAACTTGAGGTACTAGCCGTAGTGGAATCATGTCCAAGAGAAGAAGAAGAACCTGTACTAGAAGATTTGGTATGGCAGGGTATAAATAGAAAATACAAATAAAAAAAAGGGTGGTGGTATAGGAGTTATGTCAAAAAAATATTTAAATACTGTAAAGTGTCAAAAACATTTGTGGTGTGAGATAAGGTTAAGAAGACAAGCTGGATGGTAGCTATAGTATATATGGCCATTGAAGATAATCAAACTATAATGGAGGGAAACAGTAGTATACATGAAGGCCTAGTTAAGAAGATAGAGTTTCAAAAAAAAAGGGAAAGAAATAATGGTCATATGAGATATGAATGGGCATATTGATGATGTGGATAACAAGAACGGACAGCTTTTGAAATTTTTTTGTCAGAAAGTGAATTTGAGCATTGAAAATGTATTAAATATTTATGAGGGGCAATACACATAGTCTAGAAATAATATATTTCACACAATAGATTGTGCATTAGTAGAGAAAGAGGGAGTGAATAAAGCATGGAAAATTAAGGTGTTTGATAATGAAGAGAGAGTATATAATACTGATCCTAAATTTCTTTATAATAGAAATGGTTAGTCATGTGATGGAAAATAGTGATAAAAGTAGAAAAGATAGTGAAAAATGTGAATGGAGAATGAACGATAAGAATAAGTTAGAAGAATATAAAATAAAAGTAGAAAAAATTTGTGGAAGAGTTTGTTGGGAATAAATATAAGGACTGGTGTAGTAAAGTAGAAAAGTGGCAAATAGGGTTTTAGGTGAGAGTATTTAAAAGAATAAGTAATAGAAAAGTGAGAATTAGTAAAGATGTAAAAGAGAAGGAAAAAGTATGCAGAGAATGTAAATGTGGCATTAAAAGCAAAGAAAGTGAAAAAGATGTTACTATTAAATGGGAAAAATATTTTTAAAAAAGAATTTGGCTAAAATAGTTAATTATATAAAGAGAATAAAATTAAATAGTAAATTATTGGAGAACATTAATAAAAGTAGAAGCGATGGGAGTAAAAAAAAAAAGGAAATATATTAAAAGAAGTAATGTAAGATAAAAAGAGAGATAGTATTACTAAATGATGAGGGAAAAGAGTGTAGCTCTAGAGAACAATTAGAGACAATCTTAAATAAGTATGTAATGGATATGGAAAAAATGTTAGATGTGAAGGACAGAATGATAACAAACATAAAAGTACATAATAATGGAAATATTAGCTTTACAGAAAATGAATTGAATGAGGCAGGGAAGAAAAGAAAAAGTTGAAAAATGAAAAGGCAAAGAAGTTTAGATGGATCAGCAGCAGAGATGGTGATGAATTTGGGGAATAGAGCAAAATTAAATCTATTAACGTTTTAATAAGATAGTACAGAAGACAGATTTTCCAGATAGTTGGAATAATACACAAGTAAAGCTACAACTTTAGAAAGATAAACAATTATAGGCCAATAGCAGTAACATCAGTGTTATATCAAGTTTTTGCATATATCGTGGCTGGAAGGGTGTCAAAATGGATAGAAGAAAATAATATATTAAGAGAAATGCAAGGAGGTTTAGAATGGATAGGTATATAGAAGATAATTTATTTGTAGTCACATAATTTATTGATATAATGAGGAATGTAGGTAGCCAGTCATATATGTGTGGTCTTTATGGATATGGAGAAGACATATGATAGAGTAAATAGAAATAGAATATGGTCTTTATAGATGTAGAGAAAACATATGATAGAGTAAATAGAAATATATTATGGGAAAGTTTAGTAAATTTTGGAATGAATGGAGCTTTAGCAGATTTTATTAAGAGATTGTATGAAAATAATTATTATACATATCAATTAGAAATTTAGAATCAGAGTTAAAAATGGGGTGGGATTAAGGCAAGGATGCCCTATGTCACCTATTTTGTTTTTGTTATATTTGAGAAAAATGTAGAGAGCTACAGAAAGACTAGGAAAGGGGTTAAAGACAGATGGCAAGGGAATGTATACATTATCAGGTCTTTTATTTGCTGATGATATCTTGTGCTCAGAAAGTAGGGAAGACATGAAAGTTATGCTGAAGATGAGTGCAAAAGTGGGTAAAGAGATGGGAATAAATTTAGTGAAGAAAAATCAAAAGTAATGATGATAAATGCTGGGGGAAAAAAAGAGAAATAATTTTTATTGGGGGATATAAAGTTAAATGTGATGAATACACATAAGTATTTGGGAATTGTCTTAAGTAATCAGAGAAATTTCTTGAATAAATGGGAGAAAAAACTGATAAATGAAGCAAAGAGAAGAAAGGGACTGATAATAGAAATTAACAGTGTTTTCATATAATAAATATGATATAGCGTAGCAAGAATTGTTTGGGAGTGGCAGTAGCAGGATTACATTATGGTAATGATGTGTTATAAGTTAGTAATGGGGTGTTAGATTACTTAGAAAAAGTACAAAGAGAAGTAGGAAGACATGCATTAGATGCAAATGTGTGGATGACAAAGAAGGCAATTCAAAGAGAAATAGGATTGTCAAGTTTTTATATGAGATTTGCAAAAAGCAATATGAAAATGTTCCATAGATTGCAACTTGTAGATAGCAAGAAAATAGCCAAAATAATCTTTAATAGGGTTACAAAAAAAGAACAGGCCACAAGATGGGTGAGAAAGGTAGTATACTATGCAAAAGTTTTGGATAAAGACTTTATGTCAGTATACTAAAGATGGGATGATTGCATTAGGAAAATTATTGAGAGTTAGAGTGGCAAAGAATGGGCTAGAAGAGTAGATGCATTAGTAAAAAATAGAGAGATGGAGAATTTGCAAAATAAAATAGTTTAAATATATATAGAAGTAAACACAATAGTGAGTGTGAGTTAATTTATAATAATAGTTTACTGTTTAAAGCTCGAGCAGGATCATTAGCATCAAGAGAATATACACATAATTGGAGGAAAGTGGGTGATTTAGTCTGCAAGTTATGTAAGGAAGGAGTGGAAAATATTAAGCATCTCCTAATTGAATGTAAATGCTTACAAACAGAAAAGATACAAATAATAAAGTTATGGGAGAATAAGTATAAACAAAGTGATTATACAGAAAATGGGTTCTTGGGTTTTTATGCTGGGTTTGGAAAAGATAAAGAGGATCTAGATATAAAGCTCATAGAGTGGACAAAGATGATGTTGGAGAAATGGGATGGAACACGATAGAGAAGAATATGGGAAAAACTTAGGGTGGGGAATAGAAAGGACAGGTGGCAAACAGATTTCTTTGGGCATAATGGCCAAGAGTTTTCGGACTTCGATAAAGGAGAAGTCATAGCACATCACATCGCATCTTGATGCACTGCACTGTGGCTGATAACAAATATTTGCCGAAGCATTCATATATGTTATCTTTAATTTACGATTAATTATTTAACTAAATATTAATTAGTACTCACTGCATAACAGTCTACTTGCATGAATGTGCTGTACAGTTGCTGTAACTGCCTCTTAAAAAATAATAGAATGAATCCCTATTAAAAATTATTGATAAGGACGATTTACGGCTTATTTACTGAAATGTAAGAAAAGTATAATTCATATTTTATAATTCAATATATTCTATCTATAACTCCTATTTGCAAAAAGTTCGGCTTAAAGTTGATGTTATCTTTTTTATTTATTTTGACTAATTTGTTTTCACTTCATTTAAAGTCTTTTAATGAAATTTAAATATTACCTTAAAAGAGAATTGGTGGTCTAGTGGTTAGCATAGCTGCCTTCCAAGCAGCTGGCCCGGGTTCGCTTTCCTGTCAACGCATTTGACATATATATAAAAAAGAGAGAAATAAGCGATTGTGGTGACAATAATCTTTTTAAAATACTGTAAAAAGAAATTTGAAACGGATTTTTTTTTTTTTTTTATTAAAATCGAAATCATAAAAGTGTTTAGGGAAAATGTTTAGATAATTTTTATATATTAATTTATTTATAATTAGAATTATCAGATTAGTATGTGCGTGTATATAAATGTAACAAGATTTAGTGATGAGCAAATTATAATATTGTTAGAAGGGATGATAATAGATGGACACTTGAAATCTTAAAATGGATTCCAAGAGATTGTAAAAGACCTAGAAAGCGACCACATGTGAAATGGATGAATGAAATAAGGAAGTGTGTTGAAGTGGTGTGGAGAAGAGAGGCTAGAGATCGGAGAAGATGGATTGAACTTGGAGAGACCTTCATACTGCAGCGGATCGAGAACATTTGAAAATGATGATGAGTATTGTGTTAAACAAACATTAATAATATTTGTATGTCTTTACAAATTAAAAAAATGAGAAATAATATTATCCAATGATTTGTCAAAGATAAATGCCAAAAAAGAAAAGATTAAAAAATAATGGGCGCGCATTTCTAATAAAATTTATTTCTAAGATTGAATTTGTGGCCAAAAACAAATGATAGATGCAAAATATCATACATAAGAGTATTCGGTAGACCGAGAGTTTATTATATGTGAATAATTGGTTATATCTTGAAGTAGAATGAGTTACTTATAATAAATATTAAAAGTGCCTTTAATTAATAATAAATATATATTTTAACTATAGCAAAGTAACAATTTAAAGCTCCAGGGTGGGAGGGGGAAAATTTATTATTACTATTAAACATTACTGGTGGGATTTTAAAGCAAACTCTCTTACAACTTAATTTCTCTGATGATACGTAAACTTTTTGAATATATCTTTCCATAGTGACAAGTATATATTTTTTAAATAAATTAGTGGTCAAATTTGGCACTTTTATTTTTTTAGTTCCAAACTCTATGTGATTTAATGCAGTGGTCAAGTGATAAGTTCTGAAGGAAAAGCTACTTAGATCGCGGCAAATTGTCACTCCCAATGTTTGAAGTTTTTATAAATTCCCAAACAATGTAAGTCATCAGATTATTTGCTATGAGAGGATTAATGGTAGACTGGATTTTTAAGGTTTAAAGATAGTAAGTCCATTTATGTCACTTTAGGTGTTTGGACTTTTTTGAACTCTCCAAATAATAAATAATTTAATTATTTGTTTAACAGATAAATATATAATCATTTGCAGAACAAAGATAGGACTATATAGCGAAGCCGGGGATGTGAAAATTAATGCCGGATAACTGATGAGTGTTTACCACTTATCCTTCTTTGTTTCAACAACTAGCTAATAATAGTTAAATATCCAGTTTCTGATCAGTAATTAGAAGGTTAGCTAGGTTAGCTATGAACTGGCTGGTTGTATGTATATAAAATCTAAGACTGCTAGGGTACTTTTAAAAAGTTTAAACCAGTCGGATTCGAACACTAGGTCGAGGATATAGCAAGCTGATTATCATGCCACGGAATCCTATTTTTTTAAAAAAGATATTATTAATAGCCTTAAATTAGCATTCACAAATATACCTCCGTTATTATATTGACATTATAGGCCTAAACAAAAATGTTAATTTCTGTAGCCTTTATTAGTATTATTTAGAGAAAATTGAAACTTTTTTCCATTATCTGTTTAAAAATATATATTTTTTGAATAATTTCAAAATTTAAATTATTAATTCGACATTTTTTTAATTAAAAGTTTATTCCTAGAGGGCAACACTTTATTGATTTTACTAAAATCTCTTTAGGACTTCAATTTGTGAAGTGTTGGAGTTAAAAGATGAATACTGGCTAATGAGTAAAAAAATGAACTAATTTTTCTGATTAATTAAAAAATAATCATGTAGAGAGACGAACATTTAAACACTAAGTAAAATAAAAAATATCTTAGGGTGTATATATATAGAATATCCTTTAAGTTTATATTTTTAAATGTTTCTGAAAATGGGGGATGTCTAAAACATATAGGCATGTATTATTAAAGTCACAGAAGCCTTAATAATACATATAAAAAAATTAATAGCTGAGCCAAAATGACTAAGTATGTGTATTTAAAGTTTAAGAATGAAATAGCCTTTAAATAGCTCACTGCTTGATAAAAACTTTCCCAATAATCCTCTGAGAGAAATAGTGAAGGAAAAAAATACTTTTGAGGCAAAAGCCGAATTGGTGAACCATTTTTCTTAATCAGAGGATAAAGTTGTTTTATCCTTTTATCCATGAATAACAATTTGCTAACCAATATTACATGATTATCTGGATTAGTTACGGATCAACGACTTTGAAAGACAAATATTAAATGAAATTTAAAAAATCCATATTTTACCAGTTCTGAATTCGAAGGCATGGCAGGTAGATGTACTGTAATTTTTTTTTTTTCATGGGTCATAGCATTGGCCGGGACGCGAACCCGCTAACCCGGGGCAACTGCATGTAAGGCAGTCGTGCTGACCTCTCGACCAACAACGCTTGACAGATGTACTGTAATTGCATCACAAGATCCTTAACTATTTATAACTTTTAAATAGGTAATAAAAAATCTGTAAATTTACTTTAACGAATAAGAATAAATTTCAATTAATCTTTTACCGATTTTAACATATAAATGCTAGACTTAGAATATTTTATTTTTTACAATATAATCAACTTCTTTTCACATTTCTGGATACTTAAATGAAAAAACAACAATAATGAGTTAGAGCAAATTTTGAATTGGGATTTCTATTCAAAAAAATTACAAGTCTAAAAATATCTAAACTTTAGATGCGAAATTGAGATAAAAATGTCTGGATCTTTAGTGAGAAACACCTGTGAAAAAGATAAGATTTGATGTAACGAGTGATTGATTTTATATAGTATTTTTAAAATGTTATTATTGTTACATTTTCATTTACCATTGTCAAACTCCCTCCAGTCACAACTTTGACGCCAACCATTTCAGATAAATACACTAATGATTATTACTAATCATTTTCGAAACTAGAGATTATCTCTAGCACAGATATAAACTTTAAACCTCAGTTAAAGATTAATATATCTGTTTTGTTTTTTTAATTTTACACACACACACAGAGTTATTCACATTTCTCTGTCCCGTATGTAATATCTTTATAAATATAATAAACACCTCCATACTTCCCCATTCTTTTTAAATTGATATAAATAAAGATACAATAGACAAATGAC
The DNA here is from genome assembly GCA_028023455.1 of Epiperipatus broadwayi. Taxonomy (NCBI): domain Eukaryota; kingdom Metazoa; phylum Onychophora; class Udeonychophora; order Euonychophora; family Peripatidae; genus Epiperipatus; species Epiperipatus broadwayi. Next base: position 4,382,026 of record JAQFVV010000059.1, read on the forward strand.
CCCCAAGATGCATTTCATACTGAACCAGCATTCATCAGTTTGGCCCAGGTCACTATCTCTCATATATATCTCTATTATATGCAAAGTATTTATCTAGAGTAAATTGTTACATTTTCATTTACCATTGTCAAACTCTCTTCACTCACAACTTTGACGTCATCCATTTCAGATAGATACACTAATGATTATTACTAATCATTTTCGAAAGTAGAGATTATCTCTAGCATAGATATAAACTTTAAACCTCAGTTAAAGATTAATACAGTACTTGTATATCTGTTTTTTTTTTTTAATTTTACACACACACACAGAGTTATTCACCTTTCTCTGTCCCGCATGTAATATCTTTATAGATGTAATAAACATCTCCATATTTCCCCATTCTTTTTAAATTGATATAAATAAAGGTACAATAAAAGACAAATGACCCCCAAGATGCATTTCGTGCTGAACCAGCACTCATCAGTTGGCCCAGGTCACTATCTCTCATATATATCTCTATTATATGCAAAGTATTTATCTAGAGTAAATTGTTACATTTTCATTTTTACCATTGTCAAACTCCCTCCTCCCACAACTTTGACGCCATCCATTTTAGATAAATACACTAATGATTATTACTAATCATTTTCGAAACAGATGTATTAATCTTTAACTGAGGCTTAAAGTTTATATCTGTGCTACAGATAATCTCTAGTTTTGAAAATGATTAGTAATGATCATTAGTGTATTTATCTGAAATGGATGGCGTGAAAGTTGTGAATGGAGGGAGTTTGACAATGTAAATGAAAACGTAACAATTTACTCTAGATAAATCCTTTGCATATAATAGAGATATATATGAGAGATAGTGACCTGGGCCAACTGATGAGTGCTGGTTCAGCACGAAATGGGGAAGTATGAAGGTGTTTATTATATCTATATTTTTAAAATGTAATTAAAGATTTTATGGCATTTAGATTATCAAATCAAAATCTATATAAATAAAATGTGATTCAGTCAGCGATTTGGAAAGTAATCCATTTTCTATAGGGCATCTACTTTCATTGGTTTTTTTTTTTTAATTTTTATTTTTTTATATCATCAATCATTATCAGTCCACTGCAGGATAAATGTCTCTCCAAACTCAATCCATCTTGTCCAAGCTCTAGCCTCTCTTTTCCACATCATCTCTACACTCTTTTTTACTTTATCCATCCATTAGACATATGGTCTCTTTCTGAGTCTTTTACAATCTCTTGGAATTCAGTTTAATATTTGAGTTGTCAATCTATTATTATCTCTTCTAGCAATATGCCCAGCCCAACTCTACTTTAGTCTTTTAATCCTTTCAATGGTGCCAGTAACACTTGTTTGGTTTCTCACCCATGTATCTCATTTCCGATCTCTTCTTGTTACTCCTAACGTGCATCTCTCCACACTTGTTTGAGTGATATAAAGTTTTTATATTACTCTTCTATTAAGTGTTCAAGTCTCAGATCTATAAGTAAGAACTGGTAAAACACATTTATTAAAAACCTTCAACACATAGGCATATTTCGTTTTAATATTAAACTATTTCTACCAAAAGCACTCCATTCAAGTTTAACTCTATGACTAATTTCATCCATTATGTTTTCATCTGTAGTAATAATCTGACCAAGATATTTGCAGTTGTTAACTTCTAAGTCATCATTATCAATCTTTATTTCCATCTTTTGAGAAAATCCATTGAATATTTCTTTATTTTTTAATGTTTACCTTTAGTCCTACTTTCTTACTTTCATCTGTTAACTCTTGCAACATTTCCTGAAGCTCAAAAACATTATTTGCAAAACAACTACATTATCTGCAAAATCTAAATGACAATTAATTTCCATATACTTTTATGCCTTTAGCTTCCCATTTTAATCCACAAAATACTTCTTGCAGCACTGCTGTAAATTTTTTTGGGAAATTCAGAGTCATCCTTAGCCTTCCTAGTATCATTATAATAATCAAAAAAGCAAGTCATATATAATGTAACATTACTTTTATAAGCTTGTATTTACAAAAATGCAATATAGAGAGCAGACCAATAGCTCAAACAAGCTCTTAATTAATAAGTGCAGTATGAGAAAATATTTAAAATCTCTATCCAGAACTCTCTCATCTCCAGACCAATTGGTTTCAAGCTTATAGCTCACATCAATAGAGAGCTAAAATATCTAGTGTCTGAATATTCTAGCTCTCCACTGACATGAACCATAAGCTTGAAACTAGTTGGTACGGAGATGAGAGAGTTCTGGATAGAGATTTTAAATATTTTCTCGTATCACACTTATTAATTAAGAGCTTGCTTGAGCTATTGTTACGCTCTCTGTATTGCATTTTAGTATCATTATATAATCTAATTGTTGCTGTTGCATTTTTATAAATATTCTTCAGAATATAATATTATCTTGGGTCTATACATTAATGATCTAATGCTTTAATCATTGAAGAAATGTTCATAGAATCAAATGCATTTTCGTAATCTACAAATCCAAAGCATAATGGCAACTCGTATTCATTGGTCTTTTCTATAACTTCTCTCAATACTTGGATATGATCTACTGTACTAAACCCATTTTTAAATTCAGCTTGTTGTTTTGGTTAGTTGAGATCCAGTGTTTTCTGAAGATGAGTTGTAATTATCCTGATAAAACTGATAAAAGACTGACAGGTTTGTAATTTCTAACATTTTCTTTATCACCTTTTTAAAATATTAATACTGCATTCTTCCAATTATTTGATAGACATTTGGTATATAACTTTGCCAAATTTTTTTCTATTTCTTCATCTGCTTCTTTTAAGGTATTGATTATAATTTCATCATTAGCTGGAGATTTTTCCCTTCTTCATAAATTTAATTATACATCTCACTTCTTCATTTAAAATCCTTATCAATTCAGATGATATAATAGTTGTTGGAGGTGCTTGGTGATTGTAAAAAGAATGTACGTTTTGCATATAGAGTAAAAAGTTAATTGAAAATTGTATTGTTTTATAAGGGTATAGTCAAAGTTTTTGAACTAATAGGAAACATTTTAAAAAAAATGAAATTATTTTTTTTATATAGAAATAACCATTATACATCATATTTTGGACTCAGATTTATAATTAAGTAAAAGAGTAAAGGTGGTGGCTGGAGGATTGAATTAGATCCTAAAGTTTAGGTGCAGTGCTCTCAGAGTTCTCAGATCCAAGTTTCCTCACAGATAAAAGCCTCAGGCTAGAAACTAGTCTGGGGATATTAGATGATTAGGGATGAGATAGGGATTTTATGCACAAACTTTCTTAAATCCATTGATTATTCTGGCTTGCACTTGGTGGCACCACTGTATGGAGAGTTTTGCCTCTGTTTATATAGAAATATCAATCTGTATTTCATTAACAGGATCTCCAATGACAGCATTGTCAATACTAAGCAGTTGATATTGGTTAAATTTAATAAAATGTCTATGCTATAAATATAATAACAAGAAATCCACAGATATAAAATAATTCAAAAACTGTACACATATTTGTGATACAGGAAAAAGTGTGTTTTAGTTATCATTAAAATTTTTCTTAGTGAATGAGAACTATTACTTGCAGTTTCAGAAATGAATAAGATGTATAAAGAAGAATGGAATGTTGGTTGATGGAGAGAGAAAGACCATGATGATGTTAATAATAACAGACATATTTAATCTTAAACAAAAAATAAAGTCTACACCTGAGTTAAAAGAAATTTTGATTCAATTAATAATGATTAATAAATATTTGTATATTTATTAAAAGATGATTGTCAATAAATACATAAAAATGTGTATTTGTATATTGTTTACTGTCTTAATAATGCGTATGTTCATCCCAACTCCAAGAAAAGAAGAAAAACTGTTCTAGCAAAAAACTTTGCAATGACCATATAAACCAATCTGTAAAATATGACTATGTTCACATATAGAATATGGTAATCCATTTTTCTGTTTGAATTTTTGTGATGTTATCTTCTAATTTCTTCAACAGAAATTTTTTATTTCCATAATCATTAATACCTTATCTAATATTAGCCCTCTTTAAGTATTCTCCTCTCTTCTATATCTTCCCAATGTAAACAATCAATATCACATTTCCTTACAATGTCTCTCCCATGAAAGACACTCTCAAGTTCAACATAAAATATCTTTTTATGAAATCTTTGCATTGTTAATTTGTTTTACATGTGTCATCCAATGAAGATGTTATTTTACAATAGCGAACCTTATAATATCACAACCAGAAAGTTAAAAAATGTATTGATTAGTTTGTATTATCAAACATTTACATAGAATTTTTCAACAAAACTTTTCTAATACCTTTATATTGGTTCAGTATGGTCTCCAAGTCTTATTTCCATACAATAAATTACGTAAAATAACATCTCTATGTACAGTTAACTTACTTGCAATAGTAATTTCCCTGTGGTAAAATATCTTATTTTTTAACTTGTTAAAAGTGGCACATTAGAGTCTATGTTGTACCTCAACTTCTAAGTCCATCTTTACTTATAACACTACTAAGGACATTCTCAAGATGACAACGATCCAAGTTAAAAGTTGCTGAGGATTATTTCTTCTCTCACAGACTCCTAACGAATTTGAGTTTTTTTGAAGTTTAACTATTAAACAGGTCTTTAGATGTTGAATTCAAAACATTAAGTACATTCTGTAAATTGTCTTTTGAACTGGAAAAAATACAACAATCACACTAAATTAAAAAATCAAGGAGTAAACATTCTTGTTTTAGGTTTTAATTGATTCAAATTAAAAATTCCAATATCAAACCCCTATTTCATTAAACCTACAAACAGTTCCAAAGACAACTGTCATAAAAATTGAAAATACCATGTTGGAAAATATCCACCCTCGTTGGACCAGTTTTCACTTCTAGTAATAACATTTGTTTTCATTCCATTATGTAGAAGCAAATTTAGATGGACAACAAACTAATTTCAAATAACTGCCATAGAGTTGCATATTAACAAAATCAAATGCCTCAACCAAATCAATAAAACCATATGTAAATCTTTTTTGTTCCCCCAACATTTTTTTTTTTTGCATTTTACTGGCAACAAAAGTCATGTTTCTGGTGCTCTTTAATTCTCTAAAATCAACTGTAGTCTCTAGTAATCTTTCATCTATTATTGGAAATAACCTATCCAACAAAATCCTGTATTTTCTATAATAAGTGCAATAATGCTCAAGGCTAAAAGGATATTAGGTAAACATTAAAAAACAGTCAACACTTAGACAATCCCAATATCAATAACAATCAACAAATTCAAACTGTTGTCAAGGCAACCTCCTTTTAATAATAGAGGTTGCCTTGACAACAGTTTGAATTTGTTGATTGTTATTAATATTGAGGTTGCCTTGACAACAGTTTGAATTTGTTGATTGTTATTAATATTGAGGTTGCCTTGACAACAGTTTGAATTTGTTGATTGTTATTAATATTGAGGTTGCCTTGACAACAGTTTGAATTTGTTGATTGTTATTAATATTGAGGTTGCCTTGACAACAGTTTGAATTTGTTGATTGTTATTGATATTGGGATTGTTTAAGTGTTGACTGGTTTTTAATGATTATTTTCTATAATGGATAATCATGAAATTCGTGATAATTACTGCAATCTTATCCGTTTCCTTTATTTTAAAAAATTGAAATAATATAAGCATCCATAAGATTGAGTGGCAAAACTTTATGGGTCTATATATTCCTAGAAATTTCTAATATTTTTGAAGCTAACATATCACCACCATATTTAAAATTATCTCTAGGTATTTCATTAAGACCTGCAGGTTTTCCATTTCCAAAATTACAAAGAATTGTTTTGCATTGCTGAACTGAACATCTTTGACCAAATTGAAATAAATAGATAAAATGCATTGTGAAGGTAGCTCCAAAATCGCTATCACAACAAACCTTAGCCATCTGAAATGATAGATTGTTTTTTTTTTAATTAGCATGTAGAAAGATCAATAAAAAGTTTTTGTTAGAACACTTTTGGGAAAAAAAAGTATTGGGAATGATGGGTAATTTACCAGGAAAAAACACACATATATATTAGTAATAAAATTTTATTACTAAGAAAATATCAATCATGATAAAAAAAAAATTGTACTTAGTTATATATATATATGTTGATCATTGTATTGTGTTAATTAAACTGACAATGACTGAAATAAAAACAATAATTATAACAATAGAAAATAAATCAATATTTAAATATAAGAGAGATAATAATATAATATTGCAAATTTATGTTATAATTTGTTTTTTTAAATGAATTGATATAAAAAATATTTTAAAAGATGCAACACTGGAACGCTGGTTTTTTAAACAATAGAAATAGTGCAGATATAAAAAGGAAACAAAAAAAAATCTATTGATTATTCTTGCTCTGTGTTCGATCTGACAAATTAAGTTTTATTAGAACTATTATTTTAATATTTTTTCTGCAAAATGGACATTTTTTTAAAAGTAGCATCTCAACAAATATCAATGCTTTCCTAGTTAATTCGTCATTCGGAAAAAAATAGAGGAACTGAATAGAACTTTCTTATTATAATTCAAGAGTCAGATAAGTCAAAAAAATGTATTAATTTAAATTTAAAAAAAAGAAAGTATGATTTTTGTTTAAAACAAACTAAAAAAAAAAAAATCAGAATAGTACATTTAATTTAAAGTTTTTATATAGCCAAAATTATAAACAGTAAAGAGATTTATTCTGTCTATAAATATATTTTATTAAATGCAAACCACATATATATTTATATAAAGCTATATATATATATATAGCTAAAGTATGAAATACATTGGCTAGAAGGCTTAATTGTTGTTGGGGTGAAGCATTTTCTTTATCCACTATGGCCATATGAGTATTAATATTTAACTGTCTACAATTTAAGTGCCTAAGAAGTTGCATCTATACACAATGAAAATCTACATGAGGAGTAACACAAAACTACCTACTGCCAACTTAAATAAATTCAAGTTATGTTGTATAAAATTAATCAGGAGTTCTTCAACATCTATAATAAAAAATGCATCAACTGTAAGAATTTTATGTAAAGAGAACTCTGAAAAATAATTATGCTTTAACATATCGATTCTTAGAAGATTGTTAAATTATGTTTTATTTTCTGTTGTATAAATCTGTATTTTTATTTTTATTTATTATCTCATCTTATATTTGGAAAATGCTATTTCTAATTCTACAGGAAACAGTCCAACATAAGAAAATATCAAGAGATATGGGGAGGGGGAAGGTTGAAAAATCTATTTGTTTTTATAATAAAATCTAGGTAATTTATTTTCTACTAAGAGACATAGTTATCAACTATGCACATAAAATTAAGTGCTCCACTAGAATATTTAATGGTAAGAGTTTTTTTAAAGCCACTGAAATAAACTATGCTACAACATGACATGACTATTTATTATATATGTGTTACTAATAATGTTCTTAAGATATAATGAATGAATGGTTAACACTTTTAAAATAGTATTCTTTATCATTTTCTGTCATATTATGTGTTGTTTTATTATTACACTTTTCCACACTAGACATTGCATACTATATCTGAGATTGCATTTAAATTTTCATTGAGTTAGCAATCTCACTTTTAATTAATATTTTTTTTTATTATCTTGGATATATATATATATATATATATTGTGCCCTTGTCTGTAGGTCATAGGTAGGGTAGAAAGGTCAATTATTAAAAAATTTTAAATTTTAAGTTATATTTGTAAGAGATATAAATAATAATGGGATAAGTAGATTTTATAATACAATTTAAAGCTAAAAATACCTGGTAGGTAACAGTGTAATAAATTATTTTAAAAGAAAATAGTTAAATAAAGCTTAAATATCATTGCTTATGGTTGTGAAAGCTGGCCATATAAAATAATACAGCTATAGATAGTTAAAAGTAGCTTAATAATTTGAATATAATATTTTAAAACTAATAAATTAAATAAATACTATATGTAGTGTATAATTATATTTAATAATCAAAATTAATAGATTGTGTTTTAAAATAAACTTTGGGATGGTGAGAGTTATATTTAGTTTAACATTATAAATTATTTTCCAAAATTTATAAAAAAATATATCAGTTTTGGTAATTTAAACAAGCGTAAATAAAAAAATCATTTTTATAAAGTTAGTAGACCGTGACCGATATTAAATACCTTCACACACCTCTTGTTAAAATAATAATAAACTGTGTGAATTTAAAACTAGATATAATTGCCATCGATCTTTAAAGTGAAAGTTAAAAAATATTAAATATTGTTTTAATAATTATTTTAAAACTTAGATAATTTTTTATAAAAACTATAATTGAATTTAAAAATATTAGTCTGGGAAATATTCCAGACATTACGTCATCAATTCTTAATTTTAAAACATCCATTCTGTTATCAAAATAAAATGAATAAATTGTTCTAAAATAAATATTAACAATCAAAGGATGTAAAATTAAGAGAAATAATCTAAGAATTATACAGAGGGGAGAAGTAATGTGTAAGTGAAAGAGAAAGTAACAAAAAATTTATGGCTGATAACATCGTAGCTAAACTGTAATATAAATTTATAATTTCGGAATTATTCTAAAAGTTATTCTGTAATATATAATATATTTTGACTACAGAGATATGGATTGCTAATTTTAAGTTTATCTTCCGGAAATTTTATTAAATTTACCAGAAAGCTACAGTAACATGGAAGTACAAGAAAAATATTTAAAGTGATTGTAAAGAAAAATAATAAAGTAATTTTAGTTGTGCTCAACCAAACTTAATCTTATAACTCAAGGGATACAATTAGGTTGAAAATCTGAAAGAGAAGTTGTGGGTCAAGGAAAAATTATACAATGAATTTAAGAGCTATCTTAAAACTAAGTTTACTTCTCTATGGAAAAATTTAATATGAATCTTTTTATTACAAAGAAAAATAATGCTGGAGAAAAGTGTTTATATTTTAAATGAAAACATTATTAAGAATATAATACACGAATTTAAAATAAAGGAAAAGTTAAAAACTAATATGAACGTGCTATTAGGAATCTTATGGAAAAGAGCTTAAACTTTATCTCGATCAGAGAAAAATATTACAAAGAATTTAATGAAAATGTTTGATCAAAGAAATATATAATTAAATGACTAAATAGAAATGGATCCATGGAAAACGGAAAAATTTACTAAATCTTTAAGTAAAATATCTACAAGATGCATCGGGGGAAACGCGCGGGAAAAAGCTAGCAGACTATGTTGAAGGAGATATCAAGACTTAATAATTGTATAAAATATTGAGAAAATTAAGGATCTCGTTTAGGAAGAATTATTAAACAGTTATTTTTAATAGACATTAAGTGATTGAAGAAAAATAAAGATATATTTTTTTAGCTTTACGATGAACAATTTTCAAGCAAGTTGAAAAGATATGAAATATAATTTAATATTTTATTTGATTGTATTTAAAATATAAAAATTCTATATTAGCTTAGGGAAACATATAAACATGAATTTAAGAATAATTAGATTTAAATATAATAGCTTAATAGAATGATAGAAATATTATTATAAAAATAAAATGTATGTATGGAAGTTTTAAATATCTACGAAGTAATGGAATGGGACTTAGTATCAAGAAGTAGAGATCGTTTTGGAATTGTGATTTATTGATAATGATAATGATTTTTTTTTAGGTCATCTACTAATGAAGAATGTGTATGAAGTTTTTAAATTATAGTAATTTTATCCACTAAAAATATATTTGAGATAGTATTAATTTTAAATGTGAATAAGTTGTTTTAAAATATAATTAATAATAAGTATCATAATAATTATGTGATTCTTTTGAACTTTTATGTTTGAAAATATTCAGATGATTTTAAAATAGTTGGTATATTATAAATATATGAGATAGAGAAAAGATTTTCTTAAGAATAGTGTATAGTTTGAACTAAAAATGAATTTTATTATTGTTAGAAATGTAGACAAAATTTGTCGATGTAATAGATAAATCTAGAGAAATAAAATCGGATAGTGACTTGGTAGTACTGGTGAGAGGAAAAAGATGATGTTTTTTTGAAGAAATAAGAAAAATAAATATTTGGATCATAGTATTTTGTGTGATTTCAGTATACTAACTAAGTCTATCACTGAAATATATTTTGGACAGTGTTTTTGGTATTTTTAAACTTTTTGATGTTTTATAAAGGGAAGAAATAGCTTTAGTTCCTATAGTAGAGGTGGGTAACAGATAAAGGTCCTCCTCTATGGTGTTCTTTAAATTACTGTGATCATTGTCAAGTTTTAAGACGATAATATTCTAGTTGTTTGTCTGATCTATTTTCGTATCCTTGTTTCATGAATATTCATCGTCAGAAAGATATTTTATAGAAATGATACATAAAATAGAAATGAGGTAGTTGTAGTTATGAAATAGTTTATTTACTAGAATGAGTTAGAATTGTTATTTTAAAAGTGAAAGTATAAATGTATAAAGAGATAAAGAATATATGATATAATTTAAAATAATTTATAAAAGAATATAAGATTTTTAAAGAAAAATTAAAAAATTTAAAAGTGATAATAAAATTTTAATATTTTATATGATGTTTTAAAAATAGAGTTGATGTTGGTTGAGAAATGATTCAATAATGTGTAAAATATATGTATTTGTGATGGTGTGTTAATGATTGGAATTATGAAGAAGGTTGGATAAGTATTTGATTAATAATTATTGTATAGTCAATAATAAAACGAAATCAAAATGTCAAGAAGGGTTTGAATCTTTAGGATTCATACGAATAATATAAAAATAGAATTTTATGATTTTGTATAATTTTACTGGGTAAAAATTTTGTAAAAATATAATTTTAAAATAATAGAGATATAAAGTATTAATGATAATTATTGATAGATACATTTTTTTGTAATAAGCTAAACTAAATTCAGATATCTAATAATAATAATACTGTATAAGAGTTAAAAAATAAAATAAGTAGAAATTTAATGTTAAGAGATAAACTAGTAAAGTAATTTTGTAACAGGAAAGTAGGGATATCCGATGTACATAATGTAAATATTGTTATTTGTATAATTATTAATAAACTATGTTGTAAATTTATTTGTAAGCTTCGTGTCTTAGTTATATTTCTCCACATAGAATGATGATATCGCAATACAAGTTATAATTGAAAGAATATAATTTTGAAAAGTAGATAAAATAAAAGTGTATAATAATTTTGAAAATTTATTTGTATGATAAAATTAAAGGATTATAATTATATCGTTTATTGGTCATAAGTTGGTTACAATATTAAAATAAATTATATGCTAATATTAAAAGTATTTTGATTGTCGGATTATTAAATACTACAGAACTTAAAATTTATTTATTTATTTATTTAAGAAGAAATAGGATTACATTATACTATTATTATCATTATTCTTATTTATTATTGTTAGTTGTTACGTAGTGAATTTATGACATAAAATTCCCTTCTCATAGTTTACTACCGTAATTTAAATCAGTTTAAATGAATTTATGAACCTGAGATTTATTTGATTTGATTTTATTTCATTTATTTACTTAAATTATTTAATTGAGCTCGATTATTATTGCAAAGAATAATAAGATATGATTATTATCTTAATCGTAATAAAAGAGTTGGAAAGTCATAAGAATACCATAAGTTGATTATTTAGTATAGTGTTCTTATGCCATTGGGATAGTATCATGTGGATATATCTCAATGTATTGTCTCGCTCCCGTGTCGTGCTCCATGTCTCATGAAAATAATAAAATTTTTAATAATATAACTGTATTTATATTTTAAAGTTTAGAGCTAGTAGTAATCATTTTAATAAATTAATGTCATTCATTTTGTTAGGACTGAGCTAGAGAGAGAACCCGGGAATATATTTTAAACATTATTATAGATTGTTTTGTTTGGAGTGGACGCGTGAGAGAGGTGACGGGGGAGGAGGGTACAATATATATATATATATATATATATATGTCTATATTATGGGTGTCTATCATGGAAAGTAAGGGTGATTAGTTTTTAAATTGTTTAAGTAAAGAAATGATAGATACTCATCCTAGACATAAAAACTGTAAGTATGTAGGGAGATATCCAAGTAATTTATGGGCATTTGTAAATATTTTTTTTTTGAAATTTTTCTTTTCTAAATTGATTAAGAATTTAGTTTATGTTTAAATATACCTTATTTTTTTTGTAAATAAATATTATGAAGTTTTGTTAATTGACAAGATCTCTGTAGTTTTGTTGATCCAGCATTTATATTCAGTTTAGCATTTACATTCAATCCAGCAATTACATTCCATCTTATAGCCAATATTTTACACATGCACACATCCACATTATTGTTTAATAAGCATGTGAGAGAACATTTAATAAAGGTTATTTCTTTCTAATAAATAGAGTGTATTATTTTAGTTGTTGATTAACAGTTTGCATAGATACATACCTTCAAGAGAGTCGAATGTGAATTCTTCCTGAGTTCGAATATCTGAGGCAACGGTTTTGGAAAAGAGTGGTGAAATGTGAGATGAACTGATTTGAATTACATGTGGCAATGATGGATAATGCTTAGGCTAGTCTATTAAAGATACATGTAATCATGAGTCAGGTGTTTCATCATGTTATCTCTAGCATTCTACATGAAGACCCTAGGTCTGACAGTAGTTATATGCGAGATTGCTCTCTTTCTCTTATATACATGGATGGACCAGACTGTTGCATTTGGCACTATCAACTTTAGGATATGTAAAATAGGTGTACCAGCACTTTTAGATTTGATGTAAGTTGATTATATGTTATGGACAAACCAGCTGATTGATGAAGTTGATCTGTGTGTTCAAATGTATTTGTGGGCCGGCACATCTGGGTATATCCGACCCCACCATTACAGTATATATCATTAGAACTCAGTTTCTCAATTTCTTCTATTTTTAATTCAAAAGATAAAATATTCTTTTTATCTATTCAAAATATCATTGTCATCATATAAAAGAAAGACATTGCTGGTGTTAATAGGATTGATATTACTTCTCAGGTCCATATGTTGCTTTCAATGTATCAAAAAAAATAGAGTGATTACTACAAGGCAATAGCTATAGTTATAATCTACCATCATTTTTAAGCCTTCTGATTAGTTGTTGAATTTCTATCTTCAGATTTTTCTATTTATTATGAAGTTCTCCAACATTTGTGCTTTTGTAGTAAAATACATGTCCACTTTTTTAAATCAATTGTTTCATCACCTTTTCTTCCAACTCCACAAAGTGCAATAATGTCCCATTTAATATGAGACAATTCTTGCAATTTCCTTCACTTGAAATAATATTTATTTTATAAAGCGCAGACGGTATTGAAATTAAACTGAGAGACTGAAAACCTCTCAAGCGCTTATAATTATCAACAGCCAATCAGATTGTAAACACTGAGACAGAGAATTTAACAAGAAAAGGGTGGTTCCACCCTCTTCTTTACTTGTCTTTCTATATATCCAAGCCAGTCTAAAATATGTTTGTAATTTGAACTCAGTGAGTTGAGTGTGAAGATATTTAAGATTCACGCTTTCAGATCTAAGTACTTTAGACTGGCTTGGATATATAGAAAGACAAGTATTCACGCTTTCAGATCTAAGTACTTTAGACTGGCTTGGATATATAGAAAGACAAGTAAAGAAGAGGGTGGAACCACCCTTTTCTTGTTAAATTCTCTGTCTCAGTGTTTACAATCTGATTGGCTGTTGATAATTATAAGTGCTTGAGAGGTTTGCAGTCTCTCAGTTTAATTTCACTTGAAAGTGATCTGCAGTTGTAATTATCTAAATAAAAAGTTGGCAACAAATGGCAGTCTCATCTTCAATGAGGGGATTCTTAGCATCCTCTGCCTTCAGTGACCAACCGCTGCCTTAGTTGGTGACTTTACAGCTTCCCAGGAATAAGAGTCATGATTTATTTTTGTCTGTCATGATTGTATATATCTATTAGGAAAATATTTTTTATTCACATACACACCTGGGAATAAAGACCATAGTGTTTTTTAATCTTAAACTCAGAGGTAAAAAGTCAATAAACTCATAGTGCTGACTAATGTAATTTGGTGAGCAACTCATCCATGTTTGTATACTATAGATGCAATTACAATAATGTATATATATAATAAAATATAATTATAGTCCAAATAATTATGGAATATATAAATCGATATATGGTTTCCATTTGATGCTGTTTTGCTCCATATTTAAATGAAGTCACTTTAGTTGAGAATGATTATGGATATAATTAAAACTACTACTATGGATTAAAGTTTATCTTGAATTCATTTTGTTAGTTACCATTATTTGAATATAATTATATTTTATTACAATATTTTTATTAGCGGACATTTATTATGTTACTGCGTTATACACACATATATATGTTTGTGCATAAATGTATATGAAAATGTTTACTAAATTAAGTATTTCTTTTTTTATTTTTAGTTGAAAACTACAGCCATGTTCTTTGGTAAGAAAGTAAATCTTTTGTGATTAGCTACCTGAGGCCGAGAAAGAAGGTATACTGCCATTATATATATACAAATTGCCAAAATGATGTATTTTTACAACCAAATTATAAGTTATTAGGGTTTTGCAAAATTTTGTGATGACACATAGAACATTGAAGACAATTCATAAAGATGCAAAACACCCTGCTCCAATACATGTCATAACTCATAATCCAGATAACCTAGTGACTTAAATTTTTTGTCAATAGTTAAACCATGTTGCAATATAATACATGCATTGATTCAGAGATGGCACTAAAGGCAGGTTGTTGGGAGAATCAGTCATTTATTCACTGAGACACATTGTGTGCATATATAGGTATTGTTATTCTCATATGATTTTGGTATAGAAAAAATATTTCTAATCATCTTTCAATACAATGTTTTTTCATTTACTCAGCAGTATGCATTTTTTTAGACCACCACAACTAAACGATCTTTTTTTAAACATTTTTTCTTCTATCTAATGAGATGTCCCTTTTATTCAATGACTGAATCTTATTCATAGGGTGCTATATGGTAAAGGTTAATGGACAACACTATGTAGACCGTTACAGATAATAATCAAATATTAGTTGATATTGAAATCATTTTTTGTCAAAGGGGACTTTGGAATAAAACTTGACTCCTTTTATTTTATAAAAACCTAATATCATTAAGATAAATTTTGTGATTGATTTAAATATTCATTCTTTCTGGCTTAAGTGTTTTTGACATTCTTCTACATAAGAAAATAAGCTAAAATTGTTGTCTTATGCTATGGCTAGAGGACACTTCAATTATCTATTGTAAAGATTGCATGATCTTAATCTTGAAGTATTATATATATATATTGAATTAAATATTTTTATGTATTCTTAATCACAGGTTAAAGGTTATTTACTATTTACATGGATATTATGTCTCATTTCTATTTTTTAATATATATAAACTTATTAGATTTTATAGATGTAAGTGTTGCATTTATCTATATATATTTCAGTTAAAATCTAAGTAGATAAATAACCAATTAAAATCTAACAATGCAAATAGAAGTTACATGATTTTTTTTTGTTGTAAAGCAATTCGCTATATCTGTACAGATTTCAAATAGGAATTCAATTCACTAATAGGTAATATTATCAATTCTACTGATGTTTGCAAAAATGGTACTTTGGTATTTGACCTGCAACATGGAGCATGTATTAGACTTGCTGCACCTTTTCACATTCATATCAATCTGCTGATAACTTTGTAATCTTGCGATCAGACCAATATAATGTGTACAAGGATTTTGTACATGATATTATTTGCAAAAAAAAAAATAGTAACATGCACACTGATCTTGTACAAGACATTATCACAAGATTTACAAAGTTGTTGGCAGGTTGATACAAATGTGAAAATGCATAGCGAATCTAATACATCCTCTGTGTTGCAGGACTAATAAAAATAACTAAAAGTATAAAAATAATATTAAAAACAGCATTTTAAAACAAATTTTGAGAAATAAATGCATATTAAAAAGACGATTTTAAAACAATTTTGAAGAACAAATGGATATTAAAAAGCCTGATTTTTAAAGTATAAAAAATATTAAAAACAGCATTTTAAAACTAATTTTGAGAAACAACTGGATATTAAAAATTACCATTTTTAAAGTATATATAAAAAAACAGCACTTTTAAAAAAATTTATATGGCTTTCACACTAATGACCTTAAAATGTATAATGATATATAAATTGATATTAAAAAGAACATTTTAAACCCCCCAAAAAATTAAATTGCGATCTTAAATAAATGGCACCAACCTGCAAACAAATGTTAATTTAAATATGCACAAAACAATCACTAAATTATAATTTTTAAAAATATTATTTACAAAAACACATAAAATACACACGTGCTACTTACCATGTAGTATATAACAGGAATTGGCACATTGAAGCCACAAATTTGATATTTTCTTCTAAAACACATAAAATGGAGATTTGAACTGGAAAATTTCCCCCCAAAATGGAATTTTATTGAACATGTGATTGCACAAAGTATGCTGGGATTCCCCATAGAAATGCTAATAAATGTATTTTTTTAAAGAAACAAACAAAAAAAAAATACACAAAAAGAAATAAATATAAATTATTATAAGACTTTTATTAAATATTTATCCTGTTAGCAGAAAGAAATCTGGACAATAACTGAAAATGTCAGAATATTAAAAAAAAAGAGCCGTTGACAAAGATAAGCATGATTTCACATGAGATCGAATAACATCACAGGGATTATTTCCTTTCAATTTGACTTCAGTACAAGATTGCACATTTATTAACAGATGTGAAAAGGCCTCCAATCTCCTCTAAATTGCAGGTCTAATACCAAAGTACTGCAAAAAAATAACCTCTGTGTGATTTAGTGCAGTGAGATTCTATGCTCAAGATGTGTGGGGCATGTCTTTTAGTTATTATCTCTGCTACCAAAACTTACTTGAGCAGTAAACAATTCAATTACTTTGTGTGTTTTAATGCTGTGATAGAATGGAAGACTCTGGAACTTCAAAAAACTCTTGGATTGCTGTGTCAGATTCAGACTTCAAAATTCCTTAATGAAATCTTAAGCAATAAATCATTTTGCTTGATTTTGTGTAGGTATAGAGAAGTGGCCTCTGTAGCATAAAGTTTATGGATCATATCTCAGCTATCTTTTTCAATTCTTTTACTTCTTATAAACTTCTGAACAATAAATCTTTCTATTACTACTATATCATTAATGTATATTTTGTACATCGAATGCTATTTAATTTCTTTCGTCAGGCAGATAAGCAATGCATTGATGAAATTCTAATAATAATGACTAAAGGATCAACTCAACTGGCTTTATTATTTGATCTGGAAGAAGAGATATATTTGGACTTCACACAAAGTCCATTTTTTGAAACATAATGTTTCAGGTATTTGAATGTTTCCTGGGTGAGGAAAGGCAAAATTATGAATTTTGAAACTGATTACAATTTATAACATACTTTTCCCCTGTCTTTATACCATCATCAGATTTTCAATTTGATGGACGGTTGAAGAGTTGGAGTGTGGAGTAGATTGAAGCCTGTCCATTAAAGAATGAGGATTGGCTATCTTAATATATATCTGAGCACTTATAGCATATATGTGCAGAGATGGTAACCTGGACCAACTGATGATTGCTGGTTTAGCATGAAATACGTATATTGGTGATTATTTATCTTTTCAACATATATGTGTTCAAGTGTATCAATGATATGAGATAGTGTGGAGAGCGGAGGGTCATGTGAAAGTCTGTGCTCATATACCCTATATATTATAAGCTTTAGATTAGAAAACAATGATTGTTACCATATGAAAGCTGTAAGTGTGAAACTAATCTGGGGATTTTGGATAGGAAAGCACAGGTTGGGATTTATTAAATCCTGTTATCAGTCAACAATCATTGCTTTCTAAAGATTAAAATAAATGGCATAAAAAAGATGAAAGTTTATGCTACTAAAATAGCAATATGTAAGCTAAAGTCACGTGATAAGGATGAGACATTTTATTGGTTTATATTAAATCATGGGCAAGGATAGAGGTGACTTTGGTTATTAAAAATTAAGAGCACTATGATATGCAAAACTGAACTCGATTCACTTCTATATGACTTAGTTCAGAATGAAAACTTTCTATGTTTTTTTCACTTTGGGATGATAGTTTGATAGTATAACAAAAGAACCTAAAGATAAATGATGGAAGCTGAAGAGAAAGTGCATTAGACCCTAAAAGTTCAGTTGCCCTGTTACAAGATCCAAAACTCCACATTGATAAAATCCATAAGTTTGACACTTGTCTGGGGATATTGGATAAGAAAGAACAGGATAGGGATATATTAAGCCCTGTCATCTGGCAACTAGCATTGCTTTGTAAAGCTTTCAGTAAGTGGTATAGAAATGAGGAAAAAATATGCTACTAAACAGCAACATGTAAGCTAAAGTTACATGATAGGTCATGTGATATTTTATTGATTTTTGTTAATTGTAACTTTTTCCCTAATTGGTTCTAAGCAGTTGTAAATAAATTAGTTTGAAATTATCCTGGATATTTATTATCCCTATTACTCCAAGAAAAAAAAAGAAGATAGAAAGACAAAACAACAAAAGAAATTATATTGTTCTGGAAATAAATTTTTCAATGACTATATAATCTAATCTCTGAACCTCAAATATGTTCACATATAAACCTATCTGCTGGTCTATTTTTATGTTTATTTGGTATTTTGTGATGCCGTCTTTCAATTTGTCACAACTTTTTTTCCTGAAATATTTTAGCTCTATATCTAATTGAAATTCTTCAAGGTATTTTATTTTCTGCCATATCTTCTCAATTAAAAAAAAAAAAAATCAACATTGCGTTTTTTTTTTTTTTATAGAAAAATAAGTTCCATGTCTTCCATCAAGGCTGTGCTTAAATTGACCATCAGCCATTCATTTAAGAAGTTTTATATTGTTCTTTTGTTTCATATTTCCAGTCTATGGAAAGGAATATTATTTCCAGCAAGATGGATATTATATTTTTTATGGTGCATTTTTAAATACAACCTTTTGAATGCTTTTATGTTGCATTGGATAGAGTGTCCAAATCTCACTTCCATACAATAAATTAGTTAAAATAATAGCTTTACATACGACTAATTTAGTTTCATTATTTGTTTCACTACGATGAACGTGTATATATATATAATTCTAAGGTCGTACTTCATTTCCTTATACAGAATTTTTCCTATATATGAAAATAAAGGGATTTGAACTTCGAATTTTTTAGTCTATGCATCCTTCATTCTATGTTGAGCAACTGATACACATGATCCCCATTATTTATATTTCATGTAGAACTAGCACTCACCAATTAGCCAGATCATAATCTCCACATATATACAATCAGTGGTCATTTTATATTAAGATAGCAATTCCTCAAACTTTAATGGATAGGCTTCAATCTTCTCAGCTTTCCAACTAACTATTCAACCATTCTTTTCCAAATGATGAGTGCTGGTTCTGCAAGAAATACACATGTTTCGGATCATGTACCTTTTTCACATTATGTGGTCATGCATATCGCTTGCTTGAGATAGAGTGGAGGATAGACTGAAAAATCCTGATTTCAAATTCCTCTCTCTCTCTCTATATATATATATGATAATATTAAATGGCCTCATGGTTCAGTGGCAGGGCATTTACCTACCATGTCTATGACTGACTTCGAACTAAAGACATATAAGACTTTTTTTTTTTTAGTTTTTAATCAGTCAGGCTTAAATCTTACTTTCGTGTATTCGGCCACAGCTAATCATCTGATTTTTGTCTTTCAATGGATATTTATACTTAAGGTGCAGAACAAGAATGGAAAGCTTTCTAATCATCATCACCTGGCGTTTAATATATTTGGAGAGTAACGGTTTCTCTTCAGCTATTTCTTTATTGGGGAAGAGAGTGTTGGAAAGGCTGGTTTTTTGTGATACACTTTGTGTGTGGTATACAATTATACTAATTTTATTCGATTTAAAAACCGTATCACAGCCAAGCTGCAAAATTCATAACATTTATATTCTATCCATTGCAAAATTGAAATTTATTTCAGAAAATATAAAATAAAAATCCATTTAAGTATTATTTTAGTTTTCCAAGTTATTTAACTCCACGCCAAGCTTTATTGTCTTTAAAGAATCACTTTGGAAACAACTTTTAGCAAGTCTTTGTCCACTTTGCTAATACTTCGAGCGTTGAGAATTAAAACTCACAGTTTTGCGAGCCAAGCACTATTTCTGACCTCGCAATATCCGGAGAAAGTTTGTTAGAAAAGGATTTTGTTTATTTAATCTAGACCATTTCTAACACCACTCTCTCTTCTCATAATCTTTTAATATTATCAGCTGCGTACTTTTACCTCGGACTCTAGCTGGTTTATTGATTAGGCTGAGCCGCGCTAAGCGCAATCAAATTCGGATTACATCTCTCTATTCGTCAGTCAAAGACAAGAGTGTAATGAGACGTAAAAAATAGATTAACATTTATTTAATTTGCAGTTAATTTTAACCGCAAGCAATTGCGAAAAGAATACGAATTAAAATAAAACAAAAATTGAACAAAATTTAAATCATATATTCAAAATAAATGATAGCAATGCAGTCTATACACTAATTACAAGAGTCCACTTCTAATTGCAAGGTCATGAGATCAAATCTGGATGGGTCAAACAATAATTAAAACTTGGACAAACCATATAACTCCGTATAAAGCCTTTGTGATCTCATTCATTGGTGGAGAAGTAACGCAGTCGTCTGCTATGACCAAGATCTGGTGTTCGAATCCGGTTGAGCGAAATTTTCTTTCTTAATATTGTTTTTTTCCAGTAGCTGGACTATAACCAATTTCCAACACTGGTCAATTATTTACTGTTTTGTTATTTGTAGCTAATAAATAAATAAAGATGAAATAATGTTTAAACCGTCATCATTTAGTAATTCACCAGTCTAGTGAGTATTACCTTCTCCATTTCTGGTCCTCTATAAGTAATTGTTGAAGAGAATTTTGTTTTATAGTGGACTCTTTTAAAGAAAATTAGACCAACCATTACAAATACCCCCAACCTATATAAAGTATGAGGTAGAGTTAAAAAACACTGGCTGTATGATCTATTTCAATCAACTTTCAGAAGTTGACTTATACATCATTTTTCGATCTAATCTTCCTGTTTTTCAATACATTTTGTTGCCTCAATAAAAATGGCTTTAGGTCAAACTGCAATCCACGAATGCATCATTGGCTTTATCAAATGGGAATATTCATCTTTGTAGAGCTTTTAATAGGTAAGCAAACTAATAACCATCGTATGGGGCAAAAATTACCACCGTAGAGAGGATGAAGGTTTTGGAGATTGTTAAAAGTGTGGGCATCGAAATGCAGATGGGCATGACATGATAGCAGTCCATTGCATTTTGTCTGAATTTTAGGCTTCAGTGGTTTGAGCGTATCTCACTGTAATGAACACTGTTGAATGATTAATCTTTTTCTAGTTAATGGTCCAATAATGGCCCTTGAAAATCCCAGAAAACTGTTAACTTCAATTTTCCAGCTGCTATTTGTCTTTTGAACTTTTTCTTGAACAACAATTGAGGATATTTTTATCTATACTTTTCCTTGTACTCTCAGACTTGTAGCAACAAATTCATGTCTCATCACCATTAAAGATTCTTTTGAAAAAACCTTCAGCTTCTTTCAGTATAAGTTCAAATTTTGTTCGCAAAATCTTCTGTATGTGCCCTTCCATGAGTTTTCCAGTACCCATCTCACACAAATTCTTTGAAACCCAAGTATGTTGTGGACTATTGCATAGGCAGAGTAATGATTGATTTACAAATAATTTGCTACATAATCCACTGTCACAATTCGTGCTCAATGCTATCAGTCATGAATGTGCATAAATAACTGGCCTCTTCATGACTGATACTTGTGCGACCATCTCCTTGAATTTCTCCATTCATATATACTTCTCATGACAAAACACTTTCACTGTACTTTGCACAAAGTCTTTGAGCAATATCAGCAAACTCAGACCACACAAAGCTTATTCACTACATGTTGGTATATAATTTATGCAAATCATGAGTGGCAAAGCCACACTACAATCACATTTAGACTGAAATAACACCTTCAAAACTGCTCAGCAGGGATTGGAAAGATAGCAACCTTGTATAGAAAGTGCTGATAAGAGAGTGCAACCATCAGAAGAAATAACTGGAAATGCAGATAATTTTGGATTCCCCCTCAAAGTCACATGATTAATTGTTTAGGAGGTCATGTGACAATTATGCTGAAAAATGATGGAGCACATTATTTCTATCCCCTGAATTTCTTTTTCCATTTTGCCCAGGAAAGTAATTTAGAATGTAAGATATTTGGTCACACAACACTTGATCATCATCAGATAAACATCAATGATGACTTACCATTATTGATATTCTCTTAACATAATGAATCTCAATACTTTTACTATAAAATTTAGTGCTGTATCATTACATTATAATGCATTTTGTCCAATCTGCAGAATATTGTGAGATCCCCGTGCAAAGCTTGAATTTATGTCATTGCTATAATTCAGAGATGGTTACAGTTTATAAATAGATCACCAATTACTCATTGGTGTGAAATACACTGGAAGGAAATTATCTAATAATCTTATCTCACTTCAGCAATTATTGTGGGGGAAGCATAAAATGGAGTTAAACTAGGCAGCTTTTTTTTATGTATCTCTTTGCTGTTATAATTTTGTACAAAGATTTGAAAATATAAAAATAATATTAGTAATGTTATTAAATAACTGAATGACTAAAACAAAGTCCATAAAGTAATAGAAGTAGAGAAATATTCAAATGCATGCAGTGCCATAAAATTATGATTTTAAAAGTTTGCTAACATGTGTAATACATATATATTTATAAAGTAAGGGGTTGGGAGATGGTAGAGTTTACTGTTGCTAAAATATTTATTAGGACAAAAGATTTTAGGTCATTGGTTCTCAAAAACTTTATTATTTAGGAAATGACCAATTGAAGTCTTAAATGGAATGTAATGAGTTTTAAAAGACCTAGAAAAACATCATGAGTGAAATAGATATGGAGAAGAGAAGTTATTAACCAAATCCATATTAAATTTGGGAATGACTTTCATCCTGAAATGAATAAATGAATAATGATGGAAAATGATGATGATCTGAAAACAAAAAGTCACTAGTTATTGCCACAGGATAATTTTTATGGCTGAATTTTATTAAAATGAAAATTGAAGAATATGTGACTATGAAGCCCTTATATAATTAAAAATACAAAGTATTTAGAGAGTAAAAAATATGAATAAATTATAAACCATATTCTACAGTAAATAAAGGATTAAGCTTATTTATAGAAAATA
The DNA here is from genome assembly GCA_028023455.1 of Epiperipatus broadwayi. Lineage (NCBI taxonomy): Eukaryota > Metazoa > Onychophora > Udeonychophora > Euonychophora > Peripatidae > Epiperipatus > Epiperipatus broadwayi. The sequence continues at coordinate 4,405,597 of JAQFVV010000059.1, forward strand.
ATAGATTGAATGAATTTATTAATAAATTTAAAAGATTAAAATGTATTACTCAGTTAGAAAATCTCACTATCTGTATCTCTGATACTTTTATAAGTAATATGCAAATTAGAAAAGTGGTATGCAAAACAAGAATGCATATTAGATCTGTTAGAGTCTTGCAATTCATTTTGTCTATTCAACAGTTATAAATTCTTACTTATAATTTCATCTGATTAAGTAAATACCTTTGGCATCATTTACAAGTAAATTTAATTTCAACAATAAGGATAAAAGAGGTTGAATTCTTTTTTAAAATACATGAAAACTGGCCTAATGTCACATCTATGTAGTTAAGTAAAAAAGTTGGTCTGGGTTTGAAACCTTAGGTTTTTTTTCAGATAATTACTTTAAATAGTATAAAAAGTAAGAGATAACATAAATGCAATAGTTCAAACACTGAACCCTTGTCTCACTGATGATGGCAAAAATTAGAAAGCAGCCCATCTAGAGATGGCAATTTTTTATCACTGGACTATCTCATTAGGCAGAAAAATCATTATAAAAGACCATGAATGCATCCATATCCAAAACAATAGTTAGGAACTAAAATACGAGGGAAGTTCATATTATGTGAGCAAGCACAGATAATTTGACAGATCATATGTTAATGCAATTCAGAATTAAAATAATAATTTTAAAAAATAAAATCATATTCCAAACATATTCACAAGAAGATTTATTATGTTTGTTTTTTAGAAGTGACCACTTTATGTATTGAATTTTAATAGGTATTAAACACTAAAATTGCTTCTTTATATGTTCATGGTTATATTACTGAAGCATGGAATTTTTTTAAGGAATATGTTATGGATGCAAGTAAATCTATTCATCAGTTCATTAAAAAAAGACTGGTTTATAATGATCCCACTATTAATGATTGATTAAAAGGAAACAGTATAAATTTGGAATATCATAAAAATATGCAGATTTAATTAAAGGCAGAAGTCCAACAACTCTCAAGAAATCTTAAAAATGATTGGTGAATTAAAACTGCAAAAGGGAATACAAACATTTGCTGATTACACTCATTTCTTTTTGTTATACTAAAAGCAATATATGAAAATAAGTATCATAATGCCATTAAATCCAGCACAGACACTTCCTTATATGATGACGATGGTACTTTGAATATGGGAAGGAGTATTTTGATTATCTTTTGAATAATGATACAAGAAATGATGACTTTTAATAATATATCCATTTTGTCTATTCGTTTAGATTTGGACAAAGATATCCAACTTAGGAAGTCAAAATATCTGTAATTTTAAAAATGGGAAGGCTGCAAGCCCTAATGAAATACCTGGAGTAAAATATGGTAGTGATATGTTAGCGTTAAAAATATTGGAATTTTTAAGGTATATACAATTCATAAAGTCATGTCATGTGATCTTAAGAATACTTCTATTATTCCAATTTTTTAAAACAAAGAAAATAGGTAAAAAACAAGTGCAAAAATTGTTATGAACAAAAGAGTCATACATTGCTTTTAATGATTTGGATACAACATTTGTTTCAATTAATTGAACAGGTTTATGACATTGTTTGAAATTAGTTAGTTGCTTACCAAATTTTATTCATACTTTACAATTTCAATATGATGGAATGAAGGAAGGTTATTATTATAGGCAAAAAATCTGAGGCATATGAAATGAAAACTGGTGTTAAACAAAGATGTGTTTTTGCTCCAATATTGCTTTTAATTTTTATGACAGTAGATTTTTGAATTGTTTATAGAAGGTTTGAATCAATTAATAGCAATTTTTTTTTGATTTTGCAACAAAGTTAGCTGGCCAAAAAAAGCAGCAATTGACCAATAAAATTTCTACTGAGACTAGAGAATTGAGAAATATAAAGATGTATAAAAATTATGTATTAAGAAGGATTGAATATCTCAAATTTTGTAAAATAGAAAAAAACTTGATAATGATATAAGAAAGCATAATTGTGAAGTAGCAAGAAAAGCTGTAGAACAGAATAAAAGTCTCAAAAGTATAAAACAACATTTTGGTATTGGTATGAAACTTATATTCACAATAAGAAAAAAAAGATGGAACTATTAATAAAAAGAAATTATGACATCATGAAATGGATAGAAGAGTTCTAGCAAGAATTATATAGTAATAAAGAACAAGTACCTCCCAGATCTATTATATCTTTTGAATTGTCCAGAATTTTAAATGAAGAAGTGAGATATACAATTAAATTTATGAAGAAAGGAAAAGCTCCAGATAATGATGGAATTTATAATCAATATCTTAAAAGAAGCAGGTGAAGACAGAGAAAAGTTTTTGGCAAAGTTATATACCAAATGTCTAAATGATAAAGAGGTACTACATGACTAGAAGAATGCAGTATTAATATTTAAAAAGGTGATAAAGAAGATATTAAGAAAGATGATAATGAAGATATTAGAAATTACAGACTTCTCAGTCTTTTATCAGTTTTATACATATAGAGAACATTGAATTTCAACCAACCAAAAGAATCAGCTGGGTATAAAAGTGTTTTTAATACAATAAATCTTATCCAAGTATTGAGAAAAGTTATAGAAAGGACCAATGAATATGAGTTGCCATTATGCTTTGGATTTGTAGATTATAAAAAATTGTTTGATTCTATAAATATTTCTTTAGTGAGTGAGGCATTAGATCATCAAGATATAGACCCATGGTATTGTCATATTCTAAAGAATACTTATAAAAATGCAACTGCAACAATTAGATTACATAATGATACTAGGAAAGTTAACATTGAGAAGGGTGTAAGGTAGGGTGACTCCATATCTCCTCAAATTTTTACAGAAGTACTGCAAGAAGTATTTTGTGGCTAAAAATGGGAAGCTAAAGAAGTAAATGGAGATTGAAGATGATGTAATTGCTTTTGCAAATAATACTTTAGAGTTTCAGGAAATGTTGCAAGAGTTATCAGATGAAAGTAAGAAAGTAGGACTAAAGGTAAATGTTAAAAAGACTAAAGTAATGTTCAATTGATTTTATCAAAAGATGAAAATATAGATTGATTATGATGAGTTAGAAGAAGTTAACAACTACAAATATCTTGGTCAGATTATTATTATAGATGGAAACATAATTGATGAAATTAATCATGGAATTAAACTTGGTTGGAGTGCTTTTGGTAGAAATAACTTGATACTAAAAGGAAATATGTCTATGTGTTTGAAAAGGAAGGTTTTTAATAAATGTGTTTTATAGTTTTTACTTATGGATCTGAGACTTGGACACTTAATAGAAGAGCAATACAGAGACTTCAAATCACTCAAAGAAATATGGAGAAAAACACATTAAGAGTAAAAAGAAGAGATCAAAAACATAATATATGGGTAAGAGAACAAACTGTTGTTACTGACATCATTGAAAGAATTAAAAGACTGAAATGGAGTTTGGCTAAACATAATGCTAGAAGAGGTTATAATAGATGGCCAAATGAAATCTTAAACTGGATTCCAAGAGATTGTAAAAGACCCAGAAAGAGACCACATGTGAGATGAATAGATGAAATAAGAAAGTGTGCAAGGGTGATGTGGAGAAGAGAGGCTAGAGATCAGAGAAGATGGATTGAACTTGGGGAGACTTTCATTCTGCAGTAAATGATGTTGATGATAATTGTGCTATTTTTGCTAGTAAAAAGATAATTTACAGAATGTGCTTAAAGTTTTGAATAGATCATATAAAGACATTGGATTAATAATTAATGTTCAAAAACTCACATTATTATCTTTTAGCCAATGGTGGAAGAGAAATTCTTAGCAATTATTAGTTTGGATAATTATCAGTTTGAGATTTAAAATCCCTTTGGATATCTTGGTAATTTTATAAGTAGAAAGTTAGAATTAAATGTTGAGATGCAACACAAACTCCAATGTGCTGTTTCTTTTACCAAGTTAAAAGATATATAGTATTTCATCATATGGATATAATTACTGCACTTACATTAGCTGTATATAGAACTGTTATTTTACTTAATTTATTGTACAAAAATGAAATTTGTACATCCTATCAATGCAATATTAAAAAAGCATTAGAAAAGTTTCATTTAAGGATGCACTGTAAAAATTTAAAGGTACACTGGCAAAATCATAAAATCAATCAGTATGCTCTTCAGCTTTCTGGATGTGATACTATAAAATTTACTGTTCTAGATTCACACTCTAATGGGATTAGACATTGTAAATCAAATGAACCTTCTATTTAAAAGTATGTACTATGGTGAATTTAAGCATAGTTTTAATGGGAGAAACCCCCATTTATAAGGATTTTATCAATGACATTTTAAAGTAGTACAAAGTTGCTTGTAGATGTGATGGAGAATAAAATGTGTTTGACTGCTACAATTAGATATAATGTTCGGAAGGAAAAGTTTTTGCAAAAGAAATTAAAAGTCATCACAAAATATCAAATAAACAGACAAATGGACCAGCATGGCATAGCATCATAATTCTGATTTTATACTTGATAAACCTTTTTTAAAAATTGATTTGTAAAACAGTTTTCAAGGTTTAAGGTTTCATCTGGTATACTTTTCTTGAGTTATTCTTCCAATGGTATGACTGGATTATGCATTATTCATCATGAATAGACTGATGAAATTCATGTGGAAGATGACAGGTGTTGGTAATTCTAAATTCTCAACAGTTGTTACATGTTGGAATGAGATACTTTTAAAATTTCGGGAAATATTTCCAAGATTAGTTGGCTAGTGTACTAATTAGATTTTTCCCCATCCTGTTATAATAATGATTTTCAACTATTGCTTTGTTTCCAGCTTGATTATCTGGAATGTTGTTACACAGGAGTGGTTTTTTTCTGTATGAGAAGATAAAAAATCTTTGATTACAATATTAAAATTTTCTTAAAATGAGAAAACTTCCCCCCAGAGCTTTCTTTTTAAACCAAAATTTAAAAAACTGATGTTTTTTTACAACTTTTTTTTTCACAAACATTATTTTAGATTGTCAAGCATTGTTAGCCAAGAGGTCAATGCAGCCACCTTGCAAGCAAGCAGTTGGTTGCAGACGGTTGTTGCGGGTTCGCCTCCCGCTAGATGCTATAACATATGAAAAAAAACAACATTATTTTAGATTAAACATAATAAATCCAGGAATTTTTATTTATTATTACAAATTAATTTAAACAACAAAAACTACATTCTTTTTTATATAACAAAAATATATATCTTGCTGATATAAATAAGAATGAAATAAATAAATAGACTGTGACTTTTAGAAAAATAAAATTCCAGCTAAAGTATTTTTGCTTATATTATTTCTTTACTTCTTTCTTTTTAATATACCTTTGTTACTGTGTGGGGAAGCGCTTGTAATGTCAGACTAGGTTTTATTTCAAAACGGTGTCTGAACTAGTACAATAAATATTTCATTATTAATGTTAATTTTGACTTATGCTCTCTCCAAAAAAAATTCACGATCTTTTAAGCAGAAATGTTTGATGAAAATTAATTAATCTCTGTTAGATATATACTTTTTTCAAAGCTGACATCATCATCAGCCTGAAACCAATTAATATCCATCAAACTTAGCAACACAATTTCTCTTTGACCTCAATCACAATGCTCAATTTGATATCGAAGTTTGAATACAAATTTAGCAATAATTAACTAAAGTCTTTCTTGTATCAACTTAATATTAACACATAAATTTATTTTAAAATAATTTTGCCTTCAAATAAACATTTAACTATGTAAATAATTAAATTAAACATCTCATAAATATGTTAATTATCTGTTAAATTTACATTCAAACTTTAATATCTAATTGAACATTGTATATGAGGTTAAATAGATATTGTTTTGCTATGTTTGGTAAGTTTTTAGATAGTTTTTAGGCCGCTGATGATATTGATTATTAACAGAAACATGAGACACCTGTTTCATCAAATATTGCTGTTGAAAGATTATGATAATTTCTATTTGCACTAATAATATTATTGCACATTGTCTTTTGCCTTTAAAGTGTATTACCATGGACTAAAACTAGAGGGCACTTCAATTATATAAAAGCAATTGCAATGAGTTAATCTCAAAACATTACATAAATATTTAGCAATGTAAATCCTTATTATATATATATATATATATATATTGAATTAAATATTTCCATTGGTTATTATTATAATAAAGAAAAGACAAAATGATATTATATCCATGTAAACAGAGATAACTTTTGCCTTTGATGTTGAAAGGAAAGTATCAAGTACTACTAATTGACAATTGTAAAGCTAAACAACTCTTCTCTATTAAACTATAATAGCATTTTGTTGGGGGTTATATTGATATTAAAACATATTTTATAGAGAGAAATTAAAGAATTTCATGAAATTGATAGATATAAGTAAATGTATAAAATTTAATTACTATAAAATCACAGAAATCATAGTAACATTTTGAAATGCTTTTAATGTAACATGATTTGATATAGAGGCATATAGTTGAGAAAAGAAAAGAATTTAAGACTAAAATAATTTGTTTGTGATAAATAAGTGATTATAAAATGAATGTAACAAAAAAAAAGCAAATAAAAAAAATAATTTTCACATGTAACATATTTAAAGTTAATAACTAATTAAATAAAATTATATATTTAAAACATAGAATCTTGTAGCACATTTTATGAGACATACATTAATATAATATGAAAATGTTTGAAAGAAAAGAATAATATTTATTATTTTTCTATTAAAATAATAGCAAATTCTCAACACAGTAGTGCCTCCCAGTGCAAGCCTTAGTAATCAATGGATGCAAGAAGATTTGTTCTACTACTAAGTTGTTTGAGAAGAGACCAGTATTTTCTTTCTTTCTTTTTTGCAACAGAAAAAGAGAACAAAAGTTTTATTGTTATATTTACATTAATCTCACTATTTTATTAAGAGATAATTAAAACTTTAGTTTATTTACATTTTGATGAAATAAAATAAAGACTGAATATCAATTTTTTACTAATGTGAAAAACATATGAGCAAATCTTATTTCCTCAAAATTATATCCCTGTAAGATCTAAAAAAAAAATAATCATGGACCATCCATAGAATCTGAATTAGTAACTATTCAATATTCAAAGGGAATTACAGAATTAATGTAAGATGGTCTACTTATTAATATCATACACTGGAAGAATTATAATCTTCAGATTTCCTCAGAAAATGAATATCATAACTAATTTCACTAAAGCCATATACTTAAAGCCACATTCCTAAACATTCTTTGTTTGCAGAAATCAATTATATAATCATCATATTAAAAGTAAAATTCATCCGTAAATGTAAGGAGACTTTAAACATAATTCATATAAAGAAGGAAAAATATTAATTCTGCCATTATTAAACTATAATTTTTATAATTGCCCATAATGCTGTCAAATTCACATATCAAATATAACAGGTATATTTAAAAAATTAAATTTAGCTTTATTAATATCTTACTGAGTAACAATGGCCTTTCAGGTGGGTTTATTTCTCACATTTATTTATATAATACTTTGCCGGATGACCGACAGCTTTTCAGACTGGGTACATTTCTCATATTTATTTATGTAATATTAAAATATTTTGTTTAATATATATTAAATCTTTAAATTTTTTTGCTAAAGAAACCAATTAAAAAAACCATGGGCTTTAGAGACCGGATACATCTACTTGTTTTAATAATAGTACTTTTTTAAAATTATTAGTTTGGCTATAGGGAACTATTCTAAAACACAGAATAGTTAGAATTGATTGCTTATAGAATTTTGGATAAATAAATTTTTTTTAAAAAAGTATTAAAATAGTATAAGAACCATTTTGTTTAATTATAGTATCAGACTTAATTCAAAGTTATATACCTATCAAGTTAAAAAAAACCATAACTTGTTACACCTTTTGTTTAGCTCTAAGTTATAATCAGAATTCGGTTAAATAATGCTATAAAGTAAATATATTACTAAACAATATTCATATAAATAAGTACAAATACCAGATACATTAATTTATATGATAATCTTCATGTTTAAATGAATGTGATAATTTAATTTAAAAAAATTATAATATTGGAAACATTTGTTTGTTATATCGAATGCTACATCGATTCCAATATATTATTTATTTATCGATAAATATATAAGTTATATAAAGAGCTCGCAAATAAGCTTGGTTAAACTAGGTCATGTGACATCTGACTTGATTTTTTTTGTAATAAATATATATATTATGTGTGCAGAATTAGTCATTTTAATGCATACATATTGTTTATAAATATAAAGTTCTATTTAGTAATTTATTAATTAAAATGGAATCTATCCCACAGAGTTCCGCCGGGAAGTTAACGTATCTTTTGTTGAATATATATATGCCAATAATACATAAGTGATAGTGTATAGTTCGCATCTGAGCATATGTAATTTTTTGTTGTTGAATATTTATTTTACTGATAACATAATTATTTATTTATTAACATACAAGAAATAGTAAATATCGATAACCCCCTCTCCTAGATATTTTGTAACCCGATTATATTTCGTGTATTTCTTTCCATTAATTTTTGGCAATTTATGTATCTGTTTTTAAATAATAAACAAGAGATGAAAAATTTTTTTTGGGCTTATATATAGAAGAAGTATTTAGAAAGAAATTAATAAAATTATTTTTCAATATTATAAAATTTTAATTATCGAATGAACAAATGTATAAAAAATATGAAATCGTAACAAACGTATCTAATCAATGGGTGAAATATTATTTAGTAATACTATTACATATATAAGTTAGGAATTGCACATCATTTTGAGTATTATTATTCTCCACTCTTCTTTTGCTGGCCTATTTGTATGCAATAATATTTTCTTGTTAATGAATAAATATCGCAGTTATTATTGTTGCCGCTGTTGTTGTGTTGAGAACGAAATTTAATATCTCATCAATAATGAAGAAAGATAAAGTGATATTATATAGTTTTAAGAATATATATATATATACAATTATTAATAAAATTTTATGGGCATTTCTATATTACCCAATCGCGTATTCTATAATATGAAATATCAGGATATAAATAATTAATGAGGACTTATAATTTCTATTTAATAAAGTTATTAATAGTTTTGTATATTTATTTATTTGTTTATTTATAATGTATTCAAATAAAATGTTTTGCATAGATTAATTAATATGAACATTTATGCAAATTCCCATTATAAGATCTGCATATAATCAATAAATCGCTTTAGCATATTTTTTATTCAGATTTAATCTGTAAGCAATAGACAGCTAATCTACATTTTTTATTATTATAAGAGTTATGGAGTGGAGTAGTTTGAATCTTGTCAATTAAAGTATGAAGATTGGCTATCTTAATATAAGTTGAGCTTTGATTATATATATATGTATGGAGATGATAATCTGGACCAACTAACAAGTGCTGTTTTAGCATGAAATACGATTATTGGTGATTATTTATCTTTTCAATATGTATGTGATCAAGTGTGTCAGTGGCATGAGATAGCGTGGATGGTTGAGGGCCGTGTGAAAGTCTGAGTTCAAATCCCCTATATATTACATATAGAAGTGCAGGTATAAAAAAGCCTGTTCTGTAGAGAAAAAAAATCATATTTCATAATAATTTAATGTAATTAAAATTCAAATCTTTCATTAACTCTTTGGATGATAACTGAAATAGCTTGGAATTTATAAGATTTGACAAATTAAAGGTTGGGAATCCAAGATGGCTGCTGGAATATTCAGTATCATTAATAAATATTTCGAAAAAATATTGATGTTTCTACATATTTATTATGATAGTAGTTAAAGAATAAATTAAATAGTTTAAATCATCCAATTACAATATATTTAATAGAAATTGCAATCATCTTACATTTCAAATATATGGTTACAGACACTGGCAAAAACACTATTAATGACTCTTAAGATATCTAATTGAAAAGATTTAGGCGATGAAATGCATATTAGAAGCCAGCTTGTTTTGTTTATCTCAATTTTCCTTCAGCTGTATTTTTTAAATATAAAAGAGATTGTTAATTTAATTTTTAGAAATTGAAGATCATAATGGAATTTTTTTTTAAATTTTCCATTATAATATATTTATATGAAAAAATTTATACAAAATATATAATGAAAAGATAACTGCCTCCCCCCCCCCAAGTTGACTGCAGTATAATCTCTAAATCATGCATATGTCATGTAGAGACTAGTATACTTATTCATGCCAAAAAAATCTGAATTATAAATTATGACATGAAATGTGAATGGGTGTCTCTCATTGATCATCTTCAATGCTCTCACTGCCACTACAAAACCTTTTAAATCACTTGAAAACATTTTTATGATTCATGGATTTACCACCACAAACAGCTTGAATCATTTTAAACTTTTAAGTAGCTGTTTTGCCTATGTTGATATTCACACTGCTCCACAGTCATTTAAGATATGAAACATGCAATCATATTTTACACTATAACCTGTGATTCAGACATGCTAGCATTTTAGAAATTTTGTGGTGAACAGTTATACGATGTCACTATGTAACACATGCATTGATTCTGACATGGCTCTGCAGAAAGTTTATAAAGAAAATCCATCACAAATCATCTTTTCACTGAGCCACACCATATATATTTGAATTGTTTTAATCAATATTTGTTAAATAAAGTCTAATATTTTATTATAGATGGTATATTTTCTATCTTGTGTTATTTAGTACAATAATAGTGTCAGATTGAGAGACATTTTCTTTACTTCAAAGTTTAGTTTAGTGTTTCAGTAGGAGACTCAAAATACATCTATTCTTTAAATTTGACTATTATAGTATAGTGATTGACTCAAGAGACAATTTCTACCTATGAAGTTTAACACTGTAGTAGAGTGGCAGATATGATGGACATCTTCTAATCTTTAGAACATTATCACACAAATAGTATCTTACTCGAGAAACATATTCTAACCTGTGAAATGTATTCTAACAATATAGTAGTTGAATTAAGAGACATATTTCACTTTATAAAGTGTATCATAGTGGTAGAGTGATGGACTTGGAAAAACATTTTGTACTTTATGATGTTTTGAATAGCTTTATACTGATGGGTTTTGAGTGACAGCATCTATCCTGTAATAAAGTAGCAGACTGAAAAGAATTACACTGTAAAGCTTAACACAGGGGTAGAGTTGCAGTCTCAAAACATCTTCTTCATACACAATTTAGTCTAATGCTAATGTGACAGATTCAAAATATACCTAAAGGATAAATCATCAAAGTGGTGCCCAGGACATATATCTGTCCTATTAAATTTAGAATGGTAATAGTGTGATAGATTTAAGAGAATTTTCTATATAGTTGATCATATTGGTATAGGGTATAATGGGCTGAAACGAAATTAGAGATGATCTTAATATCTAAAAAACAGAAAGCTGGCTTTACATTATCGTATCTTTTTTTGCTTTGTTTATGTTTATAAATTAAGAATTTGTAAGAGAGCACCCTGGTGAATAAAAGATGAGGGTTCTTTTTACAAAGGTTCCTTGCTGTTAGATGTACATTATATAAAGTAATTAATTTAATACACTCTACAGGCTTACACACACCTGCACATATAATGTCATATATAAGAGATTCGAGCTCAGATGTTCACATAACCCTCAACTCTCCATGCCATCTCACATTGCTGACCCACCTGATCACACACATTGAAAAGATAAATAATCACCAATGTACATGTGTATGATCAGGTGGGTCAGCAATATAAGATGGCATGGAGAGTTGAGGGTTGTGTGAAAGTCTGAGTTCAAATCCCTTATATATAAATTAATTAACTAAAAAATAATTTTGATTGCAACAGTGCAATTAAAAAATAAATTTATTTTTGTGCACAAAATCTAGCACGAGTATCTAAATATTTAAAAGGGAATGATAAAGAAGCAGAATGATAATGATTTCGCAGAGGATAGCTGGTGGAGGATAGCTGGTGGATTAAGGATTTACTTATTAAAAACAGGGAATTAATTAAATAGGTGTTGTAGCAAATGAAAGTAATTGATTCTACTTAAAATAATAAAAAATTATATTTCTATATACTCAATGAAATATGGAACAACATATGTTAAAAACAAAATGTGAAAACAAAATGGGTATTGTTAACATCATTGAATGAATTAATAGAACTTGAATGGAATTGGGTTAAATTGCTTTGCTAGAAGATATATTGAAGTCTTAAAGGTTTCCAAGAGATTGTAAAAGACCTAGAAAGTGACCATATGTTAAATGGATTAAATATGATAGCTTGGTGGCATGATGTGGAGAATAGAGTTTATGGATCAGATAAACTGGATTAAACTTGGAAAGATTTTCATCCTGCAATGGACCAGAAATGATTGAAATACTAATGGTGTAAAGACAGTAAGTAATTAGATGATAATTTGAGTTGCATAAGAACTCCCATAAGTAGTGAGGAGAGGTGTTAATGATAGAATTAAATCTTAAATGATTTTAACTAGAAGAAAAAGAGATGCATATTAATTATGCTTTTAAAAATTTATTAGTGGGAAAGGTCATATCTATTTTTATAGCTCTATGTGAAGAGTAGTTGATTTCCACAATAGTTCATAACTGTATAAATTATTAAATTATCGATTACTACTTATATAATTGATAGTAACACAAAATGAATTTGTTTGTAATTGAAGATATTTTTTAAACTGATATTGATTGATATACATATATATGAATTTTAATATTAATTCAAATATTAAACCAGTAAACATTACATGATCATCATTTCTCATGCTTGTTCAAGCTGTTATTAAAACAGGCAAAACTCTCCATACAGGTCTGACTTGCACTGAGTGGCACCACTGTATGGAGAGTTTCACCTGTTTAAATTCAAATATCTTATGTAATGTTTATTAATATTAAATGCTATGTATATAAAAGACATATGCCTATGTCTTTAAAAACAGAAAGTTTTTAATAAATGTGTTTTACCAGTTCTTACTTATGGATCTGAGACTTGGACACTTAATAGAAGAGCAATACAGAGATTCCAGACCACTCAAAGAAGTATGGAAAGATGCATGTTGGGAGTAACAAGAAGAGATCAAAAACGCAATATATGGGTAAGAGAACAAACAGGTGTTACTGACTTCATTGAAAAAATTAAAAGGCTGAAGTGGAGTTAGGCTGGACATATTGCTAGAAGAGATGATAAAAGATGGAAAATTGAAATCTTAAACTAAATTCCAAGACATTGTAAAAGACCCAGAAAGAGACCACATGTGAGATGGATGGATGAAATAAGAAAGTGTGCACGGGTGATGTGGAGAAGAGAAACTAAAGATCAGAAAAGATGGACTGAACTTGGAGAGATCTTTATCCTACAGTGGATTGATAATGGTTGATGGTAATGATATAAGACATATGGATTTCTTGCTTGGAAGTTCATAAGAAGTTTGAAAATAGTAAATAAATACTACATAAATAGTTTATTGCGAAGTCTAAAAATGTTCCACTGAGCATGCACTGGAATATTAACTGTTCAGTTCCAATATTTAACCCTGATTCTGGTACATGGTACCGAAAGCGCTTGGCAAATAGTTTTTTGTGATTAATGTTTTTTAAATTTTAGCTACTCTGTTTATCACACTTTATACATGAAGAATAATTTGAAAATAGTGGTTTTTTTTAAAAAAAAAATTATCATAAAATTGTTCTTCAATTTGTTCTTGACAATAATTAGTTGTAAATATAGGTAGAAACAAAAGTTATAAAACTTGGTTTATTGGGTATATCATACTACTTGTCAGCAAGTATACGTATAAACAAATTACATAGAGAAAACTTGATAAATTATATGATCGATTTGTAAATTTATTAAAGGAATTCAAGGGTTGCAAGAGAGAAAATATATACTATATATTTGGTAACAAAAAAGTGAGGTGGAAATAAAAAAAAAAGATTGCATAATACTTTGAATCTACATAATCATTAATTAGTTAATATTCCTGATTTACAAACTAATTTGATGCATATTACTGCAGTAGAGATCTGGCATGTAGGTGTAGGAAATAATTTAAAATCTTTGTATAAATGATAGCATTGAGAAATTGAAAAATATAGAGTTATGTTTGCATTAGAAAAATAGAATACTTTATCATAGATTGTAACATTGAAACAATATCTATAGATAATTAATATGGATAATAAACTCATGAGAGTCTTTAAGGTTGAATGTAGAATATTAGTGATTGAGAAAAAAATACAAAGAACTTTGTTTATATGGACAGCCAAAAAAGTTATAAGAAATATAAATGACGCTTTTGAGAAGTTATTAGAAAAAAATATATGAGTGTAGACAGACTCTTAATAATTTATATTACACTTATACAAGTGTATTGGAAGGTGATGCTCCACATGGGTGTGTAGTGGTATGGAATCACACTTTGGAGCTTACTTCATGTATCACAGCTTAGTTCTCTCAATTCCAGTGTTTGCTCTTTTTATATCTCCCAAGCAATAAACAATTTTATTTATTATATTGAAAAGTGATTAAAATCAATTAAACTTTACAAATATTATAATAAGATTGGGATTTGCTGCATTATAGTACAAAAAAGATCAATGTATGTAAAAGTATCATTAGTTTTGCTTGCTTAGTAACCAATGTTAATACTGTATTGTGTGATAAAGAGCACACTGTTCAAGATAATTGGTGAATTCTGAATTTTAAATTAACCAACATAGCAACTTCTAATGCTGGACATTAGCCAAAATAATCCAAAATAAATAAATAATTTTTCTAGAGATTCCAATGTACAATCTTTTTACTTCAACCGTGGCTGAGTCTAGAATGGTAATACTAGATATCGAGATTGGATTTGTGACAGCAACATTAATTGAAAGGACTGTTTTGTGCTTTTTGAAAACTTTCAGGATGTCAAAAAGTGTTATACTTTTTTTTATTGATTTTCTGAGACATTGGCATATATTTGCATGACTGCATTGAACATATCTTCTGTGAGGGAGGGTGTAGGAGAGATGTTTAGATCTTTGTGATAGTCATTATTTGGGAGGCTAAATATAGATGATGTTTTAAAATTCAAAGTTTTCTATTACTCTCACCTTCCATTTAGATTTTATGGTAAATGGCATAACACTAAGAAAATATTGCATAATAAACACAAAACTCACCTATAATATTATTATTATTTTTTTTTTTTTCTGAAGGTAGAATAGCTATATTTATTTGTGAATGAATATTTATCAGTTAAAATTATTAATATAAACTGAAATAAGTAATTTATCCTTAAAATTTTATTCTGTGATTAAATTTAGATGGCATAAAAATGATTTCATATTGAATAACTATGATGCTTAAACAGAAAAGCTTTTGATGAATGACTAGCATGGATGCAAAACATGGACATACACTGCAAAATAATTGAAACATGGCTAAGATGTTTGCAGGAAAGATGATATAGATTATGAAATTTTGGATTTATAATTCAAAAATATGTCAAAGGCCTTAGAAAACAGGCCCATGTGAAATCAATGAAAAAGTAAGATTTTCTGAAGAGACTTGAAAAATGGGTGATAAAAATTAGAAGTAGTTAAATAAATATGACTCTCATCTGCAATGGAGTGGTTGAAAAATGATGATCTATTATAATAATATAGTAAAATACTCAAGATTTGACATAGTATCTTGTGTAAAGAAAAATTCTGAAAAGCACGATCTATAATATACCATCATCATTTCCTCTCATATCAATCTACCGTGAGATGAAAGTTACATAAAATTCAATCCTATTTCTTGCATCATTCCAATTAATTTTATTTCTTCTACCTAATTCACAAATTATCTTTATCCTACTCTTCACAATCTTTTGAGATACAGTTACAGACTTCAAATATCAATCTATTATCATCTCTTCTAAATACTTATGCAACTCAACTCCATTCCAGCATTTTAAGTTAACCATTGATAATAATGTAGTGAACTTCAGATGTAATAAAATGGAGTGGATAGCTGAATAGAGCTTGAAAGTCTGTGTTCAAATCCTCTTTGAAGCTCAGTATATACATTATACTTGAATTCAAATATAGATTCAATGTGAATTCTGCTCATCCCTTTTCTGTATAATTAAATGGACATATTAAGGTCCTATATATGAGGGGTCACAATAATTAGTCAACATGGATATGTTAACAATGTTGGAATCAACAAGGCTTTAAGCATGCCATCATCAAATTTTTCAATAATACAGATGGCTGAAGAGTTGGAAGGTGAAGAAGATTGAAGCTTGCCCATTAATGTTTGAAAATTTGCTAGTTTAATATAAAATGAGCACTGATTATATACGTGTGTGTGGGAGATGATTTAGATCAAATGATGAGTGCTGATTCAGCACAAAATACTTATATTGAGATCATTTATCTTTTTCACATATATATGGTCATATGTATCGGTTATATAAGATGGAGTGGATAACTTAAGGAAGCTTGAAATCTATGTTCCAATCCCCTCCAATTATTATTAACCATTGATGTAAATGATTTAGGGATTGAGAATTCCCAAAAAGTTTGAGCATTAGATGCGACAGACCTAGCAACTCAATTAATGGACCATGAGCTATAGAACCTGCCACTTTAACACTACATCAAACCCTGCATGATTCTCATGGATGTCAAGAATTTCTTTTGACCCCTCCCTAATGCTTTTTTCAGTATTAACTCTTGATAATAAAATGATTTATTTTTCCACTTAATACTTGTGTGAATCTTAATTCAGAAATGTTAAGCATTCATTTATTTTTAGGTTTAGTTCTAACTTGAATTTCTAAATAACAACAATTTTTCAGATACCACCGTATAAAGAACAAAGGTGTTTTACGCCCCCAAAATTCACATGTCAGTGCTAAAAGCCTTCTTTTTGTTGTTTTTTTCCGTACTCAAATAAGTTAAATATGTTTTGATAATCTCTAATGATCAGCGTAAATATGTTTACTCTTTTCATAAAATGGATGCATTCTAATTTTTTTAAACAGAGAATCTTTTACCTGCTGGAATTTTAATTTTTATTGCAGAAATGTTTAGTTAAAAAAAAAAGGACGTCAGAATGAAAAAAAAGACGAACATCAAACACAAATACTGTTTATTTAAATATATAACGTATTAATTCCACAGACTGTTTTAAACATTTTAAGACGTTGTTTCATAAACATATATGGTTACATTGGTCATTTCTCCAGGAAAGTTATTAAATAAAGTACAATATATAGGTATATGTGCACAGACTTTCACATGACGCACCACTCTCAACTCTATCTCATAACACTGATACACTTGAACGCATAAATGTCGAAAAGATAAATAATCACCAACACGTATTTCATGCTAAAACAGGTGGTCCAGATTATTATCTCTACACATATATGCAATAAGTGCTCAGATATATATTAAGATAGTCAATCTTCATACAATAAAATATAATGCATCCCAGCACAATAATCAACTGGTTTAATATTACTTGGAAGTTCATTAATAATTTCGAACATCGGAAGGGAAAGATCTGGGACACGATATCTGCATCTTGAACTCCAGAATACTCTTCCCGCGTACCATAGCGTAAAATTTTCAGAAGAATGCGATAGTTTTTCAGTACTAACCAGGGCTCAGTAGCTTTTCAGTCACGTGATAACAATTTGATAACAGAAAAGTTTTAATCCTATCAGTATGCAAATAAATAAGAATTTAACTTTATAGGATATTGATTTAATATATAAGGGATTCGAACTCAGACTTTCACTCGACCCTCAACTCTCCATGCCATCTCATATTGCTGATCTATCTGATCACACACATGTTGAAAAGATAAATAATTACCAATATACGTATTTCATGCTAAACCAGCAATCATCAGTTGGTCCAGATTACTATCTCCACACATGTATATAATCAGTGCTCAGCTTTATATTAAGATAGCTAATTTTCATATTTTAATGGACAGGCTTCAAACTACTCCAACCCACAACTCTTCAGCCATCCATTTTATTGAAAATCTAATGATGGAACGTTCATATATATTGTACATTTGTATTTTTATGACTAAAATCCTATTCCATAATCGTGTTTATTGATAGCTTCATTCCTAGAATATTAACATAGTTTGAAATAGTGTGTTTGTTATTCAGTTTATACCAAATATTGTTACTTATATAGTGTGTCTCTATATTGTGCATATTTTTTTGACTTAAATCGTTAGTGTCTACCCTCTATACATAAGCTTCTCTTTCAGTTCTGGATTATGAATACAGTTTCAGAATTCAGGTTCAAACTGAAAATAATTTTTATCTTTTAAGCAAACGTAAGGATCTTCTTTGTATATGAGCGAATACAATATTCAATTATTGGTTGGTTACTGGAAGTCTAGTTATTTTAAGTTTCAAAATAAAACAGGGGGGGGGGAACTATAAAATTCTTATTAGCTAAAATCTAACTGGTCAAATGAATAGAATCATTTTAGGGGAAGCTGTGGGCTATTTAAAGGATATATTCTCTTTTTATATGTATACCTTCGTGCGTGTGTTGATAAAAATATTTTTCACAAACAAAAGCTATCAGAAATTATTAGATATGCTTATTATTATAAAACTGCGGGTTCAGGTAAATCTGAGGTCATTAGAGATTGACATTGCTCCACAGTTAGGTTTTTAAATTTTTGTTTAGTTATTATAATATATAGGGTATATGAACACAGACTTTCACATGACCCACCACTCTCCATATTATCTCATAACACTGATACATCGGAACACATATATGTTGAAAAGTTAAATAATCACCAATATACATATTTTATGCTAATCCAGCAATCATCAGTTGGTCCAGATTACCGTCTCTACATATATATGCTATAAGTGCTCAGATATATATTAAGATAGCCAATCCTCATATTTTAATGGACAGGCTTCAATCTACTCCACACTCCAACTCTTCAACCGTCCATCCAACTAAAAATCTGATGATGGAATGCTCAAAGGCCACCCTGAGGCCAAGATTCTTGTCACACCCATCTCAGCCTAGGGTGGCTTTTGAGCATTCCATCATCAGATTTTCAATTGGATGGACAGTTGAAGAGTTGGTGTGTGGAGTAGACTGAAGCCTGTCTGTTAAAGTATGAGAATTGGCTATCTTAATATATATCTGACCACTTATAGCATATATGTATAGAGATGGTAATCTGGACATGTATATTGATGATTATTTATCTTTTCAACATATATGTGGTCAGGTGTATCAGTGTTATGAGATAGTGTGGAGAGTAGTGGGTCATGTGAAAGTCTGTGCTCATATACCCTATGTATTACATATGTAGACACAGGTATATAATAAGCCTGTGTGTTTCATTTATTTATTATATGTATTTTGTTTCTTTTTTAATAAATACTGACTAAAGAATTATGACATGTTATTTATAAAACTATCTACAGTGGAATCCCCACATCTACATTTTGTTCCAAGACACTCTAACAGATGGCATAAATTATTGGGTAATAGCTCATGCTTTATTTATAGTTTTTTATTTAGAATATGCATTATCTCCATAAATAATCGTGCACGCACATATATATATAATATTTAAATATATGTATATTGTCTATGCTAAACTTAATATAATTATAAGGGATTTGAACTCGAACTTTCAAGTTCCCTACATCTCTCCAATCTATCTTATATAACAGATACACATGACCACACACATGTGAAAAAAATAAATGATTTTCAATGTATGTATTTCATGCTGAACAAGCCCTCGTTAGTTGGTCCAGATCACCATCTCCCACACATATATACAATCAGTGCTCAGTTTATATTAAGATAGCAAATCTGTAAACTTTAATGGGCAAGCTTCAATCTTCTTCACTCTCTAACTTTTCAGCCATTCATTTCATTGAAAATTCAAGAATGAAATGCTCAAAGCCCTTCTTGATCTTCCACCCTCAGACTTTGAAGATTGAAGAGTGGAGAAGATTGAAGCATATCCATTAAAGTTTAAAGATTTGCTATCTTAATATAAACTGAGCAATGATTGTATATATGTGTGGGAGATGGTGATATGAGCCAACTGATGTTTTTTTTCACATGTAAGTGGTTATATATATATATATGTGTGAAAAACAAAAAAGCAAGTTAAACCTGCCAATGCTTGTATTTATGATCAACCGATGGCGTTTTACCAAAAACACTGTCAAAGCGTGTTTGTTTACATAAATGTCAGAGTAAGCATTCACTACCTCTTTTGTTAGTTCCACCTTCAGATCATGATTTCAAGCTGATTTTGCTATCATCAGTGAAGGACAGGAAATAAGAAACTAGATCTAAACACTAAACTATGAGCATTTATGAAACAATTTCTATTCAGCTTGCAAGATTGAAATCATGATCTGAAGGTGGAACTAATGAAAGAGGTAGTGAATGCTTACTCTGACATTTATGTAAACAAACATGCTTTGACGGTGTTTTTGGTAAAATGCCATCTGTTGATCATATATATATATATTAGTTGTATAAGATAGATTGGGTAGATGTAGGGAGCTTTAAAATTCAAGTTCAAGTCCCTTATAATTATATGTATATAATATAGTCATTTTTTAAAAAAGAAAAGAAATTCATTTTATTAATAACTAATATAGAACTTTAAAATTCAATACATGCTTATTTTATTATAATATATTTATATCATAATAAATATAATGGTAATAAACTATTATAAACAGCCTTTTAATCTGCAGAAGTACTTTTGGTTAATTTCTTAAACCTGCCTTAAATTACAAATTTGTTTTAATTAATGGACATTTTATTTATGTTAAATATATTTATATACAAGATATACCAGCCTATGTAAAGGCTTTCTTTTTTAAAAATTGTTTGCTTTAACAATTTTTTTTAAAGATTTAATGTAAATTAAACAAAAGATGTTGTCATATTTTAAAGAATATTTATAAAAATGCAACAGCAACAATTAGATTACATAATGATACTGGGAAAGTCAACATTGAGAAGAGTGTAAGACACGGTGACTCCATATCTCCAAAACTTTTTACAGCAGTGCTGCAAGAAATATTTTGTGGATGAAAATGGGAAACTAAAGGAGTGAAAGCAAATGGAGATTATTTAAGTCATTTAGATTTTGCAAATGATGTAGTTGTTTTTGAAAATAGTGCTTCAGAGCTGCAGGAAATGTTGCAGGAGTTATCAGATGAAAGTAGGAAAGTAGGACTAAAGATAAATATTAAAAAGACTAAAGTAATGTTTAATTGATTTGCTCAAAATATGAAAATAAAGATCGATTACGATGAGTTAGAAGAAGTTAATAGTTACAAATACCTTGGTCAGATTATTAATACAGATGGAAACATAATGGATGAAATTAATCATAGAATTAAACTTGGTTGGAGTGCTTTTGCTAGAAATAACTTGATACTAAAAGGAAATATGCCGATGTGTTTGAAAAGAAAAGTTTTTAACAAATGTGTTTTGCCAGTTCTTACTTATGGATCTGAGACTTGAACACTTAATAGAAGAGATAATTGACACTTTATACCACTCAAAGAAGTATGGAGAGATGCATGCTGGGAGTAACAAGAAGAGATCGAAAACCCAATGTATGGTTAAGAGAACAAACAGGTGTTACTGACCTCTTTGAAAAAATTAAAAGATTGAAGTGGAGTTGGGTTGGACATATTGCTAGAAGAGATGATAATAGATGGACAATTGAAGTCTCGAACTGGATTCCAAGAGTCATAAAAGACCCAGAAAGAGACCACATGTGAGATGGATGGATGATATGAGAAAATGTGCAGGGGTGATGTGGAGAAGAAAAGCTAAAAATTGGAGAAGATGGATTGAACTTGGAGAGACCTTCACATCCTGCAGTGGATTGATAATGGTTGATGATGATGATGAAGCAAAAGATTTTAATATTATATACATAAATGTGAGAAATGTAATGAGCCTGAAAGGCCATTGTATTTACAACTACTAATGATGGAATTAGTGTGAACTATTCGATATCCTCAGTTATACTCTAACCAAAATGAAATGTAAATACAATACTATAGTATTTATTTTTTTCCCCCTCACTAAATATCATATTTCAACAGGGATTTATGTATTGTAATCACATTTTCTCCATGATTTAAATGTTATACCTATGAAATTCTGTATTGTAATTAAAAACACGTACTGATTTTTATCCAAGCATTTTTTTATTAATGGCAGAATTCCTTCCTTCACAGAAAATATGCTTTATAATAAAAATGATTATTAAATATAATAAAGAGTGGAAGCACTTTCTTTGCATAAAGTGCTCATAATATAAATTATGCTTTAGTTAGGTACATTTATTTGTTTTTCATGGTTTTTGTAATTTTTTAGAACAAACAATTAAAAAAAAGATAATTTATTAAAGCAACCAATTAAAAAATGGTAATATATTACACCAATTTACTTTCAAAAAACAAACAAAATAAAGATTTTATATGAGTCATCTTGTAAAGATCAGTCAATAGTTATCAAAGCTGTGAATTAATATGGGTTAGTTGGGTAAGTATCAATGCATTATCTATTTTTAAAAAGGTGTTGTGATAATGATGTAAAAGATATCATTGTCATATGGTCACTAGCCATAGTTATGTTTATTTTAATAGTTGTATTTGCTAAGATTTATTGTTAAAAGATAGTTGTCTTGACAACAGTTTGAATTTGTTGATTGTTGTTGATATTGGGATTGTCTAAGTATTGACTGGTTGTTAATGATTATAAATTATTATTGTAAACAAGAGTAGTTTTTTCTTGCTCAACTGTCATCTATTATAAACTCAGGTAATTAATGATTATTAGAACACAATGCTATTTAATTACCACCCTTAGACTATTTTTGGGCCTTTCTTAATGAAAATTTGAGATTCAAAGGTAATATTAAAGTAGTTATAGATTTGGCAACCATCTTAATTTTTTTTTTTACTATCAAGCTAAGAGTCTAAAATTTAAAGAACAAATCTAAGGTTTGAACGCAAGCCAATCTGATTGTATAGTTATATAGATCTGAAATTGGATCATCTATTACACATTTGAATAATCATAGTTCTATTTTATCTGTAAACAGGTTTATTTCCCCTCAAACTTACAATAGATAGTGCTAGTGAAGATTTAAAAAAAAAGTATTAAAATATATTTGTAAGTTATAATGTATTACCGAAAATAGATTAGTAAAAATAAGATTTAATTGAATAATAAAAAAAATAAGGCAAGAAAGGTTTTACAATAAACGAAGTTAATAAATAAATACTTTATTTTCATGAATTTATGTAAAAAATGGGATAAGTATATAGATAAAATATTGTAGTTAAGTAATTATAAGGAGTAGGAAAAAATTGGTTAAGAAAATGAAGTACAATTATGGCAAAAAGAATATAAATAAAAAATAATTTCAGTCATATATAAATAAAAATTATTTGAAGCATGAAATTATGTATGATAACACAGACAGTTATTGTTTTTGGGTTTGAAGACAGAAAAATTAAATAACAATGAAAGAAAATAATAATGAAAGGATTGTAGGGTGTATTTTTGTAAATTAAAGAGAGAACATTGAACACTTTTTGTGCGTCATATATGTTGAAAGACAATAAGGATAAATCATATTGAGAGCACAACAATTGGGGAATATAAAGATAGAGAAGTGTAATTAATAGAAAAGCTTTTGTTAAAATGGGATAAGGCAATGTTAAACTTGCTTTAAAAAGGTATTTATATAGCCTATGCATAGAAACTTTTGAGTTTGTTGAAAGTGAAGCCATTTTACACCACAGCTCTAATTTATAATAGTGTACCAGCGTAAGTTAAAGGTATCACGGATGTTGTGTTGATATTTTTATTTTATTTGTTTAAAAATTTACATTTCATTTAAGCTTTTATATAGATTTTAAATTTAGCATCATTTGTGCTAATCTTCTTTTAATCTTTCACCTTTTTCTATGCATGCACATGTGATTGTAAAATAGCGACACATCAATGAAATAACGCTCTTTCATCAACTATATTTCTTCAGTTCGGCCAATCAAATGTCGTACGTTATTGATTTGTATTTATTGACGCGTAGTTAAATGATTAGAATAAGGATTAGTTATAATTTAGATATATATAACAACAGTTTTATAAAAAAATCAACATTATTCTAATTTCAATATTCGTCAGGTATATATATATGAATATACTTATACAGGCAATATAATAAAATAAATGAATAATCGGATGGTTTATTGGTCAGGAGTTTATGACAAGTTCGAGTACCGAAAATGGTGGCGCTGAATTTTAAGCGCATTGTACAACACCGCAATTGAACCCTACTGCGCATGGTCGCAATATAATTAAAACATTTAAACACTTCATTTTTATTTGAATATTTATGGGTTTTGATTCCAAGTCTGTTTTTAACTAATTTAGCAAAGCATTTATTATATATATATTCTTAAACCAGGTTTCCTTAGTGTTGAAACTTGTTTGCAGCAATTAATCTTTTCCCTTTGATATCTTCGTGGCATTATTCAAGAAGTGTTTAAAAAAATATGCCAAACAAAATATCTTCACACTTACATAAAAGCTTGAAAGGAAGGTAGAAAGAAAATAACCACAATTTTCTTATCTCGATTCTTTCCAATGCAATGTAGAGAAAGTTAAAAAAAGAATGCAGGCCAATTTTCTAGTTGAAGGATTAGACTTTGAAACTATAAAAGAATAATAACTAACTGATGAAGGATAGAAAAACGTCTTTTTCTGTATTACAGATAATAAGCCAAGTGTGTAAACTGCCACCTATTAACCAGATTGGCCTTTTGAAAAAGATGAAAAGAAGCAAACTGGGGTGAGGCCAATGAATCCTTCTGCCAATCAACCTATTAATGGTTTATTCTATGAAAAGAAGAATGTCAGAATGTATCTTTTATAAGAGTATAATTAATGAGAGAAGAATTCTTAAAAAAAAAAAATTACAGCGCAACGGAATGAAATTTCCATAATAATTAACTAAAGTGTGAACTTTTTTTTTTATGTTTTACATTCTATTTCTTTATTACAAAGTTTGAAGACATTTAATCAACATGTAATTTAATATAAAATTATAACCGATAAATTATTCATTTTCACCAACATCTATCAGTATATATATATACACACAATGTATACGTGTTTACAAATGTATTTTATTTTTTAAAACATTAATTATCTCTTTGTGTAAGCATTTTCTTTTCTCTATATTCTCATTTTCTTGTCCCATATAAGTATAGTATATCTATATATAATATATACATTCTTTAAAGTGCAAACTTGGTAATTTATTAAGTTCTTTAACAATAAGTTATTATAATAAAAGATAATAATTTGTCCACAAGTGATTCTAATATTTGATATTAATAAAAACAACCCTCTTAAACGAGTCAAGCATCTCTGCTACAATCATGGGGTTTGAATCCAGATGAAACTTTGACGTTTTTTTTTAGAAAGCCGAATGTTTTTAAGCAAACTTGTAATTTAATAGAGGTAAATTTTCCGTAAGTAAAGAAGAAGTGGGAATACAAGAAAAAACGTGAAAATATTTTAAAATTATTCACTTAAAAAAAAAAACGAGTCTTTGTATGCCAAAAAAAATTTAACTCAAATAATGAAATATGAAATAACAAAAAAAAAAAAAGTAAATATCAAATCAATACTTTTCTATTGAAAGAATTATTCCAGCATTAATTAAGTAGAAAAAGGATTTGTCAAGCATTGGTGGTCGAGAGGTCACAGCTGCTTTACAAGCAGTTGTCCCGGGTCGCTTCCCGGCTGATACTATGACACATGAGAAAAAAAAAAGAAGAAAAAAGATGGCACTATCATTGAAAAGAAAGAAGCCATTGTTAAATGTGGAGGAAGAATTCTTCAAAAAATTGTAGTAATAAAAAATAATAGCAACAAATAAATCAATATAAAACAAGAGACGCTATTTACTCCAGCGCCACCTGGCATAAGTTTGAGAAATGAATGATTAGTTCCCAGTCCATAGTAACCTCTATTCTCAAATCAAGTTCTGGCTTTGGTCTTTATCAATGAGGCTTTGGCATATTTGCTCCAGTCTTTTATGGTAATAAATAAAATAAAAAACAAAGTACCCAAACAAATTATGACATTTGGCATTTAAAAGTAACTTTTAAGGGCTACATTTTAAAAATTAAAAAATCATTAATAGAATGTAGAATAAGATGATGATGATGATAATAATTCAATTCAATTTTATTAAGCATATAACAACCGACTAGTAACAATCCAATTATAATACAGCTTTTGCAAACCAAGGATTTAAGAAATCATAATTCAAATGAAAAATATCATCATTCAAAAATATCTTCTTATACAACATGGACAGTCTAATCATGACAGAATATCTATAACAATTATGATTATATTTTTTAATGTAAAATAGATCATTATTTCTAGTTATATTAGGAATTCTATAATTTATATTATGAATAAATTCTATTACATTATATTTTACATAAAACAATTTTTCTTGAAAACACTATATTATTCAATATTCTTTTTTTGTTGTTGTAAGATATGATTCACTACACACAGGTAATTGTAAACATATATACTTAAAGTACCTTTTCATTATATTCTCCAAATATTCCTCATAGCATTTTGTGTTAGAATTCCAAACAAAACAACAGTAATTAATTATAGGAACAAGTATTGCATAAAATAAATAAACATGATTGCTTATGTAAAACTTTTTTGACCTTGCTATAATTCCAGTAATTGTATTACATTTAAGAATAATTTCATTAATGTGGGTCAAAACAAAACCATTACTACTAAACCAGATGCCTAAATCTTTTATCTTTTCTAGGAATAACAATATCATTAACAGAATAGTGAAAAAACTACGTAATGTTTTATTACAAAATGAGGCAACAAATTGACAATCATCTTAATTTTTTTTAATACCAAATTATTATTATTATTATTATTATTATTATAATAATAATAATAATAATAATAATAATAATAATAATAATAATAATAATAATAATAATAATAATAATAATAATAATAATAATAATAATCACCCTTTCCACTTACAAGAACAATAAGAGTTTTACTCCCAGAAACAACCCCTGAATTTCTGTTCTCTGAGACCTACATAATGCTAAACAAAATCAAAGATATGACTTTGAACCCGGTCCAGAAATATCTAGCATTTATGGGAATGTTGTCCTTTAACATTAACCATATAACAAAAAAACAACCTCCACCATCAAGACTTTTGTCTCTGGCAGATCAGTTACACCAGAGAATAATCATGATCAACCCATCACACTGCACCCAGCAGTATATATTCAAGCTTACACATGCATACAATAAAGCATGTGAAGAACTCAAAAGCTATCTGAAGATAAAGAAAAGCAAGGTATGCCTAACCAGGCCACACACTTGGACAAGAGATTATATAAGATGGGCACTGGGGAACCAACCAGATGTAAAAGTGCCAATGGCACTATATACAAATAGTGGAACATATGCAGGACACAATATGATTATGCCAATTTTTGAATATTTTAAAGAAAAATTACAAGAAAGACAACCATATAAAATACCACATAATCTGTTTGGCCCACCAGAGACAAAAACCCCATTCACAAAAGATCTCTTCACAACAAAACTAAATACTATTCGAAACGCTTGCCATCCAGGTAGTCCTGGAGTTCCATTGTTTGTATTAAAGCATCTAAGTAAATTCACAACAGAATATTTGTGTCAGTTAGCAAACCATCTAGCACAACAAATTCAACCCATGGAGGGTGTCTATCCAATAGCCATAGTACCCTATAATAAAAAGAAAGCAATTATTCCACCTATTACAGACCTCAGACCAATATCTATGGGACCTTTGCCAATCAAAATTCTGGAGAAAATTATTAAAGATGAAATTGAACCATATATAATGCCACTTATCTCCGAAGCACAATATGCAAAGAAAAACTCTTCAACAACAGAAGCAGCTTTATTCTTCAAAGCAATTCTAGCAACAGTAAAACAGCGGAAAAAATACGGACCCGTTGTTGTGCAGCTTGACATAGAAGCTGCATTTGACTCAGTCAATATATACACACTTCTAAAAATGCTAAAAGACACAGAAATTCCTAGAACACATCTATATATAATTGCTAACCTGCTTCTGAACAGAGAGATCCATATAACTTTAAATGGAAGAAACTCACCATCTTTCACACCCACCAAATCTATATCCCAAGGATCCCCTCTTAGTTCACTATTGTTTATATTTTACATCAATCCCCTTATTAAAAGCATACAAAATGCATTTACTGGGATCGAGATACCAGACACAACACAGCGCACTACTTGCATCGCCTATATGGATGATGTTACCATATTCCTAACATCAAAAAAACAAATACCGCAACTCCAAAAGATATTACAAGAATATTCACAAAAATATGAATTATCATTTAATCCAGCAAAAACCACAGCCTGGTCTCTATACACTGGTAAACCCTGTACATCAATTTACAAATCAAAACCAAACTCTTTCCTTGGGTTCCCATTTCATATGGGAATTACAGGAATGAGATGTCATATCCAAAATAAACTTAAAGAAGAAGCCACAAAAATTATAAACTCCTTGTCCAAGGCATATCTTTCACTATATTCCAAAGTACAGTTAATTAACCAGCTTATCACAACCAAAATAACTTACTATGTACCGGTTATTTCATTCTCAAAGGGGTTCATTTCAAAAATTAAAACCATATATAATAAACTACTTTGGGCCAGAAAAACAGTAGCAATTTCCACAAAAAAACTTAGCCAACCTCTAATTAAAAATGGACTTGGCTTGCACAACATCAATGTTTTTCATATACAGAAGTTAAGGAACTCAATAATCACAATACTTGCCAAATACCCCAAAATTAACCACTTGCTAGAAGTTACTCCAACAGATAGACCACCTCCAAAAGGTTCCTTTTTCACCAACATTATATACCAATGCAAAACCACAGACAAGATTCCAGAACAGTATTTGCATAAGTATTCATACTGGGATATTTATGGTTTAATAAACAGAGAAGCAGATACTAATGTTATACAACCTATGCTAGGAATTAACAACAAGAGACTACTCAAGGAATATAAAAAATGGGCTCTAGAGCCCAAATACTTTGATTTTATCATGAAAATCAATCTCATTGCCTTGCCAACAACCCACTTTCTTTATCATAAAAGAATGTATATATCTATTGACCCCTTCTGTGGACTCTGCCATCGAGCAGAAGAGACACTGGACCACTTTATTTATCAATGTGTAGCACTTAACCAAACACGACAGATGATATGTAACACCTACAGAAAACCGGGTACAATCATTAATCACATAATAGCTGCTTTTCAGGGAAGATCAATACCTAGCATTAGGGCAGCCACATTTGTTCTATATGCGTATTGGTGCACCCGATGTACTTTCTTAATTGGCAATAACACCAGACGACACCCAGCTACATTTAGCAACAAACTGCTACACATTCGAAATAGAGATAAAATAATAACCAACCCCCACTTATATGCAGCAACATGGTCATTGTTAAAACAACCATCAATGCTGTGAATGCTGCAAAGAAAAACTATCATACAACTAACATTCAAAGTGATATGCGGACAAAACTGAATAAGCTCCTCAAACTTTAGAACTCTGATTATTTTTGCTTGTTTAATTTTTATATTGTTATAGTCCATTAACCACAAAGTGTAACCACTAAATTCATTTATATGTGTTTACCCTAATATTATTCATTGTATGTTAAATTTCAAATTTTTCTAGATGTAAACTTATGTAAACCATTGAGATCAATAAAGCCTTTATTGAAACGTAATAATAATAATAATAATAATAATAATAATAATAATAATAATAATAATAATAATAATAATAATAATAATAATAATAATAATAATAATAATAATAATAATAATAATAATAATAATAATAATAATAATAATAATAATAATAATAATAATAATAATAATAATAATAATAATAATAATAATAATAATAATAATAATAATAATAATAATAATAATAATAATAATAATAATAATAATAATAATAATAATAATAATAATAATAATAATAATAATAATAATAATAATAATAATAATAATAATAATAATAATAATAATAAATGGAGCCAAGTCACTATGATATTGTGAATAAGACCAAATGCCAGTAAGGTACAAAAAACTAATCTGCTGCTTTTTAATATTATCTAATTTGTTTAGAAAGAGTGTTCTATGTTTGGGTGATCTAAGATTAAAATCAAATAACATTTTTTGTATGTTGGTAAAAAGTCCTCAGTAAAGACTATCAATGAGAGGTGACAGTTTATATGTTTAAGAAATTTCAATTGATAAGAGTGTTGTATGTTTGAGAAATTCCAGTAGGACATATTTCATGGGATCTTCATTTCTATGGCATATGAAGAATTTATATTTGTAAAGAGAATTTAATAGGAAAATAATATATTGGTGGAAAAGGCTTACTATCTTTTAAAAAGTACAAAAGAGCTATTATAGGTTAACCCTTTTCCCACCTCTTACGAAGCTCCTCGTCGACATCTGACGTCACTCTAACTCTGCCAGTTCTTATGCTAAAATATTCGTTTGACAGGTATTGTATAGGTTTTTAAAAGTTCTGTAAGATGGTGCCCTCTTCCGAATTATTTTACAAGTAAAAAATAAAAAAAAAACGCATTTAAACCTAAACAAAGAAAGAACATTAGTTGTGATTGGTTCTTAGCATGCTCTCAGCCAAAAAAGACATTCTGATTGGCTGGAAAGAACAAAGAAACCACCTGATCAAAGAAAATGAAGAAAAACGCTGAGATTGTCATTTCAAATATGATTTAAATTATTATAAAAGAATATTTTGAGAAATTACAAATTATTTTCAGAGAGAATACTAAAAAACAAAATTATTTTCGAAAAATATTGAAGATTTTAGTAAAAATATTTAAGATTTAGTAAAAAGAAATATTTACTTTTCTATAACGTAAAAGTCGACCTTTTTGTTTATATTATAGCTTTTATGTTGCCGAAATTGAATATTTTAGAATAAATAAATAGCAATTTATTTTTGAAAGAACTTTCATTCTCTTCATAACCTGAAAAATTAGTAATATACTTTTTATAAACGTATCTGAGTTGAATTTAATATTATAGGCGAATATGTTTTAACAATAGGCTTTGTCTTCAGTTTGTGCGTTGGCCAATTAAAAGATTTGATTTTTACCTCAAACAACCAATAATATAATTAGCGGTCTAAGGGTTAATGGAGAAAACTTGTTTAGTCTTAGGAAATTGTTAATCAGGAGTAATTGCTAATATTTTAATAATATAAAAAGGCAAAAGTTATCTCTGTTTACATGGATATAATCTCTTTATTTCTATTGTTTATTATAATAATAACCCATGAAAATACTAGATTATTTTGAATATAAGATGCACTAGTTTTCCAAATTTTGGACTCATAAAAGATGGGTGCATCTTAAATTCTTAATGAAAATTTTTAACATCTTATTTCTGGGGAAATTGCTTTATGCTATACATCTACATAATATTATGATCATTATTTGTATAGAATAGCATGTTAAATCTTTTTCAATGAATATTTTTGGGATTAATTTCATAAACAGCTTTAACTCTCTCTCAAGCCACTAATTTTAATGTTATTTTGCTGATTTTACTGTTATTTTATCAAAAAAACTCTATCGAATAAACTTTAGAATTTTTTTACAACTAACAAATCAATATAATAGTAAGACATTGATTGGTTGTTTCTCATTACCTACACAAAAGAGCACTTGCCAAAATTTTGACAGCTCCAATAGCTTTATTTTGATTTTTAAAGTGAAAACATGTTTTAGAATTTTTTAACATTATTTTTCCAATTTTACTGTTATTTTATTGAGAAAACTCTACCAAATAACCTTTAGAATTTTTTATAACTAACAAATCAATATAACAATGGATAGAAGCCTGTTTTCCAAGACACTAATTGGTTGTTTCTTGGTGTCTACACAAGAGAACACTTATCAAAATTTAGAAAGTTCAATATCTTCATTTTGATTTTCAAAATGAAAACATATGTTTTAGAATCTTTTTTTACATTTGCCAGAAAATATAAAATATTTTAGAAGAATGATTCAGATTTTCATAGAAAGATATACTTTCACATGAAAGTAAATTGACAAAGAAATTATAACATTCAGCTGTAATTTAAATGGCCTGAAGATGGTGTACCCTGGTGGAATAGTGAAGATGAGAATTCAAGTTCTGAAAGTGAAGATGTAGAAAGTAAAGTACTGTATATCTAAAAGAAGACTCACAAAAAATTAGGTGAGTTGATTTTACCTATATTAATTGCCTATTTAAATATTTATATGAATTTCAAATTCAGAGGTAATTTTTTCCCCTAAGTTTTCAGGCTTAAAATCATATTGCATCTTAAATTGGAAGTAACATGGTATTTTTTTAACATCCTCCAGAAAATAATAAAATCATTATGAATATTTAAAAAAAGGCAAGTAAAAAGTAGAAATATTGTTGGTTTAGTGATTTGCCAAATGTCTAAATAATAACGATGGGCTAGGTAACTAAACTAATGCAAAATGTTATTTAAATTAATTAACTAAAAAATAATTTGATTGCAACTGTGCAATTAAAAAATAAATTTATTTTTGTGTACAAAATCTCACATGAGTATCTTAATATTTGAAAGGGAATCATAAAGAAGCAGAATGACAATGATTTCCCAGAGGATAGCTGCTGGATTAAGGATTTACCTATTAAAAACAGGGAATTAATTAAACAGATGTAGCAAATGACAGTAATTGATTCTACTTAAAATAATTAAAAATTATATTCTTTCTATATACTCAATGAAATATGGAACAGCATATGTTAAAAATGAAATGTGAAAACAAATGGATATTATTAACGTCATTGAATGAATTAAAAAAAACTTAAATGGAATTGGGTTACATTTCTTTGCTAGAAGATATATTGAAGCCTTAAAGGTTTCCAAGAGATTATAAAAGACCTAGAAAGTGACTATATGTTAAATGGATTAAGTATGATAGCTTGGTGGCATGATATGAATAGGGATTATGGATCAGATAAACTGGATCCCCAATGAATCAGAAATTGTTAAAATAGTAATGGCATAAGGTCAATAAGTAATTAGATGATAATTTGAATTGCATAAGAACTCCCATAAGTAGTGAGGAGAGATGTTAATGATAGAATTAAATCTTAAGTGATTTTAATTAGAAGAAAAAGAGATGCATAGTTAATTATGCTTTTAAAAATTTATTAAATGGAAAGGTCATATTTCATAATGGTATAAATTATTAAATTAATGATTATTACTTATATAATTGATAGTAACACAAACTAAATTTGTTTGTAAATGGAGATACTCTTTAAACTAATACTGATTGGTATTGACAAATATATGAATTTTAATGGCAGACTACCAAAAGTTTTTGGTAAATTCAAATATTAAACCACTAAACACCACACGATCACCATTTCTTATACTTGCTCAAGCTGTTATTAAAACAGGCAAAACTCTCCATACAGTTCTGACTTGCACTGAGTGGCGCTACTGTATGGAGAGTTTTGCCTGTTTAAATTCAAATATCTTATGTAATGTTTATTAATATTCCATGCTATATATATATTATAAAAAAATCCAAGTCATATGTCACATGACCTAATTTAACAAGCTATAATTCCAGTAATTGTATTACATTTAAGAATAATTTCATTAATGTGGGTCAAAACAAGAACATTACTACTAAACCAGATGCCTAAATCTTTTATCTTTTCTAGGAATAACCATATCATTAACAGAATAATGAAAAAAAAACTAGGCAATGCTTTATTACAAAGTGAGGCAGCAAATGTTTTTTCAATATTGACAATCATCTGAATTTTTTTAAATACATAATTATAATAATCATAAAAAATAAAAAATGGATCCAAGTCACTATGGTATTGTGAATAAGACCAAATGCCAGTAAGGTACAAAAAAGTAATCTGCTGCTGCCTGAGTTGGGTCTCTTATTTTAATATTACCTAATTTGTTTAAAAAGAGTGTTTTATGTTTGGGAGATCTAAGATTAAAATCAAATAACATTTTTTTGTATGTTGGTAAAAAGTCCTCAGTAAAGACTATCAATGAGAGATTACAGTTTATATGTTTAAGAAATTTCAATGATGAATTTATATTTGTAAAGAGCATTTTATAGGAAAATAATATAATGGTGGAAAAAGCTTTCTTTTAAAAAGTACAAAAGAGCTATTATAGGTTAATGGAGAAAACTTGTTTAGTCTTAGGGAATTGTTAATCAGGAATAATTGTTAATATTTTAATTATATAAAAAGGCAAAAGTTATCTCTGTTTACATGGATATAATCTCTTTATTTCTATTGTTTATTATAATAACAACCCATAAAAATACTAGATTACTTTGAATATAAGATACACCAGTTTTCCAAATTTTGGACTCATAAAAGAAGGGTGCATCTTAAATTCAAAATAAATTTTTTTAACATATTATTTCTGTGGATCTTTGCTTTATGCTATACATGCATATAATATTATGATCATTATTTGTATAGAATACCATGTTACATCTTTTTCAATGAATATTTTTCAGATTAATTTCATAAACAGCTTTAACTCTCTCTCTCCTTCAAACCACTAATTTTAATGTTATTTTGTGATTTTACTGTTATTTTATCAAGAAACCTCTATCAAATACACTTTAGAATTTTTTTACAACTAACAAATCAATATAATAAGATAAAAATCTGCCTTTCAAGGCATTGATTGGTTGTTTCTTATTACCTGCACAAAAGAGCATTTGCCAAAATTTTGACAGCTCCAATAGCTTTATTTTGATTTTTAAAGTGAAAGCATATTTTAGAATTTTTTAACATTATTTTTCCAATTTTACTGTTATTTTATTGAGAAAATGCTACCAAATAACCTTTAGAATTTTTTTATAACTAACAAATCAATATAACAATGAGTTAGGAGCCTGTTTTCCAAGACACTAATTGGTTGTTTCTTAGTGTCTACACAAGAGAACACTTGTCAAAATTTTGAAAGTTTAATATCTTCATTTTGATTTTCAATATGAAAATATGTTTTAGAATCTTTTTTTACACATTTTTTTTTGCCAGAAAATATAAAATATTTTAGAAGAATGATTCAGATTTTCATAGAAAGATATACTTTTACAAGAAAGTAAATTGACAGAGAAATTATAACATTCAGCTGTAATTTAAATGCAAAATGATATTTAAAATAGATGAAAAAGATATTAAAAATTAGATAAATGCAAGATCTTTACTAATATCATTACACTTTACCTATAGAACACACTGGTCTCAAATTGATAAAAATGTAAAAAGAAATTCAATTTAAAAATGATTATAGCAAAATAAGTCACAACCATGTGTTTAGACACAGCCAATGATTATCCCTTTGATTAGAATTTGCAGGTTATAAAAATTCACTTGATAATTTTTATCATGATTAAAGGTGTGGATAATTGCAACATAGAACTGATGAGGATTATTGATGACACACACACAAAAAATGATTTTGATTTGTATGATAGTGCTTAATGTGGAAAAACATATATTGGTGAAACTAAACACTTCAATCCAAACAATTTCAAAAGATAATTAAAAAAAAGACAGGTATATCCAAAGTAACAGATCATATGTGTGCCAGTGAACATATATTCTAGGAAAAAAAGAATATTGAATAGAGATGAAAAATTTAAAAAAAAAAAGAACTGTCCACATAAATAATAAAAAATAACTCCATAAGTCAAAGGAATATAGAGATCCATATTGTTTGAAAACTTCTCATTAACTTACCTTATAAAAAGAGAAAACAGAAAAATCAAGAGGACTTTTGTAGATAAGGATATAATATCTTTATTGAATAGCCTAATTGGTTAGAACATCAATTTAGTCTTCATGAAGCTAAATGTTATTGATTGAATTCATGTATTAGATGTCATAGATCATGCCAGCAAAACATGTACAAAAAAAGAAAAAGTAATATCACTCAAAATGGTATTCCATGAACACAGATTTTCAAATTCCCTTCAGCTATTCAATCTGTCTCATAATCAATACAGATAACCACACACATGTGAAAAAGATAAATGATCCCAATATATGTATTTCATGCTGAACTAGCATTCATCAGATGGTACATATCATATATATATAATCAGTACTCAGTTTATATTAAGATAGCAAATGTTCAAACTTTAATGGACAGGTCTCAATCCACTTTATCCTCCAACTCTTCAGCCATCCATATCATTGAAAATCTGATGATGGAAAACTCAAAGCCCTCCACCATCATCCAATTTTCAATGATATGGATGGCTGAAAAGTTGGAGGGTGGAATAGATTGAAACCTTTTCATTAAAGTTTGAAGATTTGCTATCTTAATATAAACCGGACATTGATTACATATATGTGTAGGAGATGATGATCTGGACCAACTGATGAGTACTGGTTCAGCACAAAATATATATATGGAAGATCATTTATCTTTTTCACATGTGTGTGGTCATGTGAATAGATTTATGAAATAGATTGGATAACTGAAGGGAGTTGGAAAGTCTGTGTTCAAATCACCTATAATTACATATAAACTTTCAGTATATAAAGTATAGTTAGCAATTCAGCTAGATAAAGAAAATAGTTCAATATATAATTGCAAACTATAATATAATGATGAAATTGTTATAAAAGAATAAAATTAACTATAAAATTAAACTTGCATGAAATATTTTTGATAGAAATAATTTATTGTAGAGAAACGTATTTTATCAATACATGCTTATGGATTTGAGATATGGGCAACAGTCTGTAAACGTACAGCGAAGGGTGGAAAGATATATATTTAGATTAATAAAGAAAAAAAATATATATATAATTTAAAAAACAGTAAGTTATATAACTAGCACCATTGAATTAAATAAGAGGTTGAAAAAGAGCAGGCTTAGACATGCTACTGAAAGAGAGAACAAATGAACAAAAAAAACCTTAAACTGGCTGATTGAGCTAAGAAAATTTTCTGGAATGATGTGAAAATGAAAAAATTGAATGAAAGATACTGGCTTAAATTTGGAGACTCTCATCCTGCAGTGAATTGATAATGATTGAAAATAAATTACATGATGATAAAACAGTTCTTACATAGCTCACTCTAGAACAAAGACCTCTTCAAAGACCTCTTCAATATTAGTACCTCTACCTTACTAGTAAAGAAGATATTTATTTATTAGTTCTGAAATTGTTGGGAGTAAGAGTTTAAGCAGATTCTTATCTTTATTTTAATCTCACAGTCAATAATAGCTAGATATTCAAATACTGATCAATATTGTATAACTAACTGGATTGCTCATTAAAATAACTACTCTGGAATACTGGATAAGTAGGTACTAGATATGGATTTTATGCATAAACTTCATTGTTTATTCTGATTTGCACTGGATGGCTCTACTGAATGGAGAGTTTTGGTTTTTACTATATAAAAAAATCCTAAACTGCAACTTTATTTTTTTGTGCCAGGATTTGGAACTTCAGTAGATTCCTCATATGACATTATATATTATCATAATCATTTTCAACCACTATTAATACACTGTAGAATTCAATTTTAATCCAGTTTCTCTGAGACATAGCACCTTTTTTCAACACCATACTAATAACCTTCTTTATTTTATCCATTTCTCATATATATGGTTTCATTCTAGATCTTTTACAGTTTGTTGGGATCCAGTTTAAGACTTTAACTATCTATGTGAGGGGTCAGAGTGATTTAAAGACACATGGATATGACAATAATATTGACATCAACAAAGGCTTGAGTGTTCCATCCTCAGACTTTCAATGATATGTATGACTGAAGAGTTGAAGGGCAAAGAAGATTGAAGCTTGTCCATTAAAGTTTGAAGATTTGCTATCTTCATATAAACTGAGCACTGATTGTTTATATGTGTGGGAGTTGATCTGGACTGACTGATGAAAGTTGGTTCATTGGAGATTTTTATCTTTTTCATATGTATGTGGTCATGTGTATTGGTTGTATAAGATGGAGTAGATAGTTGTAGGAAGCTTGAAATTCTAAGTTCAGGTCCTTTCTAAATACATTAAGTTTAGTATAGGCAATATATGTGTATTTAAACACTACATATTAAGCCTGTATTTTACCCATCTTTCTTCTGTATATTTAAAAGGACAAATTAAGATCCTATATGTAAGGTGTCAGAGTGATTTAAAGTTAACATGGGTATGACCATAATATTGGCATCAACAAGGGCTTTGGGTGTTACATCCTTGGATTGTAGGAAGCTTGAAATTCTAAGTTCAGGTCCTTTCTAAATACATTAAGTTTAGTATAGGGAATATATGTGTATTTAACACTACATATTAAGCCTGTATTTTACCCATCTTTCTTCTGTATATTTAAAAGGACATATTAAGGTCCTATATGTAAGGTGTCAGAGTGATTTAAAGTTAACATGGGTATGACCATAATATTGGCATCAACAAGGGCTTTGGGTGTTACATCCTTGGATTTTTAATGATATAGATGGCTGAAGAGTTGGAGAGTGAAGAAGATTGAGGCTTGTCAATTAAAGTTTAAAGATTTGTTTTCTTAATATAAACTGAGCACTGATTGCATATTTGTGTGAGAGATGGTGATCTGGACCAACTGACGACTGCTGGCTCAGCATGAAATACATAAAAGATCATTTATCTTTTTCACATTATGTCATCATGTGTATTGGTTGTATAAGATGGCATAGATAATTGTAGGGAGCTTGAAAGACTGAGTTCAAGTTCTTTATAATATCTCTTTCATAATTATCACTCTTTATTTTCTCCTGCAAAGTTCACTGAACATCTCTTTAATCTTTTTAGTAATTATCTTTAGTCGTTAAGTTCATCTGATAACTCTTGCAATTTCTGAAATGTTATTTGCAAAAGTAACCACATTCTGTCAAGCATTGGTGGTCGAGAGTTCAGCGATGGCTGCTTTACAAGCAATTGTCCCAGGATAGCAGGTTCGTTTCCCGGCTGATGCTATGACACATGAGGAAAAAAAAGTAACCACATTCTATTTTAAATAATCTTCATTTATTTATATTTATTTAGCTTCTCATTTTAATCCACAAAAACCTTTTAAATTAGAGCAGATAAAACTACTACAAAAAGTATTGGAGATATGGAACCTTCCTATTGTACAATCTGATCAACATTAATCTTTTTAGTGTCCCCATGTAATCTGATCACTGCAGTCACATTTTGATAAATATTTTTCAGAATATGACAGTAACCTATATCTATATCTCAGTGGTCTAATGCTTTAATCACTTCAGAAATGTTTATAGCGTCAAATGCCTTTTCATAATCTATATATTCAAAGCATAATGG
Organism: Epiperipatus broadwayi; assembly: GCA_028023455.1. Lineage (NCBI taxonomy): Eukaryota > Metazoa > Onychophora > Udeonychophora > Euonychophora > Peripatidae > Epiperipatus > Epiperipatus broadwayi. Next base: position 4,445,305 of record JAQFVV010000059.1, read on the forward strand.
CGATTCCCATTCATTGGACTCGGATGTAATTCATTGGGTTAAAATTACTTTTAAGCCTGGCTTGTTCTTTTGGCTGATTTGAGGCCAAATTTGGCTATAGACCAGTGGTAACTTATTTTTCTTGTAAGGAACTATTAGTAGAGTGATAGATTGGTATATTGTCTTTATCATTACTGATGCATTACTCCAATTATCTGGCGTATCATTATCATTTAAACATTTAATATATAGTTTTTGCCAACATATTTAAATTTTATTTCCTCACCTGCTAGGAGCGATGATTTCACACCACATGGATACCAGTTCTGATACATCAGCATTATAGAGCCAATCTGAAAAGGGGTGGACAATACCAACAAAATGGAAAGCCACTTGTACATCAACCTGTTAGTGCAGTTAATGGCTCTGCCATACATCTACCAGACCTAGGATATCCACATTACCAAGCCAGCCTTGGAAGAAGCCGATACCAGCAATGGATTTAAGCCAACATTAGCAAAGTGTATTTAGTATTCATCTGTACAAATTTTGTTATGTCAATAAATATAATTTTAAATAAATATCAATAATAATTCCTCCATTTCCCGAATGCGCGCGCACTTAAAAATTAAAAATCAACGGCACTCACTTCAAAGTTTAACAAAATTATGCGGCTTACTTTTTGAATCTTTAATTGTTATTTGTTTGCGGCATATTATTTACAAAAGCGAATCATTTAACGAAAGGTATGAAGCCCATTCGCTTGGTCCACCCCACCTATTAATTGCGGGAAGAAAATGAAATTGTCTTATGTAATAAACACTGAAGTTTTTAACCGTTGTTTTCAACATGACTAGGATTAACTTTGACCAAATAGACTGATAAAAAGGGCTTTCCCCTCATCCCAGAAATCCATAAAGATTGTGTCATTTTCAAAAAATTATAATATCACAAATCATTTAAATATTTTAATAAAAATATTCTCAAATAAAAAATTATAATTAAAGAAAATAAATGAATATGAGTGGAGTATAAAGGTAGCATAAGTACGTACAGTTGTTTAATATGATTAATAACAACAAAGAGACCCCAACAGTTAGTCATAATAATAAACCAAGTACTGAATCTACATTATCGAAGAGATCCGTATATTATGATGATCTTCAGATAATGAGGTTATCTTTGAATAACCATAAGGTTACATCTTCTGATATAAATATTTTTTCTACTTTTTTATCTGCCCTCTTTCAGTCTCTTCTTTTCTAATTCACACCTTTCACTCTTTCAAACTGATGTAGTATTTAGTTATCATAAGCTTTCCATGCAATCTCTATCTTAATAGTGGCAATAAGATTATTGTGTTATGCAATCATATTATCTATCTTTCATTACACACACACACACACACACACACACACACACACACACACACACACACACACACACACACTGCGTTCACTTTGTCCAAGGACACATTTATATCTTCAATAAGACACCATTTATTAAGGTAGCTCCAAAGATTTTTAATTTCAGCCATCTACTTATAATGGAAAAACTTTGGGACTTCTTAATACATTTGACATGAGAAAAATATGTCTATCAAAAAGGTTAGAAGATCTGATTAGTCCAGTTTCTCAACCTTAGTGAATCAAATAATAATTACCCATGACCTGGAGAAAATTGAAAAAATGTCACAAGATTAATTGATTGTGGAATAGGTAATAATTAGAAGAACTTAATAAAGTAGCTTAAAATGGCTCTCTCACCAGGTCTTTGATTGCCACATCTTGTGAATTGTTCAAATTTGGTAAAAGTAGTTGTAGTTTTATGCAGAGTAATTATGGCAAAGTAGAAATTGATTGGAGGAAATGAAAGTAGCATTCAATTTTTTTCCTCAGTGAAGATATAAGAAACATTTTGCTTGAGATAAAACCAGATTTACAGCTAAGAAGTTGTGAATGTTTGGGATCTATGTAACAATATATATTATTGCGATTTAAGACATTTTGTTTTTTCCCTGGGCTCTGTCTCATTTTTTTTTCTAATACTTTGCTGGCTTCAACTCTTATCTTAAAAAGGAAGTAATTTGAAAAGAAAAGCCCTCTAGTAAAATGAGATTGCATTACATTGGGTTCACTATAAAAAGACTTGATGTATTCTATCCTTAGAATTCTTAAATATATCAACGAAAGATTAAGGATAATAAATTTTGGTTTGTGCTATGGTATCCATGCCCATTTTATCAGTGCCCATGTCACGATTTAGTTCAAATCAAGAAATCTTCTGCAGTTATTGTATTATTATCAATGATTGATCAAATTCTTAGAAAATTTAATACAGGTGCTGACCAAAACAGTAAATTATGATCTAAACCTATTGAAAATAATGAATTTTAGTGCTATAATCTTGAATAATTTTTTATTAAGTTTTTGAATAACATATGGATTGACTATCATGAATATTTTATTTAGACTCAAAAATCCACATAAAAACTTAGGTGCTTACATGTTAAAATAATGATTATAGATGATGATATAGATAGGAATCAATATGTAAAAAGAGATCACATGACCACATATAAGAAATGATCATTAAACAGACACAGATTAGTACATTCTAAGTATAAAAACCAAATTCACAACTCAACCAGACTAACCAAGAAAATAAATTCTAAAACACTACCACTGGTTTCACTGCTGCAAGCAGACTTTTCAAGTGTAAAGAACTACAAAATAACAACATACTTATTCTAAACATTACCAACAATTCCATTTACCTCCCATCCAACCTTAATATTAAAATAACTTAAATAAGTTAATTGCTTCATAATAATCTAAAAGCACATCCTATATGCAGGTTGCAGAAACTATACACCTGAAAAATATTATTCACTCAGTTATGGCTGAGCGCTTTTGAGGTTCCATGCCTCATAATCATAACCATATTTAAAACTGCAGTATTGTTTGTGTTAGACTTAATATATGCTTCATAATAATAGTAAAGTTTCTTTAATTCTTCTTTTTATTTCATTTCTTAAAGAAGACAACTTTAACTTCATCAAAATTTTAGTAAAACAGTATAGATGCTGTCAACACCTAAAGCGCAAAGCTACTGTTTACTTTTATAGTTAAATTTCTCTGCTGAGTGCTTTCAAGAGGCATGCTCTCATATTAATAGCTCTGAGTGAAGTAACTGTCTGTAATTATATGAAAATTATACAAGGTCAAAGGTTAATTGCTCCATTTCTTCGATATCGAAAAGCATGTGTCTTTACGATTGATAGCATTGCAATCCATAGTAATGAAGTGGGCCTCTTTCACTTTTCTTTTCACATCGTGTTTCTCTTTGCAGACCAGATTGATCTCTTGTGGTTTGCACTGGTATTCTGTCAGTTTCTGATATAGTGCAAAGATGGAATCTATCCATCTAAACCTGTCACTTTTCCACTTTTCAATCTCTTTCCTGCCTCATTCAGTTCATTTTTTGTGAACCTACTATTTCCATTACTAAATGCTTTCATGTTTTTTTATCACTAAGTCCTTCACATCTAACATCTTTTCTATATCCATTACATATCTATTTAAGATTCTTCTCTAATTCTTCTTTAGAACTACACTCTATTCCCTCATCATCTATTAATACTATCTTTCTCTCCCCTACATTTCTCATTTTAATGTAGTTCCAAAATTTTTTACTCCCATCTCTTCCACTTTTATTAATATCCTCCAACAATTTACTATTCAACTCCATCCTCTCTCTATAATTATCCATTTTAGCCAACTTCTTGTTTTCTAAGTATTTTCCCCATTTAGCATTAATATCGTTTTCACTTTCTTTATTCTTAATAGCACACTTATATTCTCTGCATGCTTCCCCCCCTCTCTTTTACACTTTTACTAACTCTCATTTTTTATTACTTTTATTCTTCTGCATATTATCAACTAAAACCCTATTTGCCATTTTTTCTATTTCACCACACCAGTCCTTATACTCATCCCTAACCAACTGTTCCATGGCTTCTTCAAATTGTATTTTATACTCTTTCAACTTTATCATTCATTCTCCATCCACATCTTTCATTATTGTTTCTACCTTTATTTCTATCCCCCATCACATTACTAACCATTTCTATTACAATAAAGTTATGATCACTATTACATACTCTCTCTTCATTATCAAACACCTTAATTTTCAGTATTTCATTCATTCCCTCTTTCTCTACCAATACATAATCTATTGTGTGGAATATATTATTCCTAGTCCATGTGTAATGTCCCTCATAAATATTTGATAAATTCCCAATGCTCAAATTTACTTTTTGACAAAGTTCCTTCAAAAACTGATCATTCTTATTATCTACATCATCAATTTCTTCATTATGTCCATTCATATCTACTATAACCATTATTCTCTTCCCCTTTTCTTTAAAACTCTGTATATCCTTAACTAGGCATTCATATATACTACTGTTCCACTGCATTACAGTTTGACTATCTCCAGTGGCTATATACACTACAGCCACCATCCATTCTTGTCTACTCAATCTTATTTCAAACCACAAATGCTCGTGACATTTAACAATATTTAAATATTTTTTTCAATATAACACCTATACTACCACCCCCTTTTTTTTCTATTTATATCCTGCCATACCACCTCTTCCAAAATAGTTCTTCTTCTCTTAGATGAGTTTCCACTACTGCTAATACATCAAGCTCTTCATTTTCAATTGCTTTATTTAACTCCAGCCACTTTTCTGATTTCCTACCACCTTGCATATTCAAAAACCTAACTTTAACACTTTTCTTCTTTCCTAACTACTATTTTATAAATTATTTTGATTCTTTCTTCTCCATTACATTTATAACAAACTTTCTTATCATTAATCTTACAGATCCTCTTCACATTTACACTTATATCTAAATCAACCATTTTTTGCTTATTTGTTATATCCCACCCATTTTTCTTTTTTTTGATAATATTACAATTTAAAAGCCCACTCCCCTTTAAAAGTTTCCTGAATTATATTCTTTAAATATCAGACTCTCTAAAACTTCACTTCCTTGTTTTCCTAAGTGCAGTCCATCTTTACTATATAACTCCCTCTTTTCAATAAACCAATCCCATACATCCACAAACATAACATTATTTCTCTTACACAACTTTTTCAATCTCTCATTTATAGAACATGCCCTATCTAACAAATGCCTCTTGTAAAATCTTGGTAACCAACTACCCCTACTCTTCCTTTAATCTCAATCAAATTCCTAATTAATTCTACATACTCATCCATTACTCTCTCTGATGGCTCTAACAAATTATTAGTTCCTACCATAACATATACATTTCTACTACCTTGCTTTCTTACTTTATCTGCCACATCCTTAATTCTAGCTTCAGGCAAACATACTCTTACATACATGCTTCTATTTATCCTTGCAATTATACTACACATTCTCTGATTAGTAAATCCCCTATCAATACTGTCTCATAATCTACTTTCTCTACTCCATCTGTAACATTTTTTATCATCATATGGACCTCCTTATCCATTTCTTTCTTATCATTTCTACTCAATAATTCCTTTATCTGTTCACACTTCATCTCTAACAATTTTAATTTTACTTCTACATTGTTTACTTCTTCCTCTATTTTACTTATACTCTGGCTAACCACCTCCATTGCATTACTACTTTCTCCACCCATATTTCCCGTCACTCCACTAAAAATATACTCTGTTCTATCTTGACTACATTTTGCTCCCTCTTCCCTTTCTCTCTAGACTATCTACACTTAGAAACTACTTTCTCACCTCTTTAATCACATTTACACACTGACTACATAACCATAAACCTGTTACATCATTCCTATTCTTATTCAAACATTTCAAAATGATACACCTCAGCACACACTGTACACTCTACCAGCGCCCGCCTAATTTCTTTCTGCCGATTATATATACATTGTGCAATACAAATGCAATCCATATTTTTATTTTTCAAGTCACCTATTCTACATTTGATTTTATAATACCTCTCCTATTCTTCAAACCCCCTTACACAGAAAAATAAAAATTTTTACTTGTTCCCAAAACCGATCAAACTATAACCACATTTTCCAACCTTAGGCTTCCCAAACATTGTCTTTTTTCTCAAAATAAATGTCTGTTTTAAAGTTTAAAAAACCTTCAGTAACAAACTTAACTAAAAACAAATTAATCTTACAACTTTTTTATAAATATTCATTACACTAACACATATTCAACAAAAAAAAAAACAACTTTTTTTTTTTTTTTAAACTTCTATACCTAAAATGGTGAACGAAAACTTTTCAAACAATTAAACACAAAAATTTTCAATCTTTCATATAACTTGCTCTTTTGACCACAAGTTATACTTTCATACACAATAATTAGTCTTTATAGTGATGCTCGCAAATGATCAATCGCAGACGCATTTAACAAACAGCATAACATTTTTTTAAGATTTTAAAACTTATCTCTGCTCTTTGTCTTATCCGTACAGTAGGTAGATGTGTAGTGGCACCCTCTGTTGAAGAATATTAGCTGCCCAGTATAACATATATGTATATTATAGTCTTTAATTTTGTATTTGTACATGTTTATTTATTTCAGATTAGATTTTTATTTTTGTATGCATTATTGATATTACTTATTTATTTATGTTTTACATTTTTAGCAGTAATACTTTAAGTTTCTCACACAAGATTATTTTTGTTTGAACTTTTGATGTTTTTTTTTGCAAATTATTATTGATTGCTTTATTAGATAAATCGATTTGGGGGCTATTTTTTTAAACATACTACTCACTTTCAGAGTAATTTTAATCTATCAGCCAGATGAAATATGGCATTTAATAGTTATTAAACTAATAATCAGTTTCCTCTGAATTATCAACAATATTAACAAAGGTATGCTTATAAACATCAAAACTTCAAAAATAGGTGGATTCAGTCTATTCTTGACCCATTGTTCAGCATTTAGAGTGCTTTTAGTTTATATCATGAAGGAAAAGGATTTACTCTCTTTATTTGCACACACACACACACATATACAGATTTTTCACAGTTTAACATGGCATATTTTTATGGGCTAATCCATATGGTTTAGATTACAAATATACCATCTTTAGAATATTCTATTCATCACCCAGTTGATGGCTTGTGTGATCAAGCTGATTTGTCAGTATATTTATTAACAAAATCATATACTGATGAATTCACAAAATATATGCCATATATATATTGTAATGATTGCAAAATATATGTTATAGAAACACACATATATGTCTCTCTGCCTTACATATTTTATAATTTAAAATAAATAAACAAATTATTAAAATAAGGAGAAATAAAAAGTAGTTTGAAAAAAAAAGTAGATTTGCAAAAATGAAATCAAAATGAAAAATTGCATCATTTTTTTTTAGAATAAAAATGTTTATTAAGAGAGGGGAGGGGAAAAAGAATCAGGAGAAATAAAGATTTAAGATCCACTCTTTTCTTTTTATAAATTAAATTTAGAAAAAAAAAAGTAAATGTTAAAACAATAAATAAATATGAAACGTTTAAAAATAAACATTTCAATAGAATTTTTTATTTTTATATTTTATTTTTTTATATGTCAAAGCGTTGACAGGGAAGTAAACCCGGGCCAGCTGCTTGGAAGGCAGCTATGCTAACTGCTAGGCCACCAATGCTTGACATTTCAATAAAATTACTTAGAAAATCTTTTAAACTATCTCTTTGGCATGAATGCAATAAGATAGTAGATGAATCTACAAAAAGATTTTTTAGAAAAAAAAAGCTGTATGGAAAAATACCATATATTTGAACAAAAAAAAACATATAAAAAAATCCCATATATTTGGAAAAGTTGACAGGCCTGGAAATGTTATATTGCTATGTTTTTGAAGTGAAACAGTGCCACCAACCACAAATACCAATAAAAAAATATAAAATTAATTAAACCAGATTAAATGTATGATAAAAAACAATGGAAGAGTTATATATAAAAATGGCAGCTTGTCCATTGTTTCCAGTTTCACTTAAGTTTCATTTGAGTTTTCATTTATGTCCATTCAAGTTCCAGTTTGCACTCTCCAGTTTCAATTAGCAGAATGGCAATAATTCCACCTCACCAGTCCATCAGAAAAAATAAATACAGAAGATGCAAAAGTAGCAACATGCATTGGTAGAGAAACTTGGAGTGTTCAACTGGGCTTCATACCCTGGATCCTCAGCTCCAAAACTGCTCTTGTCTGGAAACAATGCCTCATTCATATAAATGTTGCCACATACATACAAATAAGATAAATAATACCCTAACATATGTATTTTGTGCAGACCCAGCACTCATTAATTGGGTCAGATCATAATCTCCCACACTTATATACAATCAGTGGTTTGTTTATATTAAAATAAGAATTCTTTAAACATTTATGGAGAGGCTTCAATCTTCTCACCCTTCCAGTCCATCATCAGTTTTTCAATGAAATGGACCACTGAATAGTTTGAAAAATGAGAAAAATAAAGCCTGTCCATTAAAGTTTAAGGAATTGCTATCTTAATATAAACCAAGCAGTGATTGTATATATGTGTGGGAGATTATGATCTGGCTTAAGTGATGAGTGCTGGTTCAGCATGGAATACATCTATCATTTTCATATGTATGTGGTCATATGTATTGGTTGCTTGAGATAAAGTAGAGGATAATTATAGACTGAAAAATTCTAAGTTCAAATCCCTCTACTTATATATATATATATATACAGCCATTCAACATCCCAATATCAATAACAATCAACAAATTTCAAAACATTGTCAAGGCAAACACTTTTTAACAATACAGGTAGACATATATATATATAAAGCCATTCACTTAGACAATCCCAATACCAATAACAAGCAACAATTTCAAAATATTGTCAAGGCAACCTCCTTTTAACAATAAAGGTGGACACACACACACACACATATATATATATATATATATATATATATATATATATAAAGCCTACAATTAAACTAGTCTATATAAATAAATCCATGGCCAAGATGTATTGATGTGAAACAAGCAATAAGATCAGTTCTGAGGACTGAAAAAAACCAATAGCAAACCTATCCAAGCTACTTCTAATCAAAAGGAGATCTCTTTTTATCAGCTATTCATCTTTTTATATATGATCTAGCAACTAAACATTATAAGTATAAAAGTTGACATATAATGTATAGTAATATTTTTTAGATCCTAACTGAAATTTATTCCATCAGCAAGTCATATATTTAAATGTTTTAAGGGTTAATACAGATGTGAATAAATTAGTAAATGGTATCTCCAATATATAACTGGAGTTAAATCCACAGATGAAATGTATTGACATGGTGCAATCAATACGACTGTTTTTTCTTATGCCTATAATGACCAGTTATTAGTGCATACATGGCATAAGTGACTGATCAAAAAAGGCTTCCTTTTTATTAGTAATAGTTTGAACAGGTTTGCTATTGTTTTTTTTCAGCCTGCAGAACTAGTCTTATTTGCTACTGCACATCAATATACTTGGGTTGTGGATTTAAATTTATTTATATAATGGAAATCCAACATACTAATTAATTTACGTCTATATTAACTGTTAATATATCTATATATATAGTATTTTCATGAATAAATAAATTCATAATATTATTTCCAGGAACTTCCATGGAATAAAAAAATAATAGCTAAATAGCTGATATTTCAATACAATAACAGTACTTTCCTCAGAGTCTCTTTCTCAAATCATAAGAGTGTGGTGAGATTTAAAATCATTATTTTTTTTTTACTTTTGCTATTTTCTCCTTATTCTCAAATTCTATTGGTTGAGAAGTTTAAAAAATATTTTATCCTCCAATAGCTATTTTCAAATATTATTAATTTCTTTAATTTACACTTTTTATTTATGAATGTAGGTCTTTTAAAATTCTCTATAGCTTCTCTTAGCAGTCCCTGTTCACATTGTTCAATTTTTGCCAGAATATGATGTGTTTTTATTAAAATTGATGTCATGGTTAGTTAATTTAATGTGTGAATAAATGGTTGATGAATTAGACTTTTCTCTAACTGCCAAAATGTGTTCTTCCTTTCTTATATTTTTTCTATGATTAGTCTGTCCAATGTCTGAATGTAGACAAACTCCACATGGAATTTAATATACACTGTGAGACCCTAAAGGAATTTTGTTTTTAGTATGTGAAAATACTTCATTAAAATTTTTTTAAATGTAGTATAAATTGTGTGGATATTTTTCTTCTTTAAAACATTACCAATTTTATCAGTTACTCTCTTTATAAATGGCAGAACAGTCTTAATTTTTGAAGTATCAAAGTCTTTTTTTCTTATTAAATAAAAAAACCCTATTAATAATCCTGTGATCAAAACCATTATGAAAAAGCATTTTTTAATAGCATAGATATCTGTGAAAATGGCTGTCATCAGAAAGTCTCTTAGTTCTATCTAACAATGGCTTTGCCATTGAAAATAATTGTGCTGGATGGTGATGAAGAGAAAAATTCCTTTGTAGTCTCATGGTGTATATGAAATTCAATGTGGAGTTTGTTTACATTAATACATTGGGCAAACGACTCATAGAATAAACATAAGAAAGGAATAACATTTTGGCAGTAGAGAAAAATTTAATTCATCAGTTCATTTATTCACATATTAAATTAAATACCATGACATCAATTTTAATAAATCACATATTCTGGCAAAAATTGAACAATATGACCAAAGATTAGTAAGAAAGCTAGAGAGATTTTTAAAAGCACCAAGATCATAAATGAAAAGTATGAATTAAAGAAAATATTTGGAAAAAGCTATTGGAGGATAAAATATTTTTTAAAACTTCTCCACCAATAAGAATTTAGGAATGAGGAGAAATTAACAAAAGAAAGAAATAATGATTTTAAATTTCATCACATATATTCTTCTGATGAGAAAAAAAAACTCTAAAGAAAGTACTTGTTATTGTACTGAAATGTCAGCTATTTAGCTATTATATTTTTATTATATGGAAGCTCCTGAAAATAATAGTATATATATATATAAATTTTAATGGTAAATACAATATTATAGTTTAAATTATTTTGTAGCGCTTTTGATTATGTGATAATCCTTGTCAGCTTTAACTGAATTTCAAATTTTTTAAACTTAATGTTACATATATTTCCATAAGCTGTGTATAGCTGTATTTGCAACTTGCCTATTAATAACATCATCCTTATATTTATCAATCAAAGTTGCCTCTTTAATTTTCCTCTTTTTATGATTTCTTTCTTCCATTAATATTTTTATTTCACTACTATTAAATGTAAATCTATAATTGCAAGTCTTTTCAAAAAGTAGGAAATCCTCTTAGATTGATGATTGATTTTGGTGGATCATTTATGTATAAAACAGCTAAATATATTGGTAAATTGTTATAAGATATGTTGGGTTTTGGAAAATATACAATTACGTCTTCTTATGAATTTATTGATAGAATTAAAAGTATAAAAATAAATGATAATAATTTGTTAGCTTTATTGGATGTAACAGAATTATATGGATCAATTGATCATCTTGAATCTATAAATTTAATTGAAAGTGAACTAATTAATATGTCTGTAAATAAACATTTAATAAATTTTATTATTGAATCACTAAAATTTATAAGTGAAAATATTATTGCAACATATAATGATAGGTTTTATAAAATGGGTAAAGGATGGCCAATGGGATTACCCATGGTAGCACAAATTTGTATTTTTACATTGTCAAAATATGAAGATATTATATTTAATTCTTATAATTTTGAAGATATTAAAATTTATACTAGATATGTTGATGATGTTTTTGTTTGTGGTCCTAAAGACATTATTGATGTTCTTTTATATAACCTGAATAATTTAAACAATTTAAAATGGATTATTGAGAATGAACAAAATGGAAAAATAAAATTTTTGGATTTACAAATATTTAAAGATGCTACTGATTTAAAATATAAATTATTTTTTAAATCTATTGGAGAAAGAGGATATATTCATTTTAAATCACATGTTCCAATGATACATAAAATGGTAAGTCAGAAATCATTTTTGCACCGCAATAATAAATTATGTAAATATAAGAGTGATAAAATTTTAAATATTGAACTCTTTGCTAATGAACCTTTAAAGGTTGGTTGTGATAAAAACCAAATCTTGCATACAGTAAATTCATTTAATAGTAAGAAGAGTGTTTGCAGTGGTACTTTAGATAATAAAAAATGGATATCTATGCTGTTTATAAATAACATGCAATCTAAGTTAATTATGAATATATTTAAAGAAAAGTATAATATTTGATTTTGTGTTCCTCCAAATGTTAATCGATTGATTAATAATTCTAAGAGTATAATTCCTAAATTGCAAAGAAGTAATATAATTTATCAGATAGTCAATTTAATACAGCTTCAGTATTCTTTGACCATGAAAAGACTTGTAATTATAGGTTTACATTTAATAGTAGTGAAATAAAAATATTAATGGAAGAAAGAAATCATAAAAAGAGAAAAATTAAAGAGGCAATTTTGATTGATAAATAGAAGGATGATGCATTTAATAGGCAAGTTGCAAATATGGCCATACACAGCTTATGGAAATATATGTAACATTAAGTTTAAAAAATTTGAAATTCAGTTAAAGCTGACAATGATTACCACAGAATCGAAGGCGCTACAAAAGAATTTCAACTACAATATTGTATTTACCATTAAAATTTTTTTTTTATATATATAATATTTTATAATGGGTATTGTATTTTACACACACACACACACACACATATATATATATAATTAACCTTTTAATTCATTATACTAAATGTATATTATAGTAAATAAAAGGATTTAAACTTAGGATTTTCAATCGCTATTTATTCTCCACTCTATCTCAAACAACCAATACACATGACTATATACATGTGAAAAAGATAAAACATCCCCAGTATATGTATTTTGTGCAGAATCAGTTCTCATCACTTGGACCAGATCTTGGATTGTTGGAAAAATGAGAAGATAGAAGCCTGTCCATTAAAGTTTAAGGAAATGTTATAATATAATCTGAACAGTCATTGTATACATGTGTGGGAGATTATGATCTGGCCTACTGATGAGTGCTGGTTCTTTATGAAATACATATATTGGGGATCATTTATCTTTTTCACATGTATGTGGTCATGCATATTAGTTGTTTGAGATAGAGTGGAGGATAAATATAGATTGAAAATTCTAAGCTCACATTCTTACATTTACATAACACACATATATATTTATATATACCTATTATACACCAGTCAACACTTAGATAATCCTAATATAGATAACAATCAACAATCAAACTGATGTCAAAGCAACCTTCTTTTAACTATAAAGATGGAATTGACTTTTATTGTTAAAAGGAGGTTGCCTTGACAACAGTTTGATTATTGATTGTTATCTATATTGCGATTGTCTAAGTGTTGACTGTTTTCTAATAGTTACTTATAAACCCATTTAGCCTTGAACATTATTACACTTATTATATACATATATGTATAAACTATCAAAAGCTGAAAGCTAAACTAATTAACTTTCATTACTGCTACAGATTTAATTGTTTTCTTTGGTAAAAACTTTTTGTAAGCTTTCAACTTTTGATTTTAGTATTAAACCATTATTCTATAACAGAATTTAATAAATTGATTTGGTAGTAATAAACATTTTACAAATAAAAAATAATAAAAAACTCTTCTTTGAGTTTTGAAAATATTGAAAAGATGAGTCCATCATGTCAACAAAAGTTGCATTCACCACTAAATTCATGGCAGAGCAGAATAAATGCAGAAAATAAATGAAATCTTTTTTAATTGAAACTTGTTTTCAAAAGATAAATGAAAAAAATATTAATTTCTGATTAAATCTATTATATTCTGCTTTAAAATATTAAAATGTTTCCTAACTTTTAAAATATCTCAAATTATTTAAAGACAATAATGGCAACAATATATTTTCTGTAATTTTTCTACGGTAGCTGATAAGAACACCATGATTTTTTTTGCTAATGTTATGCTAGAAGTTATTATCTTCTATTTTTAAAAATAAAATATATAAGTATAAAAACAGTGTAATAATGTATCATTTTGTTTTTCAATAATTATTACACAAATATTGTATAAAATAATCATAAATCTTTTATAAACTTTGCAAAAAAGTAATATTTTTAATAATTCCACAAATGGTTCGAAAATAACCTCATCAAAAATAATACCAATTACAAAGAATGTCATCATTAAAGATCAGCCTTTTCAAGCTATTGTGCATGCACTTTTTATGAGTGTTAATAATAAATGAATACTTTCACTCCCAACACAAGATATAGTATTTATGAAAGAATAAAATGAATCCACTTATTCTTTTCAACCCAAATGCTTATATATGGGCAAATCTTAAGTACTGGAAATGAAAGCATGAGGATAGACCACTCACTTTAAATTACTGTTTACGATGTCTGAATGAATGATGTCGGTGAAATCATTCAGACATCGTAAACAGTAATTTAAAGTGAGTGGTCTATCCTCATGCTTTCACTTCCAGTACTTAAGATTTGCCTATATATAAGCATTTGGGTCGAAAAGAATAAGTGGATTCATTTTATTCTTTCTTAAATACTACATCTTGTGTTGGGAGTGACAGTATTCTTTTATTATTAACACTCGTAAAAAGTGCATGCACAATAGCTTGAAAAGGCTGATCTTTAATGTATTACAAATAATGTCATCAATAAAAGAGAAGGTAGCACTTAAAACTCTTTTCCTTTCTGCTGTTCAAGTTTACTCACCTCTTTTATTATTTTTGGAATTAAAATATCAATATATTAAAACAAAGTGAAATTATATTAAAAAAAAAATTGAAAAATATCTCAATATATATAGCTTTAGTGACTATATGTCTCCAGGCTGATGTTTTGTATAGTTAATATAATAAACAAATGCAGAATTAAAATTAAAAATTATCAACCAATGGTTTTCCTGTCAAAAAGTGCAAGGTAATGCAAACCCAAAGCAAGTGTATATTATCTCGTAACTCTAACTTTTATTCTGGTTATCTTTAATATCAAGCAACTTTTAAATAAATTAATAGCTTCATATTTGTAAATTTTTAATAAAGAGAAAAATTAGAGAATCTTTCTCATCTATTCTTAAGTTATTCAATTATTTAAAAGTTCTTTTGATTTTAAAAATAACCGGGATAGGAATTAGAATTATGCAATGGGATGAAATACTTTGGCGCATTGGTTACAAATTTTTTAATTTTAATTTGGGTTATATTTTTAATTCTGAATTTGATTTAATTGGTTTAAAGATTTTCAGATTTATAGATATAAATATTAATAATTTTAATAGGATTTCTCCATATATTCTTTAGGTAAAATTTATGTAAAAATATGCAAATTTCATTAAAATTATTAATATTTATACACTAACACAGATAATATTGGCCACAATACTATATAATAAACCACTGGAATGTATTATACTACCTCTTCCCCTTCATTAATTTTCAAATTGCAAAAGATGAAAGTATTATTAACAAAAATATAAAAAATGTAAACTATGGTAAACTTTAATTGACTTCTTATAAGTTATAGATATTTACATATCAACAACAGAATAACTCTATTAAAATTTGGCATGTAGAGAAAATTCCAGTATTACAAAAATAAATCACTCTCAGACTACAAATAATTAATACTTTGTTTCATAAAAGAGTTGAGAATAGAATGGATGCACTTGTTATTTAAGCTTAAAAATTTTGTAAGCATACTCCTGCTAACACTGAGAAAATATAGAATGAATTCAATATTTTAACGAGATGAAAACATGCTATTAATAATTGTCTTAATAATTAATTATTAAAGTGCTAAGCATTACATGATCATTCATGTCTATGCATACTCAAGCTGTTAAAAGTGATTAACTCTTCATAAAGTAGTGCCACTCTGTGCAAGCCATAGTCATCATTGGATGCATAACCATCTTGCATTCATTGATTACTATGGCTTTTACTAGGTGGCACTATTTTATGGAGAATTTGCTACTGTTTTAATATTCAATTATATCAAGAATGGAAGCTAGATCTTACTTTTAACGATCTTGTTTTAATAAGTAAAAATTAATAATTATATACATTAAATTAGCATAGTGCAATATGTATGTCATTAGTGAATAAATCACTCTTTCCTTCAGACTAAGAATAAATAACACTCTATTAACAAAAGTTCAATAATGGAATAGATCCACCTATTCTTTAAGAAGGGAGTAGTTTATTCCATTAATTATATGATAATTTAATGTTTATAATTATTAAATTCTGTTTAATTTCTAAAACAAAGGCATTAAAAGTGAGATCCAATCTACATTTTTGTATAATTGACTATTAATTAATACAATTAGTGATTCCATGTTTTTATGTGGCTGATATATTGAATTACCTCTATATTTTTATCAATGTTGGTAGGAATAAGTTTATAACTTCAAAGACTTAAAAAATAAGTAAATCCATTCTATTCTTAACCCATGGTGAATGGAGTGTTATTTATTATAGTATAAATGGGAGATGGAAATACTACATTTATGACATATATATAAGATATACTTAAAATGTTTTTTTTTCATATGAACAAAGACATCTAAAAAAGAAAATGACATCTGAGATGTATTTCACACCAAAGCAGCACTCCTCAATTGATCTTTGTCAAAATTTTTTGTATGTCATCATTTATCAATATCTAATAGGGAAGTTAGAATAATTTCTGGCCTAATAGATTATAATCATAATATATTTATTTAAATTGGATGGTATCAAAGTTGTGAGTGCAGGAAATTTATTCCTTGTAAATCAAATTGTAATAAATATATAAAATAAAATGCCTATTTTGGTTTAGGATTGTAAGAATAACAAATAAAACTCTAAAGTATTACTTTAGAGTTTTATTGGCATAGTTTTATTTGCATATGTATGCAGAAGACATTAACTAATTCAGTAATGATTTTTAAATGTAAATAAATAATATTTAGTGATTTATTTATGTAAAACTAGAAGCACCCAGTCTATGTTTCGTGGGTTTATTAGGATTCCCCTCCTTATGCAGTTTGTGCTTGTCTTTTGTTTAAATAATTTTGTAATTTTAAAAACAGTTTAGTTATTAATATATAATAAATTTGTGTTTATTATTTCTAATTTCGTTCTACTGAAATTTCTTTGGATACAAAGCTTACAAATATGATTGAGTAAGGCTTAAGCCTCAAACCTCCTTATTAGAACAGATATTACTATACAGCTTATTTTAACATTATAGAATCTTAATATTTCTTAACCAGGATTCAAGTTTTACTCTTATGCATCATAAGGTTATTATTCTCTCCCCCTCTTACAATTTCAATGCAAATGAAAGAACAGTTTTAACAATTTCTCTGCAGGGTAACACCCACTTTATTAATTCTCCAAAGTAGAAAATTAAAGAAGATATTATTGATAAGTCTGATCAATTGAGGATTAAGTAGATTTTGTGCTTTTTAAAAAATTCTCTAAGATTAGCCAAATACCCATTTAACAAGCAGTAACTGAAAAAATATCTGAGCTTTATTGGAAAAAACTTCCCCTTTCTTTGTGTATATGTATGAAGAACTCTGTAGTGAAACAATTATGCATTGGTCTGCCATTCCTATGACTTGGGTTCGAATCAGCTTAAATTTTTACCACCATCACTGACTTTAAGGAGCTCTTTTTAAAAAATGTTTGACATTATCTTTACAATATACACACATACTATAAAATCGTATAGTGTCACTGTACAAAACATAGGACAAATATCGAATAATTTATTGCTCGGGATTTGAGAAGTTCGAATGACAAGAGTTGCGCTGCGATTAATAAGTCCGTAAGCACTATTCCGCCATTCTATCACTAAAACCACGCAGGTCTATGACACTTTAGTTTAAAACAGTTACACACTCTTGTATATATGTATACATTATATGTTGTTTGATAATATTTTTATTATGTTTACAGTCACATATAAAATGCAGTAATAGTGAATGGATTTAAAATATGTAATTACTTATTGTGCAACCACGAGGCAAACAGATTCCATGAAGAGAAAAACTATATTTATAATTTAATCATAATATAATATTTAAAAATTCACTTTAATTAAAAATAAACATTTACATATATATATTTTGACATTTCGGGGCTGTATATAAATATATTATTTTCTGTCAGTATTTGTAAAATTAATTATTCTCTCGCTGCCACTGTATTCAATAACTTCTGAGGTTTTTGAAAACAAATGTTTGAAATCTCACAGAAATATTGATATCATTTGGAGAAGAAAGAGTTATATATAAATTCAAAATCATTTAATGGTTGTGGCCGGTCGCTACAAAGAAATCCAATATTAACTTATTCTCTAATCAATGATTCCCTCCGACTAACATAAGCAGGGCTGCAAACCAACCTCTAATTAGACTTTGCTTAGTTGTACTCTTTGCTCTTAAATTATTCATAATTGAATAAATCGGATAATTTCAGTGAATTATTAAATCCTTATGTAAAGAGATCTGTAAAATTCTGCATTAATAAAGTCTAATTAAAAAAATCTGTTTCTAAAACGCTGAAAAGTATTCTTATTAAATGATGTCTACGTTTGAGTTTATAAATAAAATATTTTTCCTTCCGATTTTAAAATTTTAAATGAACACATATACATATACACAACCTGCTATTCTTAAAAACTGGGTTAAAAAGACAAAAGGTAAATAAGAAATCATGAGTTGGAAATACGATATCTCTTCCATCAACGGTAAAGCCGCATCATATTACAAACACACTTTTTTAAAATAGTTACCGCATCGATGCTCATCCAGCCAACCCCCGATTAACCAGGGAGTTTTAACTCCAGTTAGTAATACTTAGATACCTCTTTACAAGCCAGCTACTTTATAAAAACATATAATCTGCAAAAATAGCCAAGGTCACATGACCTGAACTTGAATCCTTAGGCCACGAACAATTAACAGATAACTACTATACCATGAATCCAGTGAAGTATTGAAGCCATAATTTCGTAAATATTTATTTTATAAGTAATTATATCTGAATATTCCAATAACAATGATATCAAGAACGTATTCATCAATCTATTGATCTGCATATTTATTGCAAGTGTTTACGGATAATAAAGTTAATGGTGAACCATCTAAGTTTAAATAAACTGCAAAACATAAATATGCAAATAAAAAACGTGACTTTTAATTAGGGTATCCCTCATCCCAACTCTATCATATAGCAATTGTCCAAGAACACAGACATACAGACCATTGTCTCTCACTAGATATGCATTTTCACATACAAATTTTACTCATCAGGTGGGGTAGAAGTATAATATCTGAATCTCCAATTGACGGCTTAATATTTCTCCAGTGCACCGTACTCTCCCATACTAGGATTAGCTTTTATCCACTTTTAATATCTAGAGAAAGGTTTTTCCATATTCCTTATCCCAACATCCATCATATTATAACCATCCACCTGTGCAGAAATCCAGATTTTCCCTATCTTTATCAAATACTTGAATCTCCATACTTGATATTTTTCCATTACTTGCTTCTCACACAAGTTAGGAATTTATTTCTATCAACTTGTAGTTCTTTGTGGAAGGGTGAAAATTAATTGCACTTCAGAAATATTACTAAGATTGTTTTACTGCGCACGCTCCATTTCAATTCTATCATAGCACAATTATCTATCTATAAATGAATCTAGACCATTTTCTTCTCATTAGGTGAGCTAGACATAGGTATTTATAGTTGGAAAACGCTTCTGCGTGACGCAAATCAATAAACAAATTACGAGGGTAAAAAAAATAACATTTCATTTTGTCATTTATTAATTAATCGGCTATAAAAAAAAAGTAAATCACGATTTAATCATTTACAGAAGTATGACCCCCCCCCTACTATCAGACACTAAGGTTGTATTATATTAAAAGCAATCAATGCCTTAACAATTTTGTGACCTAGATAGATTAACCATGACTTTTCTATTGTAGCTAATAATAACTATATACCCATTTACTGATTAATGACTGGATAGCCGGTTGTATAATAATAATAATAATAATAATAATAATAATAATAATAATAATAATAATAATAATAATAACAACAACAACAACAACACCAAGAAGAAGAAGAAGAAGAAGAAGAAGAAAAAGAAGAAGAAGGAGGAGGAGGACTAAATTTGCAATGTCTATATAAATCAATCTGCATCCCATTTAGAATCTCTGTTATATTATTGTGTTTATTTGGTATTTTGAAATGCTTTCTTTTAATTTTTTTCACAAGAAACTTTTCTTTATGAGAGACTTAGCTACTTACAGCAAGTATAGTTATCCAATGTATTCAGTTCCCCTTTACATCTTCCCAATGAGAACAATCAACATTGTAATTCTTTGAATTGTTCTTGACATAATCATTGCAACATAAAGAGGACCTATGTCTCCCATGAAAACCATTCTTAAGTTCATTATAATCCTCTTTTAGGAAGAGTTGTGTTGATATTTCATTTTATAAGTTCACTCCAATTAAGACGTGATTTTACTTTATAGTTGACTATATAATATCACATAAAACTTTGTGATATATATAACTATCCATATCTTTTTCTGATGACTTGTGTATGTCAACAAATCTTATATGAAGGTAAGGTGTTACATTTCCCCACTTTTTACAATGGATTACTTTCTAGAAAAAATTTCTTATAATGAAAATAAAACATGGTAAATGGGAGCATTAATAGATATCTAATCTTCTTCTACACTGCAGAGTTAAAGCGAAAAAAATTTTTTTTTGATCTCTTAACTTTATCTCTTAACAAATATGGCTTTTTTTTTTTGTGTGTCAAAGCATCGGCCAGAAAACGAACCTGCAAACCCAGGACAACTGCTTGTAAGTCAACTGTGCTGTCCATTCAACCACCAATGCTTATGTATAGTATAAAGCTTATTTTTTTATTTTTTTTTTAAACTAGAGTTAGTAAAAAAAATAAATTAATTAAAGATCATTTGCAATAAAAGTTCAATATGACTTCAGTTCCTTAGGTATTTGACCCATCCCCCATGAGTAGTGAAGGTCATATCTTACTATAATCATATTTTATGGTTAGCAATGAAGCACAATTTACCTGATCAACCATTTTATGTCTATTTGTAGTGACAAAAAAAATCTCAAACTTTGAGACTGAACATTTTTTCCCCCAAATTATTTTTATTGTTTTTATGGACATTGCATAAGGATGTGCCAAGGAACAATATTGTATTTGTAATTAATTATATAAATTATTAGCATATCAAATAGTATTTTCAGAAAAAAAATAATACAAGCACAAATAAGAGAAACACTTTTCTATGTGCTTTATACAATCCAAATGCAAAATTTATTATTCCACATTTGTAAAAAGAGTGACAGTTTTGACTGTCCATCAGACTTCTTCAGAGCTGTAACATGCATACAAGGTATTTATGTGTGTGCATATATATCCAGCTAATCTATTACAAGCACACACATATGTAAGCTATCTTTTCAACACCATGATTAAAATGTTATATATCTATAATGCTGATTCTTTAAAAATGGCATTAACATTTTGAATTGCTAATCTATTTCTGGACAAGATATTTATGTTAAGAGATTTAGTTAATACTAATCCAATGTGTAAGAAGTTTAAGTACTGACATTGAGTTGAAACGAGAATTCTAGCCACTTAGCTCCAGAGCTTGCCAGTCTACCACTGAACTAACATATATATATATATACACACACACGCGCCATATCACAGTAAAATTGAACATAGGAAATAAATTGTTTATATATACTTAAAACAACAAAAAATTATTATAATTTTTACAAATTTTTTTTTTTATAAAATACATTTTATTTATAGCAAATTATATACAAGTAATAACATATATATATATATATTGGAGGGAAAAAAACTACATGACAAATGATACATTATTTCTGAAAACTTAATCATTATAATTAATATTTGTAGTGCAGATGAAAAATGACTGTTTTATATAGATGAATGTGTAAAGTAAATGCTTCATATCATTCTAAAGTAATGTATCGCAGAAAATATTATTTTGCCAAATTTTGCTCATAATATTTCTAAGTAAGTATTTGGGAGAATGTAAGTATGTATTGTACAACTTTTTTAAAATTTTTTATGAATGTTGTACTCTTGGTTGTCAAAAATTATAGAGCAGCGAGTAAGACACATGATTCTGAAAGCATGAATAATTACGGTGACATTATAAGGATGAAAAATTTTAATATTTTTCTCAAGCAATTGTTGAAGATTAATTGTGAAAGAAAGTGCTGGAAGGATGAGAAATATGGGCAGATTTGAAAAATAATGTGTATCATATCTTTTGTATGATTATTACATGAGATAAATCGGTTAATGAGAAAGATTTTGGTAGAGATTGTACCAAGTAATACGTTAAGCCAAAATTTCAATCATAATTGAAAACACATATATTTTGGAATCTGGTTCAAGTCTTGGAAATTGACAGAGTTGACTAGAGATATCTATTAGAATATATAATTTTTTCAAAACTTTAAATGAGATAATTAAAGATTTGATATTATAATTGTTAGACAGATCTAATACTAATAAAAAAGACCTGCCTATGGAAGTGGAGTTAACAATGTTATAGGTGGGGAGTGGCTTTTAGAATTGGACTAATTAAGATTGTGATGTATATTTTAGCTCTGATATAGAAAACAAATCATCATGATATCTCTCCTTTGAGTAGTCTGAACAAATAATTGATGATATATTAGATTAAAACCACCTTTATAAACAAAAAATAAGCAATTGTAATTGATAGAAGTGAGGATTATCTCCAGATATATGATTTTGTTATAGACATGAGTTTATTAACAGTAGTCCTGAGTTTAGTCTGATAGCTTGATAGTATAACAAGAAATAAAAAGTGGCTGTTGAAGCATTAGATCCAAAAAGGCCAAGTACACTGTTCAAAAGTCAATTACCGATGAAAATCATAAGCTAGAAACTAGTATGAGAATATTTGGTAAGACAGCACTGTATAAGGATATATTAACAACTGTGATTTGAAATCTATTGATCACTAAAGTTTGTATTAAATGGTAAAAGGATAATGAGATTGGAAGGAAAATGCTAATAGATAATAAAATGTATAAGCAAAGATCACATGGATTTTTAATAGGTCATGTGATATTGTCTTTTGCAACATAGCTTCAAACAAATTCCAGCAGCCTAGCTTAATTTTCTCATTTACCTAAACTTATATCTAAAATATTTTCTAGGAACAATCTCATTGAAAAGCTGGCTGCTACTACTTGGGGTTGTGCTTCAAGTACTTTATGGATAGCTTCATTACCATAGGCAAATATTACTAATAAATACAGCCACTGATTAAAAAAAGTATATAAACTAAACTTCTAGATGTTAAATTAGGTATTACTATGAGAAATATTATTAGTACTCACAAGCTTATTTTTTTATAGTGATCTATTTTTTTTTCAAACATTCATCCGTCTGATATCAGAAAAAAAGTTGCCTCATAGGAAATACATAAAAAGCTTTTTAATAGATTAGATTTATTATTATCTTAAAATGTAGTTCATATCTGTCTCAAGTCAAGATATACTTTCAATCAAGAATGATTTAAAATAAACTAAAAAATTGGTGTAAAAATGGAGTTTTGCAATTATAAACATTTCCCAGATCAAAATGGAAAGTCATCTGGATTTGTTTTTCACACCTGTTATGGTAGGAGAAGGGGGGGGGAGTCCCATCTAAAGATTCAGCACAACTCATGAATCACTATATTCATTTGTTTTACAAGTGAATTTAATAACCATTGATTTTTGTAGAGATGGATCAGACAAAACCATGAACTTCATAACTAATATCTGTTATGGCTACAGTCAAAGAATTGATGGACTTACTAAAGCCACTAGTGGAAACATCTTCTGACTGAAATTTCTGTAGATTATTTTACGACACTGTGGAAATTGTTAAGTTGTCAATAAAAAAAATCCATAAGCTAAATAAATGAATAATATACTATTTTAAAATCCAATTCTGAATTAATAATCATTCAACATTTAATGATAAATATTTTTACTATGATTTAAAGCAGAATATTTTATATTAAATATAAATTATTGACTAATGACTTCAACCCTAACTGTTCACATCTTACATCCATATAAATATGAAAATCTTTCCATTTTTTCAAACCAGAAAGAATCATAAAAACATTGAAAACACAATTGAAACATTTTTCTAGTTTTTTTAATATTCCTCCAATTTTGACTTCAAAAGAGGTTGCATTACTGCACATGTCGAATTATTTTTATGCAAATTTTAATGTATGTTTGATGATGCACAAATTCACATATAATATGAAAAGCCAAAATGAAATTCCAGTCCCTAAAATAGCTGGATAGACAACAATGCCTTCAGCATGTCTATCTAAACCTCCTACATTTTATTTTATTATGGTTCCAGTAAGGTATCAGATGACCTTTTATTTTGCTTTTACCTTGCATTAATATTGAACTTAACGACGTCAAGGCAACATGTTGTTTTTAATGTTATTGGTTAATATAAATAACTATAATGATTTGACTCATTGGTTAAACACTTATTGATCTCATAATGGCAGATTCTTTAATAAATGTTCTGGAAAAAATGAACCAATGATAATACTCTTGAAGAGCCTGACTGAGCAACGATAAAAACATCCACATATTATGCCCAGGATATGAATGGAAATATTTCTTTAGGTGACTGAGAATTTCCAATAAAACTTAAAACATTGTCAGTTGCACCCACAGCCAATATTGTTGTCTAGATATTTTAAGTTAGAAAATAAAAGAATGGAAATATGGACACATTAACAGTTAATCAGCCCAATGAGAGGAGGGCAGTCTTCTCTTCAGCATATGAGATGGATAAGTGGGCCATTTTTTAAATGTATTATTCTATTTATACTAAATCATCAATGCACTTTACTACTGTTACACAATGCTTTATTTACCAACCTCTTTTACAGTTTCAATTGCACCAGCGATCTACTTCAATTCTGAAAATATTTAGATTAGGATTATAAGAAAATCAATCCAAATATGGAACATGATTCTCTTTCAAATCACTTGCCTTAGTTCTTGTGTTTCACTTGGCACCATTAGACTTTATTTCCATAGTTCTTACCAGGATGCAAAAAAACACAATTTTGATAGAAGAGTATTATTGCAATGTGCACTCTGCGTAGCTTAGTGCTGAGATAGATCAAAAGGTAAAGATCTATTGATTTAGTTCAATTCTGTATCTTCCATTGTTTGAGTGTCTTATGACTTTCCAATGCTTGCAGCATTTGATTATTATACATACAGTTGTTGTTTTCCAAAATAGCATAGAAATTTTTATGTGTCTTTTAGCAGTATAATGTATATTGAATAAAACAATTTCTGTGTTTTTTTTCTTTGAAAAATATGAAAATGACAGATTGGGAGAATATGGGTTTATCATTTTTGGTAGACACTCAGTACATTTTCTAGTACAAGATGATTAGAAATATAGGTATTACTTGATCACCATAAACAATAAGTTTTTTATATCACTATAATGGTATTAAACAATGGATATATCTGTTGGGTGACTGCATAATTAATTTAAATTATTAATCAAAAGTTCATATGGTAACATCTGATATTGTGATTCTAATATTCTAAGAATATCTCCTTAAACATTGGAATATTTTACTGCAGAGTATTGCACCCAATGTCTGGAAAAAAGGGCTAACAATAAACTTTTAGAGATGTAATGAAATGTTACTATAATAAATATTATTGATATATTCAAGATTTATCTTTCCAATTCTTTGATATTCTTCTCTATCAAATATCAGAAATTATCTCACAAAAAGATATAAACTATTAAGTAGATCAAATTTACCTTAATTCAAAAATGGTTTTATTATTTAACATATATTTTAAATCAAGAACTCCTCTATGGATATTCAATCTAAAACTTTGAATTATGGTATAAAAAAGTGAAATTTTAGAGAGATCACAAATATTTTTCTCTCATGGTCTGATATTCCCAGACATTACTGGAATGTCATTAACATGTTCAAGATCAGATATGTTTACATGTTTATCTGATTCATAAATGAATTTTAACTGCCTCTAATTTATAAAGTTGTTGCAAACAGGAAGCCCATCTTTAATGATTCTGTTCTATGCAAACAGTAAGACAGCCACTAGATTCTATTTTCTGGTTGGAATCTTGACAGTTTTTTTTTATAATGTTTGAGAATGAGTAACACAATAAATTCATATGTTAATTAAATAAACATTCAAAAGCATTTCATTTTTATTTCCCAACTGATATCAGAAATGAAGTTGCCTCACAGAAAATGTATAAAATGCTGAAAAGTACATCACACCTGCCAATAACTCACTATATAGTCTCATCACTTAAGAGGCAGCTCAAATCAAAATCCCAATTTCTGGA
Source organism: Epiperipatus broadwayi (assembly GCA_028023455.1). Classification (NCBI taxonomy): domain Eukaryota; kingdom Metazoa; phylum Onychophora; class Udeonychophora; order Euonychophora; family Peripatidae; genus Epiperipatus; species Epiperipatus broadwayi. Next base: position 4,471,974 of record JAQFVV010000059.1, read on the forward strand.
TGTTTATCTAAAAATCTACAAGCAAGAATTATGACATAAAATATAGACTTCCTATGAGATGGTACATCAATTTCTTTTTCAAGATCTAACCGTAAATAAAGCCAGTGGATTTAACTTTCTTAGATATTCCCAGAGTCTCATCAATAGATTCAAAATAAACTACGATCACTGCAATAATCCGTTTTTCAAATAGAATTTAACACCTTTAATTTAAATAATGTATGTAAATATAAACCAGAATCACACAAAACCTGTCAAATCTGTGGCTACAATGTCAGAATTGAAGAGCCTTAATAAAATCACTAGTGAATCTCCCTCCTAGTTGTAATCTTTACATATTCCTTAATTATATTTTTTTTTTTAATAGTTAACCCATCTAAAAAAAGTTTCGTAAGTTAAATAAATAAATATTATTTTTAAATGGATAAAATTATTCAATGCACACACATATATACTTTTTTTTTTACGTTTACTATCCAGTCCATACAATCCTAGCACACCCCCTCCCTATTTTTCTCTTTCGAGTTCGTCGTTTCATAGAATGTTTTTGTCCTTACGCATATTATATTTTAAATGCTTTTTTAATATGCCATTATTAAACGTTCCGTTTATTTTTATAGCCTTCGCATTTTTGTAAAGTTGTTTTACAACTCGGGATAAATTTAGTCGCTACAGTATGTTCTTTACATATATGCCTGAATGAGTGAGCGTAGGTGAATAAGCAGAGAACTAAATAAAAGCATTAAAAAAAAAGTTTATTAAATAATTATTAGGCAGTGCTAAAAAAAAATTAAATAGGTGGAGACAGTCAAAGATAGACGCTGATTCGAGCAACGGTTCGGTGGTAGTTATCACACTTATGAACCGAGAGGAGGAATTCTTGTTATATTACAAAACAAAAAGGTATTTTCCCAAATAGAAACGAGAATAGCGTTTAAAAAATGTATGGCATCACACGGACCAATGACCACTCATTGTACAATTAATTGCCCAATAGTTTTCTACCGGCAGATTAACAGTTTGACTAGATTGACACAACCCTGTCAGACAATGGATTGGTCCGTAGTAGCACATTAATCGAAGCTGACATCCTGCTGAGAACAGGAACGCCCATCTTTAATCCACTACATTTCGGAAAGAGAGCGTTGCTTGCACTATACCCGGCCTCATTTGAACAACCAAGCACGTGAAGGAAAAAAACAACGGTGGGTTAAGCAGCGGTATCAACAATATCAAACAAATCAGGAAAAAGAACGAACGCAACTTTGAATTAGGGTGTATATGTTCCAAAGGAAAAAAAGGAAAAAATCTCCGCTGTCAAAACAAATTGGAAAAATATTTTGGCAAGGAAGTGAAAGGCTTCAAAAAATTCTGTTGTTTGTTTAAGTGAGCGAATGTTAGCTGATAAGTCAAGCTGAGTATAAAGTTGCTAACAAGGAATTTTATACCGATTTCTCGTATCTTTTATTGGTACTCTCTTAACGGATTACCCAAGACGTTAATTCTAAAAAAAATATTTTACTAATGTTATAATTTTTCTTATTTCTTTTAAATATAATTTTTTTTTCATACAATTTACGGTGACTTTTAGCTATAAAAATTAGCTTTTATATGTTTATATTTATAAATATATATTTCAAATAAACAGTTATTTTTCTATAAATAGTTTGGATCTCTACCGTTGATTATCATTGCCTCGTCTTCTCCTTCAATAATCTCCAGACATGGCAAGCCTAGTGGGCCGTATTATACTACGGCAACAGATTGTTTTAACATTTTACGGATATTTGTGCAGTTTTTATTTAGCACAAGCTACTTTCTTAAGTATGTTTGCTGCCCAACAAAACCCTATAGATCCTTGTTACGATGAGATGGGAAATTCTCGAAGATGTATTCCTGATTTTGTTAACGCTGCTTTTGGCAAAGAAGTGGACGTCTCTAGTACTTGCGGTGCGCCTCCTAGTCGTTACTGTGTATCTTCTTCGGGTGATAATGGAGAATTAGTTCGCAATTGCTATATTTGTGATGCCAATCATCCTAAACGCAAACATCCAGCCAGTTACCTGACCGATTTAAACAATCCTAATAATATTACTTGCTGGCAATCAGAACCTTTCGTTCAATATCCAGAAAATGTTACTTTGACGCTTAGCTTAAATAAAAAGTACGAACTAACATATATTAGCTTACAATTCTGTTCTGCTAAACCTGATTCTATGGCCATTTATAAAAGTATGGACTATGGCAAAGCTTGGATATCTTTTCAATTTTATTCAAGTCAGTGCCGTAAAATGTACGGCAAACCTAACAGGGCCGTAATAACTAAAGCTAATGAACAAGAGGCCTTGTGTACGGACGCACACAGCAACATTGATCCGCTCAGTGGGGGCCGTGTCGCGTTTAGCACGTTAGAAGGCCGACCATCGGCATTTGATTTCGATAACAGTCCTGTTTTACAAGATTGGGTAACGGCTACAGACATTAAAGTTGTTTTTAATAGATTGAATACTTGGGGAGACGAGAACGACAATGACTCCCATAGTGCGCGGGAAAGTTATTATTACGCCTTGTCCGATTTTGCCGTAGGCGGGAGATGTAAATGTAACGGACATGCTTCAAGATGTATCCACGATCGAGATGGAAAATTAGTTTGTGATTGTAAGCATAATACGGCGGGCACGGATTGTGAAAAATGTAAACCGTTTCATTACGACAGACCATGGGGAAGAGCTAACGCGAGAGAAGCGAATGAATGTGTTGGTGAGTAAATTTATTTTATTTACACATGTTACTTTGCGTTTCAGATAAATACTTTTTAGTTTATTTATCTATTTCTCCCCCTCCCCTCCCAACAACATGCAATCTAAACAGATAGCGTGCCTATAATTTATGTTTAACAAAGCAACTATAGTCGTTAAAAAATTTGAAGTTTGCATCAGTTAGAAACAACATAATATTATTCTCTCGTTCCTTTTACATATATGCACAATATATGTGAGACTTATATTTTACTTCTTTATTAACCAAGTTCTTTATTGATGTAGATTTTCTTTTACTAGTCTTTTCATCAAAAAACGAAAATTTATATAATTTGATCCAACACAGTAGGTGAAAAATAATTGTTATCGGAATATATTTAATTCGCCACTTCAGACAATAAATTTCATTTTTGTTTAGTCTAAGATTATATCCATATGTATAAGACAAATCTTTTCCATAACAGAAACAACAAACATGCAGTAGCGAGACATATTTGTAAATGATGTTTGGCAAAGATAACACAATTATTTATTTGGAATTAACGATCTTTTTCTAGTAGCTGTTTTGTAAGCATAGACACATAAATATAATTTATTGTAATGCTATTTTTACTGCATGTGTGTGAGATATTATTCTGTGCATATGTATAAATTTATAGACATATTCAGAATCTCGCATTTACCGTACATGTTTATGTTGGGATATATATATATATATACGTATAGGTATGTGTGTTTTCAATAAATTGACTTATTATGCTTACACAAAACACCAGAAATAAAGTCGAGTTTTGGGGTAGAACTAGTTAGTTATCTTTCTATAGTAATATATAGCAGCCTATCCAAATGAGAGAGAAAAAAAGTTATATTATTTTATTAGGCATCCGTGATTATCACAATACTCTATAATCGTTATTATTCTCAAATTCTGAATATATATATATATGATGCATTTTAATGATATAGATATTTAGTGATTATAATTAGCCAAAACATTGAGATGCTAAAATAAATTGGATTAAAGGGGTATCAATCACTGACACCATATCATTCATAACTGACAGTTGTTATCAATGGATTACTGTTACTTAGTTGCTACATTTGTTGAAGCATGCAAATGTAACACACACACACACACACATAGGATAAATTCTTTCTTTGAAGATGTTATGTGTCTTATATAAGTATATATGTTAAGTTCTTTGCCTATTTCCAGCCAAAAATCATTTAATTAAAATAATAGACATTTATGTAATAATCTGCTTAAGATTATTTTCTGAAAAGGTTAAGTGTAAAAGAGAGGGGATGAGATAAAACAGCTCACATTATTATAATGCATGTTTCTAAGCAAGCAGGAGAAAATATCTGAGGAAAGCTAATGAATGTCCAAAACTGTCAGAATTGGAATGTTTAATAAAAATATTACATTTGTTATTATTATTAGAACAAATATTTGGATGAAAAACCTAAAAAAACCAAGAAGATTTCAGTTATTCTGGAAAAATCTAATCATTTCATTGCCAGGAATCATGTTGACTTTACAGCATCTAGTAATTATAATAAATGGAAGATGGAATCTGCTTTCAAAGAAAGAAAAAAGATATGCAATTTCTATCTCTGTAAATAGTTGTTTAAAAGATGAAGTTTTGAACTTAGCAAAGCTGATAAGATACTGAAGCCTCAACTTGCTTATATCTCATTTAAAAAAAAAAAATTTAATAGTCAACTAGACGGAAAATGGCTAATTTGTGGTATTATGTGTTAGAATGGCATGACAGTGGTATAACTAAAGGTAATCTTTTCACCATCTATGACGTTGAAGGGGGGGGGGTTAGCTGGCTGTTCATATAAAACGATTTTTCCAACATTCAAATAAAAACCCCTTTCAATTCTGTATTAATTACCTACAGTGAATTTCTTAAAGAAGCCATTTTTCTAAAATTGCTTTTAACAATTTGTGACAAATTAAAGCTTCAGTATAAATTGTGTAAACATTTTGTTGTTGATAAAAGATAAAACATCTTATTTTCCTATACCACAATTTAAAATAATTTTCTACTAAATTTAAATAAATAAAAAAATACCCTATTAAATATATCATAAATTATTAAACAGTGGTATATAAACAAAAAAAATTGGTGATAGCATATCTTTTTCTAAACAAAGTTTTTTTTTTTTAAAAAAACAAACAAACAACAAAAACAAAACAAAACTAAAAAAAATGGATTACAAGTTTTTTTATAACTTCAAATCTTTTATTTAAAAATCTAGCTTCAATAATAAATTATCACTACGTAACTATAAGATATCCATCATATTGTATCTAAACACGAAGGCAAAATGGTCTGATTAATCAAGTAATATACAAAATATTAACTAATAGTAGTTATTTTTTCAGATATTTTTTTCTTTTTATAATAATAAAAAAAAAAGCTACATAAAGTTGTCATCATAAAAAAAAAAAAATCCAATAGCATACTGTGCGGGATTTCATAAATTCGATCACCGGAAGTAATAGAGATGGACGGCAATCCATGGATCTCGACTTCCAATCTGCCACTCTGACACTGCACCCTAACACATTGGGCATTATCATCGCCTTCATGTTTATAATCCACAGCAGGGCAAAGGTATCTTCAAAAGTTATCCACAAATATCAGCACGCATTCTTCCTTCCCTTCCAAATGCACCAGGATTTTTTTTACTTCATCCCCCCCTATTTCAAAATACCATTTTTTTTTCTGAGTTCCTTATCTTTGGTTTGTTCTAGATTTTCTTTTATAAAATAATACATACATAGTTTTTTAAAATATGAAAAGCATAATTAAATGCCAGCGAGTTTTAGCGATTGATATCACAACCCAAACCCTATACATTTAAAAGTACTTTACTCATATATATATATAATTCAAAACTCTAGACATTAGAACAAATTGTGCTAATATGTGTACATCCTTCACATAGTACATTTATAATTTTTCTAAAAGTTCCTTGAGGTAACTGCAAATTTCTGTTCATTTATTTATAACTTTTTCAGGTGAAATGTCTCCTATCTAATAATTAGCATATCTACCCATTAGAAGAAGCGCAGTGTAGCTTTTTAGAAATACCTTTAATTGAAAATAACTTCATTTTTTCATTAAAAGAAAAAGAATAGTTTATTACTAGGGAGTTCATAAAAAGTTCGAGAAGGACCAAAAGTGAATGGGCTGGGTGGGTCTTAATCTATGGTCTTTGAGCTCCAGAACCTGCTATTATCTCACTGCGTATGCAGGATATTTTTCAGTTTCATTGACACACAATTTTTTATTCTATTTCTGAGAATATTTTTTTTATTTAAACTAGGCTGTTTAATGTTTCACAGTTTTCAGTTTAAAAGTTAAAATCTGATATCTATAATTATATCAGATTTTAAATTATATATAATGGAACAAAACTGATGTTCAGTTTACGTTTAATATTTACTATCTCAGTTATTGGTTATATGTGGCTCATAACATGTCCGCCATTCTCGATAGTTGTGAATTCGTTGACGCATTAGCTAGCTAAAGTTTAATACTTATTTGAAATAACTAATGACTGGTATAAAATAAATTTGTATTAAGGAATTAATCTCGGTTTTGCTATACTATATTCATATATATGCAGACACGCACACACACACACTGGTAAAAAAAATACGTTTAGTAATTCTAAAGTACAGTACGCATCTAGAAAAGACCTTTCAGAACAAACATCACATAGGTTTATCTTTACTTTCTGCTTGTTTTTATTATAAACCTTTTATAAAGAAACATAGATCGATTAATATACTCATTCTGGAGATATTAATTATAAAATAATCGTTGATTTTATTTGAAAGTTAAGAAAATGATGTTTTAGGAGTAACTTGTTAGTCATCAGTGGTGTTGTTACGTGTTTTAATGCAGCGATAGAGGGGTTGACTGGGGAAAACAGTTCAACTCTGTTGTTATTTTCGATGATCGCACGTCTTATGATTTTCCCAAGCAGCAAAAACATTCGATTACTAAGATATATTTTGAAAAGTTTAAAACCATTCAAGTTATATCATTATACAGTAGACATTAAACATTTGCATATGAATTTAAATGCTATGAAAAACAATGGTAAACTAATCAATAATCTCGAGTACTTATGCTATTAAGATATTGCGACTATAGGTATTTTATTTAAAAAATATATATATAACAGCAGTAAACGTAGTATATATTGTGTATATTAATTAATAATCAAAGGATAAAAATTGACGAAAATTATTTTGAATAAAGACGTATATTATCGAAAATAGGAAATATAGTTTCGGTATCTAAAATGATTCTTCTAAATAATGATAGAAGTAAAAATCAATAAGTCAATGTACTTTTACAATGTTAAAGAGCGCTTTTAGTCCGATTTGTTTGAAATTAAATAATTTTTGATAACATTCATTTCTTTACTACAACCAAAGTTGAAAAGAAGATCGATATAAGACGTTATTTTAAATATGAAGAGGTAAAATATTTTTTTAAAATGATTATTATAAAATAATTTAATCACTGTTTATATACGTAATTCGATTATAAACTGCTATCATTAAACCGAGGGTATAGTAATAAATTTAGCTAATATTTCAACGTTTTTTTTTTAATCGATCAAAAATTAGAAACTTGGCTTTTTAAACTGTAGATGTGAATAAAAAGTTTGCAAAAAGAGTTGTTATTTTTCTTTTAGTTTTCCCCCTATTATTTTGTGTAATTATTATTATTATTTTTCAAAACTTGATATGTAATAAATATTTTTTAAACATTTTAATTTCATTATTAGATAATTTGTTTTATTTTTCTATAATAATTATTATTGTAGTGGAAAAGATTTTTATTCTTCGCATATTTACGATGAGTGTTATTTACAAATACTAGTTAGTAGGCCTTGATTGATAGTTAGCTACAAAATCAACCGGATGGGGGGAGGGTGAAGGTGTATGAAAAAAGTTGTTATTAGAAACATTCATTCAATAATTCAACTACTACTTTTTTTCTAAATAAACAAACAAACAAACAGATAATGAACTATTTACGCTTTTCTTGAGCGAGATTTGAAAAACGATAAATTCAGCAATATGTTTACTAAGTAACTTAGACAATAATAGTAAATGTAACCTAAATTATTTCTGCTGACGAATACGGATTTATAATTTATTCACAATTTCTTTGCCAAAAGACGTCGGGATCAAACCTGATTTTCAACCGCTCACTTGACGTAAATAGTTTATTAATAATACTTAATATGGTATCTTAAATAGTTTGATGCAATTTTTACAGTATTCAGACTTTTAATAGTTTTACTTGCTAATTTAATGTCTGTAGATAAATAATTAACTGTAAATTAATAAATTTTCTCTAGAGTAGCAAATTTGTATATATAAAATTTATGAAAATATACATGTCATTAAATTCCTTTGTGCGTACGTTGAGTTCTCTATTAAAATGAATTTATTAAGGACTAGTACAAGAATCAAACAACGACTTTGATTATTGTTGAAAGAAAATTTAAGATTTTATTAATTTAATGTCCTAACGAATGTAGTACGTATATATATATTTAATTAATCAGTGAGATGAAAGATGAAAATCGCTTAGTAAATGTTAAAATCAATATTCCCTCCTGATTATCAAATGGGCATGGAAAGATTTTTTTTTTTTAAATAGAAACTAATTTGAATTTTTTTGACTCAGTTTTTAGAAAGAATAAATAACAGAGTATATATACTATTTATTAAAGAAGTTAATATAACGAACCGTAAATAAATAATATATTAATCACTAAGACAAAATGCTTACATACAAACATCTTAACAAATATATTGTTAATCGCACTTATCGAAATTAGTAATTAAAAATCTAGGCTCTAATGCTTTTAAATCACCTCTCTCTCTTTTTTTTAATGATGTAGTATACTTTTATTATACCATATAATTTTCATTGTATTAAAATTTTCTTTGTTTTATATATATATAGTTTGTATGAAAAAATGATAAATGGTAACATTCAGTAATTAAATTTTCGGTATAACAAAATCTTTGAAATATTCGACGTAGTCTCCAAAAAATATAATAAATAATTCTTGTATTGGTATAAATTAAACAGCTATGCTTTAAATAAATGCAATTAATTTCTTACTTTTACATCTGAGAAAGTTTTAACACGAATCATAATATATATTTTCGCAGATAAATTTATTCTACTACTATGTTTTCAATTGCTTCTCTACTATCATCATCATCATCAGTTTCAAAAATCATTAATTCATTGCAGGATAAAGATTTCTCCAAATTTAATCCACTTTCTCCAATCTCTAGCCTATCTTATCTACAACATATCAACAAATTTTCTTATTTTATACATCCATCTCACACGTGGTCTTCTTTTAGATCTTTTACAATCTTTTGGAATTAATTTAAAATATTAGCAGTCATTTATTAAAATATCTTTCAGAAATATGTATAGTTTAGATCCATTTCAGTTTTAATTCTTTCAATGAAGTCACTGCATAGCTATTTATTCTCTAATTCTAATTCATGCATTTTATTTTATTCCCCCCCCTCCTCCTAACATACATATCTTCACACTGCTTTGAATGATCTGAAGTCTCAGTATTGCTTTTCTATTAAGGGTTCCAAATTTCAGATTTGTAAGTACAGATTGGTAAAACATATATCAAAAACATTCTATCGAAGTTTAATTCTATGATTATTTTATTATGTTTTCATTTATATTAATAATTTGATTAATGTATTTAAAATTTTTAACTTCTTGTAGTTCATGATTACCAACTTTGTTTTGTTCTTCTAACAAAATAAATTGAACAGTATTTTAGTCTTTTTAGCATTTATCTTCATTTCTATTTTCTTACTTTCACCTGTCATCTCTTGCAACATTTCCTAAAACTCTAAAGCATTATTTACAAAAACAACCACATCATCTGCAAAAATCTTCATAACTTAAAATAATATTCATTTAATTTTACTATCTAAGCTCCCTTCATTTCCCTGCCCCCCCCCCCATTTAAGTAAAACTGAGATATGGAATCACCATATCCCTACAGTGTGCTCAATTTTAATTCTCCTAATATTATGAGTTTTGATAAATATTCTTCAGAATATGATAGTATCTGGGATTGATGTCTTGATGATCTAAAGTTTAATCATCTGTGAAAATACTTACAGAATCAAATGTCCTTTTACAATTTATAAATCCACAGCACAATGACAATTTTTATTCATTGATTGCTTTAATTTCTGTTTGAGGTCTTAAAGAAAGTGCAGAAAAAAATCCTAATGTCCACTTCATATGTTCTTGTGGTTGCACCTGTTATTGCTATTTAATTATTCATATGGTAAGCGAATATATGGATGAGCAGTTTATCTACATACATTAGCCAGTGTGATAAGTTACTTATAGCTTTTTATATTTAAATGTAAATCAAAAAACATAATCTCTCTCACTAACATAAATAAAAAAATATAATGATCTCAGATTTTTAGTACTTCTTAATCTGAATAATTAGTTGAGTTTTGAATGTGATTGTTGTTATTATTATAATATTGCAATTGTGTTTTGATGTACCAACTCTTAATTACTCTCTGTATATATGTATATGCATTAGTTAAACAGCAATTATAATTTTAAATAATTTTTTTCACTGGCCAATCTTCAAAAATGTAAATGATGCACATAAAAAGAGATGTCATTTCTATTATATGACATACTTAATACAAGTACATTAATGGGGACACATGGTTATTGTTCAATGCTTGTAAAATGTAACAATGTACTCTAGATAAATACTTTGCATATAATAGAGATATATATGAGAGATAGTGACCTGGGCCAACTGATGGGTGCTGGTTCAGTCATTTGTCTTTTATTATATCTTTATTTATATGAATTTAAAAAGAATGGGGAAGTATGGAGATATTTATTATATCTATAAAATAAATAAATATATCATGCAGATTAAAATAGTTTACTTGTTTTAACTATTACAAATTGCTTTATATGAGAAATTATATATTTAATATCATTCTTCAAATTTTCATACAACCACAACTATATTTTTACCTCTGAAGACTTGCTGATTCTTACAACTGATATAGTTTGGACTCTATTGTTAAATAAAATCCATTCTGGAGAGTTCGAGTTAAAAAATAAACCAGTCTTTTTTTTTTTTTTAATGTGTTAAAAAAAAAAGAGATCATATGATTTTTTGCCAGGATGTTCATAAGAAGTTCGGATACTGGATGAGAAATAGCTGGGTCATGTTGTATAGATTTTGAGCAACAATACCAAAAGAAACAGGACTTTTTTATGTTTTATAAAAGAAAACTAACTCTAATAATAAAAAATAATATTTTCATAAGAATATTTCGAACACTGAAAGTGACAAAATTGACAGTACTCAATGGATTTTTAGTCCACAATTCTTACCACTAGGAAAAGCTAGCCTTGGGTGCACAAGAATTGACTTATACGGTATTTCTACCAGTCCGGAAGACTGTAATCATGTGGATTCTCATTTGCCAGCCTACATAAATTAATCTTGAAACTTTACTCTCTAGTTAAGAAAAGCTAGTAATTTACAAATAATGGCTGGATGCCAGATGAATTTATTATATAGAATTCTTGTAAGATTTGAAATATCAGGCACTCTTATACCTGGAGCCCAATGATAAGTACTGTATAGGGGATTTAGACATAGACTTTTAAATCACTTCAACCATCCACACTATCTCATACTACTGATACACATGACCACACACATGCAGAAAAGATAAATAATCACCAATATATGTATTTTGTGCTGAACCAGCAGTCATTAGTTGGTTCAGATTATCATCTTCCATACATATATACAATCAGTGTTCAGTAAATATTATTATTGTATATATGTATGGGAGATGATAATCTGGACTAATTGATGAGTGCTGGTTCAGTGCAAAATATGTATATTGGTGATTATTTATCTTTTCTGCATGTGTGTGGTCGTATGTATCAGTAGTACAAGATAGTGTGGATGGTTGAAGTGGTTTATAACTGTTGTGCAAAAACAAAATCAAGCAATTCGTGGGACAGCAAGCAAAATGCACTATTATAAATGCTACAAAATCATTGACTCATATATTTGTAAGATATGTGCTCAATATTATTTGGCAAAAGCTGTATTAACATCTATATTTCTATGAATTATCATACCCAAACAATCTGAATTTATTTGATATAAATCCTAAAAGCCGGTATAATGACTGAAAATGGATATTGACCGAAAGTACAATTTGCATAAGATTATTTAGAGTTAACAGGCTCTGTTTTACATGCAAATATAGAGAAAATATGAATATAAAGCAATATTAAACTTTTATATAAAACATTTCATTGTTAAAGTATCACTGTATTTACAGACAAATCAATCCTTTAATAAATATAAACAAATGATTAAGAAGTAATATTATCTTATATAAGTAATTCTATGGCTTGAGAGCTCATATGACGTTCAGTAATGGAAGTGACAATCGAGGTGGGACCATAGATTTTTAGCTCTTAAATGCATTACTCTATAACTGCACCAAACTATTCAGGATAATATTGTCTGTCAAAAGATAGAAGTATATAATTAGCATTTGTGTTAAAAAACCCAATTATTTACTTGATCAAAATGTTAAAATTATATTAGAAAATTCCCTTTTGAAATAAAAACAAATTTTTTTCTTCTCCAAATCTTTTATATATTGTATTGTGTATATAAAGTAAAAATAATTATGGACTTAGCAGGATCTATTATTGAAGACCGCATCATATTACAATCATGTATTTTTATGTTAGCACATTCATCTGACCACTGTTCTTTAACTAATATTAACTAGATATCCATTTATCTACCATTGTGAGTGTCTCACTTGTTTGATATACTGACATGTGTATTTTATTTTGATACATTTATTTTGTAATTTAATTTACCCCCCCTCCTTTTTTTAGAGAGCATATAACCTGATAATCATTGCTCATCTTGCAATGATGTATGTGTATGTCAACACACGCATTTATTTATTATAATGTCGATTACAAAACAACCTTATCTATTCCATAGTTTCATTAAATTGGAGAATAATTCTGTCAGCAAGTCAACTTTCTTTGAGCCGAATACTGTATATACACGTGCATACAAGTATATGCATATCTACATATATTTATTGTTTAAAAAAAATTGGCTTTTATTTTCATGTTTTGAAATTATTTTTAAAGCTCTGGAGTTACTTTATTATCTATGAAAATCAAAGGTAGTCGGAAAAAATGTGGCCAAAACAGATGCACTTTCAATAGTACACATGCGATCATTACATTAATGTTGTAGTAGAATTTTTGGGATCGATTCTGAAGTGGGTAAATAAAAAAAAAAGTTTGGTTAATGTGAATTCAACAGTAGTGCACAATCTGTTTTTTTGGTCCTCCATGTAGAAGATAGAATGGTAAGTAATAAGCAAAAAATAAAAGAAGAAAACAACTCAAAAGGTGTAAAACTGTAGATTTATTTGAAATAAAAAAAGAATGCTAGAGAAGCCGTAAAGTATTAAAAAATAATTTGCCCAGGAGGTCATGTGATGGTTCCACTCTAGAAATGACAGAGTGAAATTTTTATCTATGAATCTTCGATTCTTGACTGAGATTACTCTATAATTATTGTACAACTTTAGACTCAAAAACGAAAGTTTCTATTATAAAGCGGCGGACGTGAGACTAAAGGTTCTTTGATCAAACTCAACTTGTTAATTCTGGTGCTCAAAAATTAGGTGATCCATCAAGCGACTATTCCATTACTGAAAGTACTGATGATGGGTAGTAGAGTTGGTCAGTCAGAGTAGTTTATGGCGAGCTTAAAAAATTAAAAGTTTCTCACTCAATTTTCATTCTAAAAAAGTGAAAGAAAGAAAAAATCAATATAGTCAATTAAAAAAAAAAAAAATCAAATAGTAATTGTTGGGAAATTCATATGAAGTTCGAGCATCGGAAATAACAAAGTTGGGCATGATCTGTGGTTTAAACTTCAGTTTCCACTCTACTTCTGTATCTAACCACGCAAGAGTAGTGAGAATCAATTAATTGAATGAAACGTATACGCAGTTTTTATTGAGACAGGTGATAAACAGCGTTAGGTCGACAAAATTACGAGGGAAAGTATTTTGATACAATATTGTAAATAATACCCATCGTTCTCCTTCCATTCTGATGTTCTACCAGGTTTAAGTTTTCACCCTGTAAGATTTGCGCATTGGTAGTCGTAAGACTTTTAGTAATTACTCCAACTCTGTAATATAAATTCCTTAAGTTTTTCACAATTTTTCTACAGTTTTTCATTTTTTATTAAAGTTATGCATTCTCAACGTTTTTCTTAAAATACAAGTAACGTTAGGCTGGGGGAAAGGGGTATATCTTGCTTAATTAAAAAAAAAAGACTTTACTTTTTAACTAAAAACAAAACAAAACTGCTTTCAAAATTTTGACAAGATTTAAAAATAAGAATCTATTGGTAAAAGTACATTCTATTTAGAATATTTTATACTTTCTTTTGTTCTTTAATATTTAAATAGCTTGTGAGAATATATATATATGTTTGATTTACTTTCGCGTCAAATGCTTCTTAGGGTACAGTTTTCTTTTTTTAGACGTCTTTATTTGCATGTTTCAAAAATGTGAGCTGGAGTGGAAGTTTTTAAATATATATTAAGTAAACAATTTTAAGCGATATGAATTATCGCAGCATATTTATGATAGATTCTCTCCACTTCGTTATGTATGAATAAATAGTATATATATATAAACGATAAAACAATTATAAATAACTCACTGCAAAGCAAAAGCTTCTCCTAACAGTAAAAGAAAATGCGGTATTCATCAAGATTGCACACCACCCTTTAAAAACTGCTGGATATCCATTTTCTGACTAATATTTGGTTGATTGTCTACAGATAGATTACCTGATAAAATGATTATTCACAATAATTCTCATGTTTTTAAGAAATTATAGAACAATAATAAAAATTCTAGTCTTCAGTTTTAAAAATAAAACAGTTCAGCAAAATATAGGTTAAGTGAGCTAGTGAAAATTTTTTTGTATTATTGACTCGAAAGAGTATTGAAAAGCTCGTTTTCAGTAAGCCTTGGCATTGCTTATATTTAACTTTAAAACATTATAAGTAGTGTAAAAGCTACCAAAAGTATATATATATGTAGAAAGGTGATATTGTAGTTTGTAATTTTGAAAACTAGACATTTTAAAAATATCTTTACAAATACAGCATTTCATTTTACAATTATTGCATAAAAGCTTAATGCCCCCACCCTCCCAATCTTTTACGTTTGAGACATATCTAGTATTCTATATTGTCTCAAAAAATTTGAATTAAAAAGATTCTAAAAGTCAAATATAAACGTACTCATATAAAATGCTTCAATAATATATATTCAACGCGCTTAGAAAACATATTTTACAAAGCATTGTTTAATATAAAACTGATAACTAAATAAATAATCGAATGATTGATTATTCGGGAATTCCTAAAAAGTTCGAACGCCGGAAGTGCGGAATTGTGACTTGCTGACGTTGAACCTTAAAGTTCGCGGCTCTACAATTATAATCAACCGTGGACACATGTAAACGAATTATTTCCATAAATGAGGATTAAGATTTCAGAGTTTACTTATCTCAGTTTTGGAATAATGAAGGAATATAATATATACAATAGAACGAGAATGTAGTTTGAAAAATAAGAATAGTCAAAGATCTTGAAAATATTTTGTTTTCATGAAACAAAGATTAGCTAATTACCCAAGTTTATATACTTTGAAATAAATGTTATTATAAAAATTTTGAACTCGGGCTTTTAAGCTCCTTATATCTATCCACTTCTTATACATGTGAAATAAGATAAATAATCTCCAATATTATGTATTTTGTGCTGAACCAGCATTCATCACTTGGTCTAGATTACCATCTCCCACACATATATACAATCAGTGCTCAGTTTATATTAAGATAGCAAATCTTCAAACTTTAACGGACATGCTTCAATCTTCTCCATTCTCCAACTTTTTAGCTATCCATATTATTGAAAATCTGATGATAAAATGTTCAAAGCCCTTGTCGATGCCAATATTATGGTTATACCCATGTTGACTTTAAGTCACTCTGACCCCTCATGTATAGGACTTTGATATGTTTATTTAAATATACAGAAAAGGGATGGTCAGAATGCAGGGTGAATATGTAATACTTAAATACAAGTATGTTGTCTATATTGAACTTAATGTAATTAGAAAGGATTTAAACATAGACTTTCAAGCTCCCTACAGGACCACCTGATGAGTGCTGATTTAGCAAGAAATATGTATATTGGATATCATTTATCTTTTTCACATGTATATGGTCATGTGTGCCAGTTGCATAAGATGTAGTGAATCAAATCTTTTCTGATTACATTAAGTTCAGTATAGACAATATACTTGTATTTAAACAATACTTTTAATAGTAAAAAAAACAATTATAATCTAATAATAAAAATTTGTAAATAATAAAGTGTTTTGAAAAGCAGTGCAGTCTTTGACTTCATTTAAGCTTGGGGATATATTGGAGCTTAAACAATATAGCACTACATTAATGTTAATTTAACCACAAACAAATTAGACAGATTAAAAGTATATACAAATTTAAATAATGATAAAAGTTTTATTGAAATATTAGTAAACTGGCAAATTTAAGAAAGAATTCTGAATCAATTTTTAAATCTTAAATTGGTCATTTATAATGTATGCTGGAGAAATCATATGACATCCAAGCAGATTGATCAGCACAGCTTCATTTACTCAGTTGCCATCTATTTAGTATTCTTTACTTTTTGATTGTCACATTTCTGTTATCTTGAAGAGTGTGTGCCACTCTCAAATCCACCACTGTGGTAAAAATTGTGCCATTCTTTCACTGTGTTAGTGAGGTATCACTCTATCACTCTGATAATGACAGGGTCATCATCACATATTAAAAAATGTGTCACTATTGCTATGTTAAGGTGTCATTACTGCTGCATTATAGGATATATATATCTAGCTGTGTTAAAGATGATGTCACTCCACTGCTATGTTAATGAGAGTCTATATATTACACTCTACCATTATTTTAAATGACATAAGACTATTGTCAAATTGAATGGAACTATTCTTTAGTTCAATGTACTACTTGGACATTTAAACATCACAACACCTCTAAGCAACTAGTTATACAATTATTATATTCACTAAATTATATTTTTTAAATAACTGTATAAAAATAACATTTTTTTAAAAAGCAGATCCCATTGGCCATCTATCACATAAACTTCCAACTGCTTAAACCACCAATTCTGCAACTTCTTGATAATTGTTATCACGAATAATCAATAAAGCAAGTCATATATCATGTGGCTTTGCTTTTAAGCTTGTATTACAGAAATATAATATAGTGAGTGTACCAATAGCTCTAACAAGCTTTTATTGATAAGTGCTGAAGAGAAAACCTATAAAATCTCTATCTAGACCTAGTGTCTGAATATTCTAGCTCCTTACTGATGTGAGCCAAAAGCTCGAAACCGATCAGTCTGAGGATGGGAATAATTCTAGATAGAGATTTTATAGGCTTTCTTTTTGGCACTTGTCAATAAAAGCTTGTTAGAGCTATTGGTACACTCCTTATATTACATTATTATCATGAAGTATTATTTTTGCCACCTACCATCTTCATTTTCCATTATATATTTGAAAACATATGTAATAAGTGATTGGTTTGAGAGTATTCATTTTAATAAAATGGGCTCTTTTATAACATCAAAAGCATCAACACTTTCTTTTAAAACTTGTTTATTCTTTGAATTAGATTATATTTTTATAACTTTACCCAATGTTTCAATTCTATCACGTTCAATTTTCAGGGGCTTATATAACTATGTATATCAGTATATACATCCAATTTGGTACTATTCATATATATATTAAACCAAACACATCAATTCAAAATTATAATTACTAGCCAATGTCATTGTAAAAAATCATTGTCAAAAGTATTCCTATTAAAATCAACTCCTGAAGTATAATGTACAACAACACATATAGAATAATTTTTCATAATTCTAATTAACATTCCAGTTATCTTTAATGTTATAAGTCTGGAACAAATTCATAGCTTCAGACTCAATATATTTTATTTAAAGAGACACTTTAATTCTTCTCTTCATTCTTCTTAAAGAAGATGACAACCACATCCTGCTTCAATATATGTAGCCTATAGATTTTGTTGGAGCAGGCTATGGTTGTGTTCTTTGGGAAGAATGAAAAAAAGAGAATTAAAAAAAATCTCTTAATAAAACATGAAGAGAAATTTGACTTAAGTTTAAAACTATTGGTAATAAATTTTTAATTTGCTATTGGCTCTTAATTTAATTTTGAATCAGTGCATTTGGTTTATTACATTGACTAGTTTTAGCTTTAGACATTTTGCATAATGTAAACTCTTAAAAATAATCATATGATATGGTTAAAACATTGAATAATATTATGAAAGTATAACTTGTAAATAAGCAAGTATTTAAAGAATTTGATTATGATTCAATTATGTATTAACTTTAAACCACTAAACATCACACGATCACCAGAAAACTAGTCTGGGGATATTGGATGAGTAGGCACTAGATAGGGATTTTATGCACAAGCCTTCTGACATCCATTGATTACTCTAACTTGCAGTGTGGCAATACATATAGTGAGTTTTTGCCTGTTTTAATAACAGTTATAAGCAAGCATAAGAAATGGTGATCATGTGATGTTCATTGGCTTAAAACCAATCCTGCCTAATAGGATATTGATGACTATGGTTATTAAAGAACCAAAGGCACCAAATGTATGGGTACTGAACTGAGTTCAGACCTATATGACTATATAAGCTGATGGTCTTGGATTGAAAATATTAAGGTGTTTTCAATTTAAGACTCATAGTTTTGTAGTTAAGTAGAGATAAAAGGTGGCTGCTGGAGGGCTGCATTAGATCCTAAGATCTTGATGCAGTGCTCTCAGATCCAAGGCTCATCACTGATGTAAGTCACATGCTAAAAACTAGTCTGAGGATATTGGATGAATAGGCACTAGATGGGGATTTTATGCAGAAGCCTTCTGGCTTCCATTGATTACTCTGGCTTGCGCTGAGTGGCACTACTGTATGGAGAGTTTTGACTGTTTTATGTATTAAATGTCTGAGTCAAAATTGAAAAGAAAAATGAATTACAATAAGAATAGTTATGGATATAGAATTTTGTTTATTATATCTGTAAACACATATTTAGTTTGACTGAATCTTTCGATCTTACTAGCCACTATCCTATCTTAAATAAGATTACTGTGAATACAATACTTTTTATAAAATATTTTCTGTAACTTTTACAAATTTATACTTTTATACAATTTTTTAATAAATCTTGTATTTCAATTATAAATTGACCAGTTTAACTTTGTCAATTTTAAAAATATTTTCAGTTGTCTAGGTTTAAAATAATTTGTTTTAAAAAAAATCTCTTGATCATAATTTACATCTTTTTCAAAATCAATTCTGTTCATTTCTCCACAGTACTCCCATCTATTGTCTAATTATATTGATGTGTCTGCATATATTATTTCTTTAACACATTCTACTAGTCTTATTTTTTTTAATGGAAAGCAACTCCATATTTATCAACTTTGTCAATAAGACAATAGTGAATATGATAAACTATTTAATTTGTTATTTTCAAACTTAAATCAATTCCCTTTTTTAAAAAGAATGACACTTTCTTTTACCAAATTATACTTTGTTTAGTACTCAATACTTTCCTGGATGTTTGATTATCCTTGTCAGAATCATCCCAATCTCAATTAGTTTTGGATAATCAATGTCCTATTGCAATAAATTTTGTAAATGCATTAGCAACTTCCTATTCATCTAAACCTCACTTTCCAAAGCAAAGAAACAATGTACAGCAGTTATAGAAATTAAGGTCTCAAAAATGGGATCTTCCTTTCGATGCAAGTGACTTAACCTGTGTTTAAAATTGTAAAGTTTTTATGAAATTTTCAGAATATTATCTTGAGGAATATAAAGGAGTAAAAGATAACTGATATCTTTTAAGTATATTAATTCTAGCTTTATAGTTTTTATATGAAGGGAAAAAAGTAGAAAGGGGTCAGTCTAGAGATGAAGATTTATTGGTAACTATTGATTACTCAGTATTAAAATAGATAGTTCTAAATTAGTCACTTTATAAACATTTCATTCAAAAAAGATATGCAATATTTTATTGTCATAAAAACGTGATATACATTATCTGTCTGAAGGGCAGAAAAATAATTAGGCAATAGAGTATTATGATTATCATCAGTAATAAATTACCATTATTTGCCACCCTCTTAACAGATTTTATTCTAAACATTCAATTTCTACATTGTACATTTTTAATATTTATTAACATATCCATAAAGAATGTTTCTAACTATTTTGTTAGTCAGTTAAAGTCACTTTCAGTTAATAAATCAAATTTCAAATTAACCTCCACATATTTTAAAATAAATAATTAATATAAACATTATATGCCATTAACTAATAAAAAGATAAAACTTCAATAAAACAAAATTCCTGGATCCAGAGCTTTTTTTTTTTGGATTTGTGAATTTTTCAGATTTCAAGAATAAATCTTTTATCCCTTTATAAATTTATTTAATGATTACGTAAGTAATATTTACTAAGGCTGTAACCTCAAGAATATGCGTGTAAAAATGCGATAGTAGGGACCTCTACAGGTCTTAACCTCCAAATCATAAGCTTGTGGTTAAAACCTGTAGAGGTCCCTACTATCGCATTTTTACACGCATATTCTTGAGGTTGCAGCCTTAGTAAATATCCCTTTATTGTAAATCCAAAAACATTTTTTTATTTAAAAAAACAAACAAACAAACAGCTCACTTTAGTTAGGCTTATTAGTGTATATTTTCTGAATGTTTTTATCTTTAATTTTGTTTCTAAATATGCAATTTATTTATTAAGACTATCTTTGAAATTTTGTTTGGATAATATAATTTTTTGAATAATGAGTGTTTGGATTATTGATATTCTATTTGGATTACTGGAATTCTAACTGCTTTATTTTAATTATACTTAGAATAAATGCCAAAGTTATATATTTATGGTTGATGGTGGATCATGGCTCCTCAGATGACTGAAGTTCAGATAATTGGCATCTTATTGTACATATGCATATCTATAATATATAAAGACTAAAGCAGACCTGAACATTTATTCATAGACATGAATGATTTTTTTTATTTTACCAAAATTATAGTATTTGGGATTAAAAAATATTATACTTTTCATAATCCCTTCTTTAATTCTCCTTTAACAACTTCTGATTGCCAGAAATCTTTTTCTGCTCACTTAATAATATAGCCTTTGAAGAAAACTGTCAAATAGTCAAAACTGTAATAGAGAATTTAAGTTAAGTTTTGTGTAAAGTATATTAAAAAAGATTTGATATAAGCAGTGCAATAAAATGAAAGAGGTATTGAATATCTTGGAATATTTTAGACTTGCTTTGACAGTTTTTGCTTATGTGGGTTCTTCAAATTGTATTTTTTAAATTCTTTTTATACAGACCACACAATTTAAGTCCAATATATATATAAAAGAATCTATTTGTTTGGGTTAAAACTTTATTTTGAATAAAGCAATTTGATATTACTTCAGTATAAATTCACAAATTCTTGCTTAATTTTATTTTATTTCTTACACTTTTATATTTACAACTTTTGCCTTATCACTTATTTCAATTTCCAAATATCTAAAGAATTTTTTTTGTTTAAATATTCATCAGGCCGCTATGAAATAAATCAAAGGAAAATAAGAATCATAATTCTTTTTAATTTGCCACATCATTATTTGCATAATAAATTTGTTAATATTTTTTTATCTTTTGTTAACATAAATTATTTTTAAAATATCTATTCTATAAAACAACTTTTTTTATTTTTTTTTATAAAACTTAACAAAAAGTCAATACCTTTTTTTTTTATTAGTTTCTTTCAATATCAATTTTCAAAATGGCAATTTTATCTTTATCTATTTGCTCAAGTTTCTACAACTTAATAAACACCACATGACCACTTAAATGCATCATTATTGTTTACTTATGCAAAGTGCAATTTAGACCAATGATATAGATAGATAGTCGAATGGTTTATTTAAGAAATCTGAGCATCAGAAGTAATAGATGGATATTAAGCTCCAGAAACTGCACCAAATTATACAGGGTAATAATTAAATGATTTATTGCTCCATAAAAATTTGAGCATTGGAAATGACAGCTGGAGCCATAATCCTTAGATCTTTAGTTCCAAAGTTTACCACTGCATCCAGGGCTGACCAGTGATAAGATTATTGGACTGGAGAACTAAAAGTTTGATGTAAATATAGAAAAAGAATCTGTTTAATCAATTGAATGGGAAATTTGGTGCTCAAACATTACATGACAATATCCCTAAGATTATTTTGCATACTGTATTGTTTTCTAAAGAAATAAATTTTGATATTTCTGGAATTCAAAGTTTGAGTTCTAGTTCTCACTACTGATTTGATTGTTTCCATTTTTTTAAGGATTCATTTAAAACTGAATAGTAAAATCTATTTTGTAAACTATCCAAAAAGTTATTAATTTCTTAAACTAAATTCTTAGAGCTAAAAATTTTAAATACCAGTTATTTTATTATTCCAAATGAATAACATTTTTTTGAAGCCATCACATTTGAAGACTACTATTTTTCATCATTTATAAGTCAGCCATCATTTCATAAAAGCAAAACTATACACAAAGATTTCAATTGTTAGAATTTTTCTGCTTTCTATCCAATTTTCAAAATTTAAACAATCTTTAATCATATAATATTAATATCATCTATATTCTTTATTATTCTTTGCAATACTTTTTTACAACCCATTATTGACAGTTTCAATCACCCCAGCAATCTTCTTCAGAACTTCTACTTGTATTTCCAAATCTTGAATACATGTAGAAGTTCTGAAGATGGGGCAATCGAAACTGGCAATAGTGGGTTGTAAAAAAACATTGTAAAGAGTAATAAAGAATATAGATGATATTAATATTATATGGATTTGGTAATGCAATAAGAAAGGTAATTTTATAATCTTTAATCAATTAAATTATTCTGTCAAAGGCAGCAGTTTCGTCAATATTTTTTCATTTAATTAAAGGCAAGGTTATAAGTGGTTTACAAACATTATGGATTACAAATACAAAAATGGAGATATAAGATTAGAGTAACATGAATTAAAAGCCATCAGTTCAATTTACATGTTAGATGCCAGTGGCCAGACCAGCAATACCAAAAACAGAGAGGAGAATAATACCATTCACAATTGTATTTCATATAATCTCCATACCATTATTAATTGCCTAGATGTATTTAGAAAGGTATAAGTAAAGTATATATTTTTCTTAAAAAAAAAAAAAACTTTTAACAATTAGATTAGATGATTGAACTGTCAACATACAACATATTACAAGTGAAATACCATTATTACAGAATTTCAGACAATTGTTAAATTACTTTTTTTTTAAAAATAAAAGTTTTTGAACATTTAAACTCAAAGAAAGAAACCATTAGGGCAGAAGTATGAATTAGCAATTAAATTATTAAAGATAGTAAAGGATGTTATAATATAGGAGATATCACAATTATGCTCTTAGCTGAGATTTGACTCTAATCAAACCTTAAATATTTTCTATAGTATCTGAAAAACTAACTTAGATTATTCTTCTAATTGTTAATTAGTAGATGAGCATTTTATTTGTTGTGCCTAGAAGATAAAAGTACATTAATCGAGATTGATGGAATAAATGTAAAAGCACTGACCATAAGACAAAACACGTAACTTCTCCATTGATGTGGAAAAACAATTATTTACCATTCTGATTAAAAATAATGAAATATAGCAAAGATTCCTGATAGATCTAAGTAATTATATATATATATATATATAAAGATTATCAACAATAAATATTAAATCACTAAGCATTATATGATCACCATTTTTTAATGCTCACACAAGCTGTTAAAACAGCAGCAAACATTTTTCCACACAGCAGCACCATCTTAAGCATCTATTGATTACTCTAGTTTACATTAGATGGCACTATCTTGTGGAAAAAGTTTTTGCTGCTGTTTTAACAAATGTTTTATAAATATGTACATTGCATATTAAGTTCTCCACCTGAATGCATGGTCAGATAAATATATTACAACTAAATTATAACACCAAATTAATGGCTGGATGATATTTTACCATTGCTTTAATGCAATCTATAAATTTAATATTTAGATTCATCTGAGCTATTTTTAACATTGATACACATGGATAAGATAAAGCAATTTAAAAACTTAGATTTTAGCTTGCATATTTTTTTTTTTGAAGTAAAAAGAAAGTCAATGTCAACAATTCTTATTTACTTAATCTGGTGTAGTTTGATAGAGGGATAGAGTGGCTGAACCTGGGTCTCAAGATCCAGGGATTGTTGCCCTGTTTTCCACTTCAGGGTCTCAAACTTCTATGAACTCCTAAGCAATCAGACATTTTATTTTTTCTTATTTACTCTTCATAAACTGAAAAAGTTAACACTATGCAAATGTAAACTATTTTAGAATTTTAATAACAGCTTCTGAAAGGAATGGTTGGAGCAAATCTTATCATATTCATAACCTGAAGATCAAGACAGAACCGATTGAACCTTGAAGTTTTTCCAAGTCACAAACTTGTTTTTTTTTTTAGATGGATGGACAGCCAGTTATCCAACAATAGCTAAAAAATGAGTAAAGGTCCCATGTTAGGCTGGGTTAGTCAAAATGAGGGTATATCTGCTGAATGTAAAAATAAATAGAAGATAATATGGTATAATCATTAATATTAGAAAAGGGTAAAGGACTATGTAGTCCTACAGGCATTGCATCTTGTGCCATCTCCATTTTAAGATTTTATAAACTGAATAATTAATGTGGAAATTAATGAAACCCCCATGCGAGCTATATGTAAACTAACTGTCAATAAATAGAAAATATCGAATGGTCACTCCTGTACTTTAGCTTGTTATTAGCATACAGAGCGCGATTTATATATATAGTAACGTAATTGCAGGAAATCTATAAGCTCTTCTGAAATCACTCTAATTAACCAGAGGAAAAGGTTGAGCCTCATTTAATAATCTCTCAATATTAAATTAATTTTCAATTAACTGATGTAAACTGAATAAATATTGTTAAAAAAAAAACACACTACGCACTTTTTTGAATTTGATTTTTAAAGTTACGTTTATTAAAAAAAAGTTTATGAACAAAATTTGATATTAAATATACGCAAATAAAATTATATACTTTTATCTTAAGCATTTATTTTTATAAAACATTATTTTATATACATAAACAGTCATTTCTTTCATTTTAAATATATTTCGATAGTATCCAGTGCCTAAAATCCATTTTCCTCTGCCATCCTTATAGACTTCTTAAGTTCGTAGCCTTTTTTGATATTTACTTTTTTTCTCATTTTTTATTTTAGTTCTTTTCCTCATTGATATCCACTTCATTGCTTTATTTAAAAATAGAAAAAACAAAACAAAATTTTACTGTATTAATATCGCAGTTGTTTTAAATTTTCAAAACTTCCATTAAATAGGTGATAAAGTTGATCTACACAGAAAAGCATTAATGAAAAACGGTTTCACGGATCTTCACGTTTATTCAAAAGATTTTTAATACATTCAATCATAAAATCTAATTTATTTGTTTTTCCCCTGAAAATATTGGGTTAATTTAAATTCCGTTCATAATTAATCAAATATTTTTTAATCTTACCACTCCTCTCTTACGCGCACACGAACACTCATATTTTTATTTTAAAGAATGTCTTCATTAATAAAAAGAAATGTGTTATTTATACAATTATATATAAGTTTTGATTTACAAATATTTTTTCTTCTTCTAAAAATAAAAATAAACAAATTTCTTTTAATATCTACTAAACGTTACCGTGTTTGGTGCTTCGAGTCCCGATCTATCATTTCCGGTATTCGAACATCTTAACAATTTCCGACTGTAAACCTTTCGAAAATATTTTTAATTACATTACTGTTTCATAATTTCATTATTCATAGAGCAGAAATTAAGAAAATTTTAAATTGCATAAGTATTTTATAATTTATACACGTGTTTATGCGGAGATGTATATTAGGTAGATAAATGGTCCAGAGCCCAAGTTATTTACAGTTTTAAATAAATGCTCTAATTAATTTTGTCATAAATTTGGATGAAATATATACACTGCATACATTCATAAACCCTTTTTTTATATTCCTTAATATCGCTCAGATATGTATAGTATATAAGTATATTTAAACATCAAATTACTAACCAGTGTATATTAGTGCCAAATATCTTTAATGCAGAATAAGTTGTAAATTCACATTCTCAATTAATTTATGATAAATATCTATCTATCTATATATATTAAAACCTTTTATATTTATATAACTTTCTTTTTCAATAACCTAAGATCAAATTTAATCTTGCTTAATAAAGCCATTAAAACAATAATTTGACTTCAAAGTGCTTTTGATTGGTATTAAAAAAACAACAACAACAAAAACGGCCATTTTCAAAGTAAAAATTGACAGATCAACAGTTTCTATGTATACTAGTTGAAGAGAACTATTGATTCTTAAGATATTTGTTTAAAAAAAAAAGATTTGTAATGTGACACCAGGAATTGTTTAACTCATGATTTCCATTATACCCTACGCCTAATGCAGATTCACTAACCCACAATCATCAGTTAAGACTTAGTTCCTATGTAGTTTGCAGTTATTATATATTACTGTTGAGAAACCTGCAAAAACAACTAAACAAACAAATCATTAAATTCCATCAATAACTTAATCTACTAAATATAACGTTAGATTTTGACAACTTTGCAACTTATTGCTTTTTATATATTGTTAGGTATAAATTTATTGTATAAAGTAAATAAACTTACTTTTTTATATATGTACTACAGTACCAATATAAGCTTTTTTATATACGTACTACAGTAGCAGTATAATGCGTGATTGTAGGCTAGATTAGAAATTGTAACTTATTATTGTGGGTATGCGTATATATAGTATCCTAACCAAGGAGCAATTAACATCGTATTATTTCTGCCTATTCTCAATATCCGGAGATTTTTACTACCAACTGAGCTTTTTAAAGTTATTTATGTACAATATATAAAATGGGTGTGGCTAGTTTTTTTTTTTTTTAGATTTTAATTTCATATTTACTGTATAATAATTTGACTGAAAAATTATTTACGTAATTTTACCCAGCGTTATATAAAGTGCGCGCTGCACACACGTATGTATATAGACGGAAACATATATTAAAAGGAAAAAAAATTAGTGTATAAAGAAATTTAAAAATTAATAGAAAACAATAAAACATATTTATTGATTAGAGGTTTAAATATGAAGATCGGAAAGTTGACAATGAATTATTGTTGTGTTGACATGTGTGTAGTAATCAATCTTAAACGATTCTAATAAAATATGTAAAACACTTTCATCCCTATAATGCATTTGTAATTATTCACATGTAGCTTGCACGCTGCTTAATTATATTGTATAATAAAAAATGCGACTTATTTAAAAGAAATATCAAAGAATTACTACTTAACGTATAATTTTATTTCCTAAAATTTTTACTCAGGAATATTATTAGCAAAACTTGGCAATCTATATTTTTTTTTTGGCCGAGCAATTACCCACCATGAATTTGTTTATTAAAAACTATTAGTTACTTATCAAGTTTAATTGAAAATTTTTATTTAAAATAAATATTCCATACATTTCATACAAAAAGTTATATATATACAAGATTTTCAAAAACAGGCATTATCAAATATGTATGGATTGTATAAATAATATTCATCAAAAGTATTACGATGAAAGATAATTACGGATTGCGTATGTTAATGTCTGTAATTTAAGGTACATTATATAATATTTGTAAATTGTAAAGTGTTTATCCCCCCACCCCCTAAAAAAAAGTTTGCGCATGAAAAAAAAGTATATTTTCATTAAACATTTTCTTTTTTAAAAATAATTATGTTTTCAAATCTTTTTCTTTCTCTCTCTTTTTTAAAAAGTTCGATCCAAATAGTGAATCAACTTGTCTGTTCTAATTCCTTTTCTCCTACATGTTTTGCTTACAATTTTAGTCTTTTGTGTATCCTAAATCTAGTTCATATTATATCAATATAATTAATCATTTTTATAACCTCAGCCTCGCTGTCTGTCAAAACTGTCATCTCGACACCACATTCGATGCACTTAAATATTCTACTCCACTGCCAACGTTATTTTCCTCCAAATAAAGCTTATTTAATATTTCTTTCAAGGATATGTTAAACAAACAGGATAAAAGTTCGCACCACTTCATACTCCATTTTTATTTTTCAGTATTTATGCCTTTTATTCTTAGAAATGTTAACTTGCCTTATAAACAAACTCTAAATTAAACTTATTCCCATCTTTAAATTATCCGTCAACACATCCCAACATATTTACATCATTAAATGACATTTTTAAAGATCTGTTTAACACCTATGAACTTGACTTTATGATTATTCATTGTAAAGATTTTCAAACTTATATCTTAATGAATATCTCTTTAAAAAAACAGAATTTCTACTAACTCATAAAAATATTTCAATTTTAAATAAACAATGAAAGTTTAGATTGATTTTTATTGTAGGTTAAAAACATTAGATATTATATATATATATTACTATTGTATAAAAAAATAATCAGAAGACACTTTGAGTAATGGCTAAGCATAATCTTCACCCTAAATAAAAATATCACTTTAAACACATGGAAAAACAAAACATTGATAAATAATAATTCAATTCATTTAACCTATAATCAATCTACTGCAGTGGTCGAGACCGTTGAAGAATATGTAGGGATAATGAAATTCTCAAGAAATTTATACATAACAATAAAAAATACATTTTCTTGATGGGTTAGTTTAATCTGCCAGTAGTCACATTATGTGAACCTTGTTTGTTCCATCATTTAACACCCACCACTTCCAAATTAAATAAACTAGTTCAAAAGTGTAAGATTAAAATATGCAGTGTGATTTAAAACTTCATGAAATGTGCGCAACTTATACTTTTAAATTATTATATTCATTTAAGTGCATGTTTTTGACTGTACTGGTTATTAATTATATATTTTAATTATCATTCCTGCATAAAAATGAATATGTAGATGATATTTTTAATTCTAACATCAGAATAATAAATTGGCCTTTTGCATTTTGCTTATTAATTAGAAATGATTATTCTAAACTTAAGTAAAAAAGGAACAATAATTTGTATGAACATACTTATGTGAAACTGACTTCTCAAAATTAGTTGCAATTAAAACAAATGCCAATCATCATTAGATCTAGAAAATGATTTACAGCTTTCAATCTCTAATGTAAACCCTAAGTGTAGAAGCAATTATGAACTCTATGGAAGTGAAAATTTCACATAAACTATTGAATTTTTTATTACATTAGTTAAAGTTCTCTTTTCATCCAGTTGTCTTTTTTGTCTATACAGTATATGTAAAACAATATGGACTTATAAAAATATGTATACATGTAATACAATTATTTTCTAAATGATGTAGTCATTATATTTCTTAATTAGTCAACAAGTTTTAGGATCACATATAACTTTTGTTAAGAAAAGGAATTATAAATAAAATAGATTGCTCACCATTAATCTACAGCATTAAGTCATTTATAGATTTCACCTTCTATTTAATAATATAAACAAAAACATAATTCAATTTACATATCATACAATCTACAACATAAAATCACCTGCACATTCCATCCTATACCTAGTGTTATAAACTAAAAAAAGAAAGAATAATAATTCAATTCAATTCAATTTTATTTCAAATGCAAAACGACAGCCAATAGTCATTTACAAAATGTACATTAAAATAATAATAATAAAAGAATGATATAGAAGTATGGTAAAAAGATTGATAAGAAAGTCACATAGATAATTTGGGTAATGAGATCACAAACTGTATTTTGGTTTAAAGGCCTTGCAGAATTGATTGAATCAAGATATTATTATTCACAAAATCTTTATTGTATGTGCTGATTGTATGAAATGTGGCAAAAAATCGAAGAGCGTATGAATTACAAGGAAATAGATTTAGAGGTCTGTGATATAGCATAATGGTAAGAGGGATTGGAGGATACGTTTTAAAATAAATCAGATGTAATTGTAAACTTGGAGATAATCTTGTATAAATATACAATGTCTCTGATTTTTCTTCTTTGCATCAATGAAATGTCAAAACTGTCAGGAAAATGATTGTATTTAGAGTATTTGACAAGTACATATTAGATTTTTTGAATATTTCTTTTAGTGTGAGGATTCCATATAAAAGCTAAATTCTAAAATCAGGCAGATCATTAAGAGGAAAAGTTTATATTCTGTTGACTGATGAAATATTTTATCTTGTCTATGTATGATGCCCAGTATTTTAAATGCCCTAGTCATTGTGTTATTAACATGAAGACAGAAGAATGTATTACTGGAAAAAGTAATTCCAAGATCTTTTTGAATATCTTTAAAAACAATTTTAAAACCAAGAATAGAATAAAGGAACTGTAAAATTTCAATTTGTTTTTGAGTATGAGACAACATAATATTTGTCTTTATTAATCATAATTTTGTTATTAATACACCTGTAGTAAAATTGACTATGTAATTTTGCAGTAAAGACTAATCAAAGAGGAATTAATGCAGCTGGTAATTTTACAGTCACCAGCATAACAATGAAGGTTAAGATATTTTATACTATCTCTGAGATTCTTAATATATATATATTGAACAACAATGGAGCCAGAATGATACCCTGGGGTACTCCAATTGGTTATATTTGATAAAAATAGTTCTGTAATATATAAATGATTCAAACAATTTGACTAGTTATTTTGAAAGCCCTAAATTATATAATATGTCTAAGAGAATATTATGACCAATTTTGTCAAAGGCTTTAAAAATATCAAAATAAATAACATCAAGCTTGCTCTGATCTTTTATAGTATGACCAATATGATCAGAGTTGATTATGAGATTGGTTTCAATTGATTTATTGGATAAGAAATAATGTTGACTAGAGCTTAGAAGCTTGCCATTATCTATAATAATTTTATCATAAATATATCACTCAAAGATTTTGGCAATGGTATGTAAGACAGAAAGAGGCCTATAATTGTTAACTAAGTTTTTAGAACCATTTTTATAAATAGGAAAAATTTTGTCCATTTTCAGAGCTGTGGGAAAGCTGTCATTTCTTATAGGGTAATTAAATATATAGCTGAGAGGGGATGCAATAAATTTAGCATATTCTTTACATATAAAAGAAGAAATATTATCAGGACCTAAACTAGAGTTCAATCTGAGCTTTTTAATGGAAGATAGGATATCAGATTCAGAAATAAAATCAAATATTTTTTTTTGTATAAAAATTGGAAATACTAGAAATAAAATGAAATTGAGAGGAATTGGCAAACGCAGAAAAGTATTTAGCAAAATTATCTGCCTTCAAAGTGGTGTTAATATTATGCTATAATTTCCTTTTGGTTAGATCAAAATTTTTGACTATGTGCCAGAATTTTTGGTGATTATTAAAAATATTTGACCCCATATTTAGTCTATTTTTTTTAATAATCTGCCTTGTAAATAAATGTTTGCATAATCTTTTAAAATTAATAAAATTATTGTAAAAAATATTTTTTTGTTTTGAAGTATTTGTCTGTGATAATATGATTTTCTTTTAATTATTTTTGAAAGCTACTGATAATAATAATAATAATAATAATAATAATAATAATGATGATGATGATGATGATGACTATGATGGTGGTGGTGATTCATATTGAAAAAAAATATTGAAAACATTGAATATAATCTACTAAAACATCACATAATCACCATTTTTTATGCTTGCTCAAGCTGTTAAAACTCTCCATACAGTAGTGCCACTCAGTGAAAACCAGAGTAATCAATGGATTCCAAAAGGATCGTGCATAAAATGCCTATATAGTCCCTACTCATCCAATATCCCCAGACTAGTTTCTAGTTTGGATTGAAAATATTATGTTTTTAATTTTAGACTCTTAGTTTTGTAGTTAAGTAGAGATAAAAGGTGGCTGCTGGAGGGTTTCATTAGATCCTAAGATCTATGTGCAGTGCTCTCAAATCCAAAGCTCCTCACTGACGAAGGCCACAAGCTAGAAACTAATCTGGGGATATTGGATGAGTAAGCACTAGATAGGGATTTTTTACACAAGCCTTCTAGCATCCATTGATTATTCTGGCTTGCACTGAGTGGCACTACTGTATGGAGAGTTTTACCTGTTTTAAATATAATCTACAGTGCATTTTTGATATTGAGCATCTTTGTCAAAAAGCAATTAATATATTCCATTTTTATTTAAAATATGGTGGTTGCTTTTTGATAAGGATGCTCAGTATTGAAAATGCATTAATGATTATATTTAATGTTTTCAATATTTTCTTTTAAGCATGAAGTAGTATTACTATTATTTATAATTTATTTACATTTCAATAATGGAGTTATCATAGTTTTTTAATAATCACAACAACAATATTATTCTAAATTTGAGTTTTGCAATAACTAAATAAACCAATTCATGAAACAGAAAAGCGCTTGCATATAGTTCATGCCAGTCCATTATTCTTCTTATTTGATATTTCTTCTAACCTTTTTTCTTTAAAGATTTCAGCACCATTACTTGTAACTGTCCAATGTATTCTCAGCCATATCTTCCTAATGAAAACAACCAACATTGTATTTTTTCAGAGTATCTTCAAGATAATCTGTGTAGTATAATCAGTGTATGCCTCTACCATGCTCTACAAAACAAATTTTTTAAAGAAAGACTAATTCATTCATTTTACATCTTCAATCCAATGGATCCAAGCTATCAGTTTCATAAAGCCAAAGAATATATTGATTGGTTATATTACCACCATGATTATTTTCATTATCAGTTTTATCTGGTAGCAGGCTTCACTAATAGTTTTCCACAATATTCTCTCATTTATTCTTCCTTTTCACAATAATGCAACAAATATCTTTATTTTATTCTCCTATCTCAAAGTAAATCTACTTTTGAGATTGCTTCTTCTCTCTAATTATCCCATTGACATAAAAAACATAGAAGTTAAAAAGGTGCCTTTAAAATTAGCAACTACAAGGGAAAGAGCATTTTAAAAACAAACAAACAAACAAGCAAAAAAAAAAAACAGTGAAGAGGATGTTACCAGCCAAGTATGATTTTCTGATTTTTGTTTTTTTCTTTAATTAGATATCTATTTATCAACTGATTTTCTGGCAATAATCTTTTTATTGGTGGCTTGATCAAAACTAAACGTAACCCTTTCTGCTTGGTGAATAATAAATTGAATGTAGAGCTTTATGACAAATAAACAAATTTAAAAGCAGGAACTTAATGATTATTACTTGTTACTTTATAATTTCTTTACCTTTTTTTTTCATGAGTGGCTACTGCTATTGATATATATATATATATATATATATATATATATATAGTTATCTGAGTAAGCTATGGGTTAACTTCAAAAGAAAAATCCTAAGTTCACTGGAGTGTAAAATAAAAAACACAAGTTCACCCAGACAAATTAAAATCCCAAACCATTTATAGAGAAAATAAATTTGATACCCACTATCCCATGAGGTTTTTAATACTTCATATGAGAATATATATATGCTTAAAAAACCCTCACTATTTATATAGAAAGTAGATTGAAGTAAAAAAGGGTTCCCCTCTTTTCTTCCAAAACGTAAGCTTGTGATTAAGAACTGTAGAGGTCCCTACTATCGCATTTTTACACACATTCTTGAGGTTACAGCCTTAGTAAGTATTAGTAATGAGAGGAAATGTGTTCCTTTTTAGAAACTAAATCTCTTATACGCAATCTGTAATTGATTATAAACTGTTGTTTTGAATTGAATCTCTTCAATGCTGAAAACACCATATTTAGTTTTTATGCATTGAGTTGAAGATTCAATTTTCACAATAAATATATAATGAATAATAAACAATATAAGTATCAAATGCTCTATATAGTAACATACTGTAAGACTCAATAAAACTACATTTTAATTGTCATAAAAATACAAAAATAATGCAACCATTTTAAAACTTTTTAATTTTAAATTTATTCACAAATTATAAATTTTGATGTTAGTTTTAAAGTAAGAATTCAAAAATTATTCTTCATAAAATTTTCTATAAAATGACGTATACCATTTACTCAGAGCATTAATAACAGGTTTTTTTTAAATGTCCAAATAACAAACTCTCAATTCTTCTTTTAGACCTGGGTAGAAGACATCCATATAGAAGGTCTTTCTTTTCTAATAAAATAAATATTAAATTATATTTAATAAATAATATTAATAAAAATGGAAAGTAAAATATTGCTAATTTTGGTCATTTTATAACACACATATAACATACAAAAACATATTGTAAATATTATTATATGGCCAATTTCTTTTGCAAAACAATAATAAAAATATATAATTATGAATATACAGTAAACTTAATTTTCTTTTTATAATTACAAGTAATTTTACATCACAACAATTCATTTTCATATAATGTAAAAATGAAATGATTAAAATTGTACATACAGGAAGTAACTGTTAATTTGTTTTAAAAATCTCACATATAAATTATATGTGATTTTTTTTTTATAAAAACAATTTTTTTTAAAAATATAACATTTGTAAAAAAAATTGGGAAAAAAAACTCACTATGAGTTTTGTTATGTTAAAAATATTGGTGGAAAAATAATAAAATATTTATAATGTATCATATACATGTCTAGAACAAGACATTTTTTATGTTTTCTAAAAATAATTAGTACTCTTTTTTGACTTCCAATTGTAGTTGAACTGTGGAAGCTAAGAAAATGTTAAGTAAATGAATGAAATATTTTTAGAAATATGTTATCTTGATAAATGTTTAATTTTCTGCATTTCAGTTTCAACAGTGCAAAAATAAGTATGTCTTCACATAAGTAAATAAAATTTATGCAAAACAGCCTTCTAAAATATCTCACAACAAGGCAAAAGTCTCTTCAATGACTCTTCACAAGAAACAATAAATAAGAAGGCAGTACTCAACAGCCTTAATAATCACAGGTAGTGAGGACTTGCACAGTTTTTTATTTTCTAGCTAAGAATAACTACTCATTTATCAATCAAAATTAGATATCCAGATGAAGTGGGATTTAAACCCTGGCTATAGATATGGTAGGCAGATGAACTATCATGTATCATTTACAAAAAGATATTGTAAAAAATAGTGTTAAAATTTTTAGAGCTATATCTACTAACACAGAATAAATGTAGTTTATTAAAAAATAACAATGCTAAAAAAAGATGAGAAAATGAAATCTAGGTCTAATTGTATCTGAAAAAGACTAAAATTATTTTGATTAACTAGTATAAACACCAAGAATATTTTTTATAAGAACTAAAATTTTCTAAACTTTGTGCATATTTATTAATTTGAAGTTCATTGAGAATGTAATTTCTCACTTGACTGTGAATCGTTCAGAATAGTTTCAATTTATTAGAAAGAAACTACACATGAGAAGGATGGATGAAATAAGAAAATGTGCAAGGATAGTGTGGAAAAAATAGGCTAGAGATAAGAAAAGATGGATTGAACTTGCAGAAACCTTCATCCTACAGTGGATTGATAATGGTTGACAATGATGATGATAGTTTTTCAATAAAGTAATCTGTTTGTATGTGTTTAGGGAAAAATAAGCATATCACAATTATTTTAAAAACAAAAAATGTTTTAAAATAATAAATATTTAAAAATGTTATAATAATAATCACAATAATTATAATAATAATCATCATCATCACAACTTTATCATTGAAGGTATTTATATCTGAATAGAATAAAAAACTGACTGCATGCTTCACATCTCAAATTAGGTTCAAAGCAATATAAAATTTAAATGTATATCTTATTTATTTATTACATACTATAATATTAAAAATATTTGATCTTTTAATTTATTTTGCAAGCAATAATAATATCCACTAACTGTCCGACTACTTTTGTTTTTAGTATTCTGCAAATACATTTTTTTTTGCAAGATAACAGATTCCATCTATTGACACAAACTATAAAGTGTAGTAGGTTTTTGTGATTAAATTCATAAACTTCAATAATGATAATAAATTAACTCAAGGTGTGTTTGGTCAACACAGCAAGGCCAATACAAGACATTTGTGAAAATTATAAAAAGAGCTAAAGCTTAAGGCTAATGATATAATTCTAAAGCTAAGATGATAAAATAAATTGTATTAAAATAATGGCAAGCAATGGAAAAACTACTACCAAGTAAACTATTATTACTTAGTTGTAATAACTCTTTTTCTGGATAACATATATACATAGCTGTTTTAATACTAATGTTATAACTACAATACTTGTTAAAATGTTTTAGCCAGAGACTAGTTGAAATATTAATAGTAAACTAAATATTTAGATAAATATTTTACATATATTTTCTTTTTTTAAAAAATAAATAAATAATATACAACATTTTTGAGATTAACTCATTGCAATAGGTCTCTAATGCCAGAAAATGACAATACATTCTTAAAGCTAAAAAGATATCTTATTAACTTTCAAAATGTATTTTCATTTGCTAGCACTAGATGGCTATTAATTATATTTAAACAATTGAAATGAGTTAATCTCAAAAACATTACATATAAATATTTACCACTATAAATTATTATTTATTATATATATAATCAAAATAAGCTACAACTATTCTGTGTAACAAATAAAGGTACTTATATATTATCCTGTCTCCCAAGTGTGGCAGTCATTTTTTGACTTATACAGTTTCAGGGGCACAATAAATATTTAAAACAAAATAGCTGACAAGAACCAGCCATATTTAATATTTACAGTTTTTTATTCTTATTATTCTTATTTAAATTTCTGCAAAAATTAATTATATTTATTATTATGTTTTGTATCAAGTCAATTTATTAATATAAAAATAAAAAATATATAATAAACATAAAGTGTCATATCATGCCCATTAACACAGACTTCAACTTATTAATAATATATATATATATATATAAACAAAGTGTTATATCATGCTTATTAATGCAGATTTCTGTCCATACCTTTGGAAATATTCCACTGCAAAGGGATATCTCAAACTTTCATAATTTTTCTGAAATGGTAGTCAGCTAAAATTATGATGTGAATGCAAACAAACTATGGTGATATTCAGAGCATGTCAACATTTACATGTTGTAATATAAATTAAAAAAAAAATGAAATAAACTTTCTGAATGGAATTTATAATTGATTTACTAATTTTTTTAAAATTTAACAACTAGTGCATATTTGGTAAAATAAAATTGGGAAACAAATGAACAAATTATGAAGATCCTCAAGCTGTACAATAAAAAAATGGCTGCCAAGCTTGGGAGACAGGATAATACGTAAGTATCCAAATAAATAAAATCACAACAACTTTTATGTTTTAACCTTAAAAAATAAAACAAACTGTTGAAGTATTTTCATTTACTGTTATACAATCATTAAAAATTGTATTCAAACATAAAATTGCTACAATTCTTTTGATGCAATATATCAAGTAAAAATATTGTATGAAGAGAAGAATAATATGAATAAAAGAAACTATTTTTATTTTATGTTTTAATATACAAGATTCCAATATCAAAATTTATGGACATGGGATTAATATAAAATAATTTATTATAAAAATTGTGTCAATTTTATGCTTGTACATCACTGACAATGATTACAGGTGAATTATTGAATGTGCTTTTATAATTCTTTTATTATATAATGTTTAAGATCTCGAAAATTACTATTACTTATTTGTATGTTAAACCACTATAAAAAATACGGTTGTCATAATTCAAAATAATAGATTTTTAGGATAGAAGGCAACTAACTTTTTTCTCCAGAGACTACTCTACTTCAAGTCAGATTTATCAACTGTGTTAGTATCTATGAAAGAATACTCTCAAAAAATTTAAAGTTGTACATAAAATTTAGCTGCAGATTTTTATTCTTCACAGTGGTAAGAACTCTTATTCTTTTAAGTCATTTCCTTCATAAAATTGAACATATAATAGGACCATATCATTATTTACAAGTAAATTGATATCAGAAAGGTAATTGTTTACCATTAATTTTGCCAAGAATTTAATAGATTTTTAAAATTGCCAAATATTTTATTATTATTTTTTAACTGGCAATATTTTCAGAACCTTAAGATATTATTTAAACAACAACAATTTTTATTCTAGTGCTAATCACAGTCAGCCATTAAAATAACTTGTCGATCAAATCTTAATTGGATTAGTGCAATGTTAGATTGGCAGTCCTTGGAGCATAAACTTATTATGAACTCCGAACAATAAAGTTGTCTGATTATTTGTTTTATTTTAATGCTTATTAATATTAATCCTCAAATATTTGCCTCTTACTTATTGTAGTCTTTCAATATTTAGATTAGTGTTTTTCAATCATTTTTAATAATTAAATCCGCTTCTCCCAATCTTAGCCATTTTTTCCTTTTTTTTTTGCTTGCGTTTCTTTTAAACTTAATTAACACTTTTTATTTTTCAAATCTCAATGAACTTTTTAAAACTTTATTTCCATCTTTACATTGTTTTAAAATTTAAGGAGTGTCAACACCTAATTAAAAATAAAAAATGTTTAGAACATGGAACAAGTTGTAAATAAACCATACAGTAATGCCACTTAGTACAACCCAGAGTAATCAATGAATGCAGGAAGGTTTGTGATTAAAATCCCTATCTAGTACCTACTTATCCAATATCACCAGATTAGTTTCTAGCTTGTAGATCTGAGAGCACTGCATCTAGATATTAGGATTTACTGCAACCCTCCAGCAGCCACGTTTTACTTTTTTAGCTAACTATACAGTTTTGAGTCCAAAATAAAAACATAATGTTTTCAAGCTAAGCTCATTAGCTTGTGTAGTTGTATAGATTTGAATTCAGCTCAATATCCATACTTTTTGTGTCTTTGTTCTTTAATAACCACATTCACTATAATCCTATTGAGTAGGATTAGTATTAAACCATCAAACATCACATAATCATTCTTTATGCTTACACAAGCTGTTTTTTACAGAGGCAAAAACTCTCCATACAGTAGTGTCACTCAGCACAAGACAGAGTAATCAATGAATGTAGGAAGATTTGTGCATAAAATCCCTACCTAAAGCATACTCATCTAATATCCCCAAACTAGTTTCTAGCTTGTTCCTCTGTGAAAAACAGCTTGTGTAAGCATAAAGAATGGTGATCATGTGATATTTGATGGTTTAAATAGTACATAAATTACTTTTTCAGATAGATAGTTTTCTCCTTTTTGCAAATTCGTTCTTTTATTTTCATTATATCTCACAATTTTAAATGATCACATGATCACTATCTTCCATGCTTGCTTATAACTGTTTTTACTCTGTTTTGCTTTGAGTGGCGCTACTGTATGGAGAGAGTTTTGTCTATTTTATTTTCAAATGATGCTGTAAATTTACAAATCCTGCATTATTTTTAAAAAGGATTTGAGTTTTAATTGCAATTTCCTACCTTTCTTTCAAAACTCAAGTTACATTATTGGCAAAGAATTGTTTTATATATATGTCTAAGCGTTGACCGAGAAGCGAATCCTGGCCAGCTACTTGGAAGGCAGCTATGCTAACCTCTAGACCACCAACATTTGACTGTTTTATTTATTTTTTTAAGCTTCATTTTTGGAACCATTGCTGTATGTCTGTACACACATATAGTGAATTTTAATTAATGTAGCAGAAATTATTATACCGTTATATTTTTCTTTTCTTCCATAGCGTAAGCTTGTGGTTAAAACACCTGTAGAGGTCCCTACTATCGCATTTTTACACGCATATTATCGAGGTTATAGCCTCAGTAAATATTACTTTTCAAATTAAATAGATGAAAACAATAGGAAACATATTGATTTTAATAAGAAAATATTAATTGTTAAGAAATTTTCTTAAAAGATTCCAGCAGAAATGTATTAACAATGTGAATAATTGTAATACAATTCGCTTTTTTGTAAGCACGCACACATACAAAGCTTGACCGTGAAGCTTCAATAACTTTGAATAAACTAAAATATGGTTTTGCTTCGTTAAGTTTGTTGGGAATTTTGTAAAACCCGACGCAATTGTTATAGTATTTCTTAAAAATGTAAGAATCAAAAGAAAGATGTGTGGAAGAAGAAAAAAAATCTTGAATTATATTTTAATTAAGTTATCTTTTTTAAATATATATACAAATTGGAAATTAAAAAAGTAAATGTTTTAATACAAAATATTAGTTTTG
Organism: Epiperipatus broadwayi; assembly: GCA_028023455.1. NCBI lineage: Eukaryota > Metazoa > Onychophora > Udeonychophora > Euonychophora > Peripatidae > Epiperipatus > Epiperipatus broadwayi. The sequence goes on from JAQFVV010000059.1 coordinate 4,512,471, forward strand.
TCAATTTTACATTTTACAAAACTTTTAAAACAAAGTATAGAACATTAAATTGATTTATTATTGCACAAAAACAAATAAAAATTGTACGTTTTACTTTGTGATTCAAATGGCTGATTTGTGGTATTACTGTATTTCTTAATTTTATTTATACACACACGCACGTAAAGATTGGTGGGAGTTTTAAGATAATGACTGGGACAAATTCATATTTTGTTTGTATAAATAAGTATCCTTTTGCGAATACGTGTGACGCTTGAGCACACAAATGAAGTTTAGCTCAACAGTTCTATTCACGTGACCAAATAGTTTTTTTACTTAGCCGAGAATCGATTTAGTTTACTAGTCTACCATTTAACTGTTGCACAGGGCAGTTAGTAGTAAATTATTATTGGTATCATAATATATAAATGAATCAAATATCTTCGTATTTAATAAATATCACATTTATATATAGTAACCCATAACTGCCAACATCTGAGATGATACAATTTTATGCATATTCCCATTTGAAGATATCTTTTAGTGCAACGAATTGTAAATATGTCTTAATAATAATAATAATAATAATAATAATAATAATGATGATGATGATGATGATGATGATGACGACGACGATGATGATAATAATAATAATAATAATAACAACAATTACTACACTCATATGAAATATATTATAAAGTACTGGACCGAAATAGTGGTATTTTAATTATGCATATATATATATTTTAAATTGCACCCAAAGTATTTTCAATTGGATGGACGATTGAGGAGTTGGAATGTGGAGTAGATTGAAACCTCTCCATTAAAGTATGAGGTTTGGCTATCTTAATATATATCTGAGCACTTATAGCATATATGTGTGGAGATGGTAATCTGGACCAACTGATGATTGCTCGTTTAGCATGAAATACGTGTATTGGTGATTATTTATCTTTCCAAAATATATGTGTTCAGGTGTATCAGTGTTATGAGATAGTGTAAAGAGAGGTGGGTCGTGTGAAAGTCTGTGCTCATATACCCTATATATTAAAAGCAATTTGAAATTGTTAATTGTTATTGATATTGGATTGATTAAGTGTTGACTAGTTTTTTATGATATATATATATATAATATTTAATGATTTACACCAAAACTACGTTGTTTATATATACAGTATATTAAATCAATAATTGCATAATGCTAGTTGAGATGAATACAAAACAAAGCTAGAATATTTCAACCTGTGTTTCTAAATATAAATATTGCTGTTTCAATATTTTAACACTAGTTTATATTCATTTAGAATATTTGAATTTCAAATAGGATTATCTAATCAACGATTCATTCTTATATAGTTATGTTTTGGAGTTTTTTCCAAATGTAAATTAATTATTTATTAATTGTGCTTTATATACAGGAACATGAAATATTTTTGTTGAAATATTCTAACATTTGATTGTATTCATTTATTACATATATATGTATTGTATAGATGTCCTTTCACTCTAAAATTGAGATTCTGGAATAAATTGTTGGGTTAAGGTGATCGAAGACAATGACTCAAACTCGCTCAACAGTTATCAAATATTTCTTGATCATATTGTCTTAGTTATATTAGCATTTTTCATTTTTATATAATTCTGTAAACACTTTTTCTTTCTTTCTCTTCCTTAATTTTGCTTCTTCATATATAACAATATATTTTTTCAAAATAATCACAACACCTTTTAAACAAAAATGTTTATTATTATTATTATAACAGTTTCGACTGTTCCTCACAGTCTTCTTCAGATCTATAAACTCCCCTTACTTCTTATACCTTTAAAAGGGGGAATTTATAGATCTGAAGAAGACTGTGAGGAACAGTCAAAACTGTTATAATCATAATAAATATTTTTGTTAAAAGGTGTAAGAAGTTGTGATTATTCATTTTTAGATAGTAAATATGAAGTTCAGTGAGTTTGATCATTTCTTTTATAGAATACAATATAAATTTCTTTATTTATATCTCAATGATGGAGATATCTTTGTTTTGTACAGCCCAAAAGCTACAAGGAAGCATCAAGAAACAAAGTAGCAAAGGTAATATAAAATAATTACATAGCTGCAAAAAATAGCAGAAATAAAACAACTCCATGAGATCATGTGAATAATTGAATTCAGACATTGACCAGCAGTTTCAAACCACAGACCCCCATTGAAAATATATATATATATATATTGTAACCTATCTTACTAAATTGTCCCCCACAGCTGCTGCATATATAATGATTGCTTCAGCTTTTTTTATCATAAAGTTACAATTTTCATGCTTTGAATAATTATAATTAAACAAGTGAATCCTATATTTTAGTTCTACTTATTGTTCCTAGGTGACAGCTTGTAATCCATAGAATAAAGAAATTCTGCTTGAAGAAAATTTTGGTGATTTATATATTATTTTGAAATAGCAAAATATATATTTTTATTCATGGAGTTATTACTATTTTTTTTTATTATAAAACAATATTTACTCTGTAAAAAGCAGTCCTCTGATTGGCTAGTCAGATAAGGTTAACTACCTTAAATACAACTGCAGTCCTCTGATTGGCTAGTCAGATAAGAAATTACCTTAAATACAAACTGCTATATTAGATGCTCGTTGAGAGAATTAAACTACAGGAAATATTAATGTCTGTTCTTATTTATTTAGAAATATTTATGTTAAGGGAGAGAGGGGAAACCAATTAAAAATGTATAAAAGTAAATGTGTTTTTAAAAAAATACTTTTAAATTAATACTTTTGAAAAAATTAGCCTGATCTGGAACCAGATTGGGTGATGGCCATGTTTGATTCACTGCACACCATTTTTATTCAATTAATATCAAAATGAGATTTTGTTTTTTTTTTTAAATTAATTTTGTCATCTGGAAATAACAGGACTATGCTTTGATTTTTGAATTTTTTCCATATTGTGAAACAAAAAGAACTATTATTAAAATGTAGTTGCAAACTTGAATTTTGCTATAGTGGAAAACACTAATCTTATATCTAAAGGTGATACGTTTATCAACTACAACCAAATTATTAAAAAAAAAACCCACTAACTGCACTAACTGCTTTTATTCAGTTATTAGTGCTATTATTTTTACTATGATTCAAGGCTTTAGTAATAAACCTCAAATATTGGGGTTCAAACCCAGATGTCTTAATTGATAAATCATTAACAAGTTTAATGTAACATCTTTAAGATGATTCTAAGAATCTGAGATATTTGGTTCAAAAGAGATAGTTTAGAAAATCGTATTTATGTTAAATAAAGACAAGGCTTTATTTTAAATAAATGGTTTACTGCAAAGGCCTTTCTAAGAGTTTACCATAGAGGATCAATGAAAAAGACAGCAGATATTACCAGGCCATAAATTACTGAAGAGTGAGAGTTTAAGCTACCTGAGAGAAAAATCGTAAGTCTTTTTAAAAAAATTTCTTATTTGGAATTTAAATCCCAGGCCATGATGGCCTTGATAGGCAGTTACATTATCTTTAAAAATATGGGTCTCTTCAAACTTATATAATCAAGAAAAACAAACATTTGTTTTACATATTTTGTAAAAGTTTTAGACAAATTTATTGAATAATGATGATAACTTCAGTATACGTACACTATTTTTTTTTTTACACGGAATCATATAAAGTGCAAACATTTGACTTAAATTTATATTGTATTATCCAATCATATTTATTTATAAAGAATTCTTCTTTAAATCTATAACCTGAATTTGAGCCCAGGTTTAAGTGTTTTTTTAAATCAGATAACTACTCCATAGGAAAACTCAATTAACTATTTCTTGTTGCTCAGAAATGGGTATTAATTTTTAATTAGAAAAACCACCAACACACTCACTACCTATCGACTGGCAAGCCTAATGTATAGTGCCTTCTTCATCACTCTTTTTTATGTAGAGATGTTGGAGTGAGTCTTTGCACCGACACTGGGTCATTTAAAGATAATTTACCTATTTCATTAATAATTAGTCTGAGCTGTTACATCAGCATTTAAATGGTAGCTGTTTAAGGTATGTAGTTTGACAAAATGCATTATATACAGAAAAGATTTTTGTACAGTTGAAGTGTTTTTCATATCATTATTATCTTCTAGAGTTATTTGAAGTAAACCTACTAAATTAATTCTCCATCGAAGATAAAAAATTATCATCTTGTCCTCAGATAATATATGATACGCTAGGATTTGAAAATAATTACTTATTCGTAAATTGTTTTGATAGAAAATAAGTTTTTGGTCTTCTTTGAAAAAGTAATTAATGTAATTGTAGAAAGTAGAATAATTTCTAAATACTTCACCATTACTTTTTATGATTTGATTTTAGTGTTATTTTCATGCATTATTATGTAATGACCTATTACTATTTACATTAAGAAGAGGGGTATGTTGTAAAATGATTTTTAAATGAAATCAAAAATGTCTGTGTTTGGCAATATGTAATCCCTCATTATATACCATAGTAAGTTTAAATACTTCTTATTATCCAATTATTTCTCTAGTATTATTAAGCCACTAAAAATCACATGATCACCATTTCTTATGCTTGCTCAAGCTGTTAAAACAGGCAAAACTCTCCATATAGTAGTGCCAATCAGTGTAAACCAGAGTAATCAATGGATGCAAGAAGGTTTGTGCAAAAATCCCTATATATAATTCTCCATCAGTCACCTTTTATCTCTACTTAACTATAAAACTATGAGTCTAAAATTGAAAATATAATATTTTTAATCCAAGCTCATAGTCATTATATAACTATATAAGCTAATGAGCTTGGATTGAAAATATTGTTTTCCATTTTAGACTTATAGTTTTGTAGTTAAGTAGAGATAAAAAGTAGCTGCTGGAGGGTTGCATTATAAGATCTAGGTGCAGTGCTCTTAGATCCAAGTTTTCTCACTGATGAAAACCACAAGCTAGAAACTAGTCTGTGGATATTGGGTGAGTAGGCACTAGATAGGGATTTTATGTACAAGCCTTCTGGCATCCATTGATTACTCTGGCTTGCACTGAGTGGCACTACTGTATGAAGAGTTTTACCTATTTCTCTAGTACTACTTTATTTTTTCCCCTCCTATTCCATTTTAATAAAGACTATTTTGATAGTTCCATTATTCTGTTGCTGCATTCCCCAATTTTATTATAAAAACTTTAAATAAAATGAAAAATCATAAAGTCTTTACTTCTTTCACATTTTTTACTATTCATTTTCTCCAATTCTCCATACAATTTATTTATTTTGATCTTTCAATATTTTTTACTTTAAAAAGTGTCCAAACTTTTCCATCTCTACACAATTCCTTAATCCATTTTTGCCTACTTCTTCAGTATCTAAAGCTCCTACCTTTACATCAAATAACATTTTCCTTTTGGAGTTTTAACATATTTTCTATTTTATATAATTTTTATTCTTGTAAATAGAGGGATTTGAACTCAGATTTTTTCAATCTATTCATCTTTCACTTATATAAGTACAAAATTATTTTTTTGTTATTGGTTTTCACAACTAATTTTTTTTTCTCTAGAAAACTTAACTTTTCTCTTCTTCGATTCCTCATAATTATATGTTTTATCCCACTGCTTATATAAATATATGAGAATAAAGTATTTATCTGTTAAATCTGCATATTGTAAAGTCTTTGTTATTCAATATGTTTGTTATCTCTCCACATAATCCAATTAAATAATATTTTTGCTAAAATAACTTCATTCATATATTGAAATTTCAGAACATTTTAAATATATTTTTATTTTTCCTCAGCAAAAACAAAGTCAATCCCACTTCAACTTGAAAAACCTCATTTGTGCCCACAATACACCGTCCAATCCATATCTACCTACTTCTTTCTCTAAGGTATTTAAAAATGTTTGAATTTCCTGGTCAATTCAAAACATATTATTTCAAAATATTGAAGACCTTTCCAAATAATTCTACATAGGTCATATTTATTATATGAAAACTATGTCAGATATTTTAATCAGTCCTATTGTATTTTTGTTCTTTTCCTCAATTCTAATTTCCAACTATATATAAAATTTCTTTTTTTAAAATCACTTTACTATATTCCTCCATTTTTTCCTTCAATGAATTTAATTTTTATATTTCTTCCTGTCTCTTCATACTTCTCTGATAATAATTCCATTTGCAAAAACAAACAAATATATAATTGGCAAACAAAGTTTTATTGTTTTTAGTTATAAGAATTTCCCAATTATTGCGTATTCCAGAGACATCTATTGTAAGCTTGAATAATTAGTGGACTTTAGAATTTTTACTTCTTTAGCTACAATTTTCATAGATAAAATATAATAGAGACTTCTGGGTAATATTTTTGATGTAGATTTGCAAATAAAAATTTTGTTATTCAGCTTTAAAAAAATTAATTATGTAATATTTATGAAAGAAAAAATGCTCCAATTTTAAAATTATAAAAATTTAACAATGTGGAATTCATAAAAACATTTCACTATGATGCCATCTATGACAGTTATTTTTTATTAAGATTTCCTTGTGTAGTGTTATTTTTCACTTCAATTTTTTTTTAAAAAAATGAATTAATAGCTCTGTAATATACTGTTTAAAATTGCCTGTATGGCCTGGTCTATAAAATCTCTGCTTTTCCAGTCCGTGCAATAATTAATGTTTTTTAATTATTTTAATCAATTTTTGAAGTGTGGAGATGATTATTATATCTATAAAGATATTACATACGGGACAGAGAAAGCTGAATAACTCCGTGTGTGTAAATTTAAAAAATCAGATATAATATTAATCTTTAACAGGTTTAAAGTTTATATCTGTGCTAGAGATAATCTCTAGTTTCGAAAATGATTAGTAATAATCATTAGTGTATTTATCTGAAATGGATGGCATCAAAGTTGTAAATGGAGGGAGTTTGACAATGGTAAATGAAAATGTAACAATTTACTCTAGATAAATACTTTGCATATAATAGAGATATATATATATGAGAGATAGTGATTCTGGGCCAACTGATGAGTGCTGGTTCAGCACGAAATGCATCTTGGGGTCATTTGTCTTTTATTATATCTTTATTTATATGAATTTGAAAAGAATGGGGAAGTGTGGAGATGTTTATTATATCTATAATTTATAGTACAATAATTTTTATCGGCTTTAACATTTTCGTAAAATTCAAATTGAGTACTGGTTTCAAAATGGTATATTATTCAAATTATTTTTATGGCCTATATCTTGCAAATTAGAAAGTGATAACTCATAAAAGTAAAAACCTGTTATTTCTTGAAATTTCTTTGGTTTTAATCATCTTCATAATTATTTTATAAAATAAAATATAGATTTATTAAGAGAATAAGTATATAATTAGTATTATTTGATTGGTTTATTTTTTATAAGCATCAAAAGCGTAATACAAAGAATAACATTGAACATTTTAAAGAAAAATCCTATGCCATTTATGACCTGAAAAAAATTGATATTGACTCTCTCCGATTCGAATCCCTAGCGATTGCTACAGCAGGCAGATGTGTTAATGAGTATGCCACACACTCTCACGTTAGTTTTTAATGATTATATCTTTCTTGTCATACAGTTCTAGATGTTAAACAGGTTTTTGTACATGAAATAAAAATAACTTCAGACTTTGTTTATCAATTTTTTGCATTTATTTATTTATAGTAATGTCATCCGTTTGTTTCAAAATATCCAACTCCACATACATAAACGCATCTAAATAATTATTTTTTCTAGAGTAGTTTGAGTAATATATAACTGAAATCATTTTCATTATTGAAATATCAGAAATCTTTCTGATTTTTCTATCGTAACTTTCACTTTTTCTTTCTTTTTTTTTTTTGAATGAAAACAACACTTTAATCACTCGCAGTTTTTTTCCTTTTAAAAAAATTACAATGTATTTTTATTATTCTCTTCAGGTTGATTGTATTTTTAAAAAAAGAAAGCTGGAATTAGAAATAAAGCTCGCACCTCTATTAATAAACTTGTAATCATTCTGAAAACAAATAGATATGAGTTTGTTCAAATAATTAAAAATATTAATTCGTTGGCATAAATAAGACAAGCATATTTTTCAGATTAGTACGTCAGTAGATAATGGTTTAAAATATTAAAATCTAAAAAAAAAAACAACAACAAATATTGTTTTTATATATAATTTTTAAAAATTATCGTAATGAAAATATCTCAGAAGGGCGATTTATTTAACAAAAGCATTAAGATATATAATACCATAAAAATACAGATGGAAACGTAATGGATGGAATTAATCATAGAATTAAACTTGGTTGGAGTGCTTTTGGTAGAAATAACTTGATATTAAAAGAAAATATGCTAGTGTGTTTGAAAAGGAAGGTTTTAATAAATGTGTTTTACTAGTTCTTACTTATGGATCTGAGACGTGGACACTTAATAGAAGAGCAATACAGAGACTTCAGACCACTCAAAAAAGTATGGAGAGATGCATGTTAGGAGTAACAAGAAGAGATTGAAAACGCAATATATGAGTAAGAGAACAGACAGGTGTTATTGACCTCATTAAAAAAATAAATGATTGGAGTTGGGCTGGGGCATATTGCTAGAAGAGATGATAATAGATGGACAATTGAAATATTAAACCGGATTCCAAGAAATTATAAAAGACCCAGAAAGAGACCACATATGAGATGGATGGATGAAATAAGAAAGTGTTCAGGGTTGATGTGGAGAAGAGAAGCTAAAGATCGGAGAAGATATATTGAACTTATAGAGATCTTCATCTTGCAGTGGATTGACATGGCTGATGATGAAGATGATGATGAATGCTTACTTCAATCTGATAAGGTTTTGAAACTTTGCATTAATGTGTTTAAAGCATATTGGTCATGAAAATATTGTATCATATGATTTCTATCATGGTGATGCATTCTGAAACTCAAGGTCCATCGATGGTGACTTAGTAGTAATTCCCAGTGCTCATACTTATTATTTCCTGAGCAAAAAACCCCATTCAATTATTATTATTTTAATGATGCCTACTCTGTTTAAATAGCCAATATGGTAATATTAAAGACACATTTATTTCGAAATTGGTCTTTTCTAAGTTGTCTTTTTAAATCCGATTTATGTGTAGAAAAAAAATGAAAATTTGCTGATTGTTAATTATTTTATAATGTATTGTTAAATGCAAATAACTAAATAATGTTTATGATATGGCTTTAGATACTGAGATTGTGGTAAGGTGTGGGAGCAATGGCAAAGTATTATCATATCATGACATTCCCTAGAATGAAGGAGATGTATATATTGCTTTTATTAATTTGGTCAAATACACACTGTTTAAAATTAAATGGTTGTCTACCAAAATATATTCATATTTTATCGCTTCTACATGATAAAATGAAAGGAAGTGTCATTAATGGAGGTAAAAACCTTGAGGCATTTGGTATGAAAACTGGTATTAATAAAGGAAATATATGTACTTGCTTCAACATTGTTTTTTTTTTTACATTTTTATGACAGTAGTCTCTGGAACTATTCATAGGTAGCTTTACAAATGAGGTATCAAAATGCAAATCAGTTTGATAGTGGAATTTTTAATCAGTTAAAGACAAAAACAAGAACTTCCTCTTCCTGACTTGAAGTTTGTGCCATCCTTGCCAATTTGAAAGGCAATCTATAAATTGTACTTAAAGTTTTGAATATATAAAGCCTTTGGTTTAGTAATTAAATGCTCAGCTAATGATGCAAAAAAAAAAAATCAACTTTTAGATTGGATGATTATCAACTTGGGAATATTTATATATCTTGATAGCTTTTTAAGTGAAAAGATGGACTTAGATACATCATGTGCTGCTGATGAATCTAATAAGTTAAAAAATAAGATTTATCATAATAAAATAACTTCTACAAAACTGACTGTATATATAAATGTTATTTTCCTTTTTTAAAATCTACAAATCCAATTCAAAATGATAACATGCATTCATTAGTTCTTTCCAAAACTTCTTTATTATTTGGATGTTATCTCCTGAGAACTATAATCTCTTCTAAATTCAATTTGCTCATTTGGTTTCCTCTCATTTTGATGTTGCATTTAATGTTAAACCAAATACAAGTAAATTAATTATTAATGGAAAGGATGCTGTTGATAAAATCAACAGATATAATATTATTCATAAAATTGTGTGCTGAGGTGAATCCAGTTGATTCAAAATGTGCATTGAAGAAGAGAATTTGCGAATATGAACTTTTATAAAATAAATTGCAATAAATGTTGGTCATGACGGTGTACACGCCTTAAGCTGATTGTAGCCATTATTTGTTTGTCTTTATTTATATTTGTATGTTGAATATTGTGAAGTTTATTCCAGAGTTTTTTGTTGTATATATATATGTAATAATATTATAATTCAATGTCTGTATTTCTTCAAATCATATATGTAATCTTGCAATTGAATATTTATAAATACAGTAATTAGATATATGTAAAGTACAGATGAAAATTCAATGTGCATCCAGTTTCTTGATCTTAAAATAACTAAAAATGAATGTATGCTGGATTACTGCATAACCATTAAACCAATATTAAAAAGAGGTTATATTCCATATAAATCAAAAGTGCCAATGTCACATAAAATGGCAGGTTTAAAGTTCTTCTTATTTAGAAATAATAGTTCTTGTAAATATTCATCAGATAAAGCTAAAAATATTGAAATGTATTTGAATGAATTGTTAAATGTTGGCTACAATTATCATCATATATATATAATATTAAAATTTTTAATACGAAATATAAAAATAAAAATATTAATAATAATATTGATTCTCCTGCTAAAAAAAAATATGGATATCAATACCATATATTTCGAATGATCAAGTAAATTTTATAAGGAAAATTTATAAAGGTATATGTGACATTGAGTTTATGCATCTCCTACATTAAACAAATTAATAAATAACTCTAAAGATAAAATCTCATTTAGAAATAAAAATTACATCATTTATACATGGATATGTAGGTGTGGTAGCAGATATATAGGAAAATAGATATGCACGTTAGAAAAAAGAACTAAAGAGCTCTTGCTGTTATTAAAAAGAGTTAAGAAAAGGAAACAAAATTGCAAAGTAAATAATATTTCAGCTTTTTTTTTTCCCTGCTTTTTACAACCATAATAAGTCATGTATTTATGGTTTTAACTTCGATTATAATAATGTAAAAATATTGCAAATTGAAAACAATAAAAGGAAAATAAAGGAAGCTATGCTAATATACAAATACAAACAAGATTTAATTAACAGACAGGCAGAAAATGTTAAGATAATGAAAGCCTTTCAAAGTGTTAGTTGACAAAGACTATGAGGATAACCACTAAACATCACATGATCACTATCTCATACTAGAACATAATTGTTATTAAACAATTCAAAACAAAGCAAAACTTTCCATGGAGTGGATTAACACCAATCCTGCCTAATAGGATAGTGGTGGCTATGGTTGTAAAAGAACCAAAGATACCAAAATGTATGGGTACTGAATTGAGGTCAGACCCATAGGACTATACAAGCTATTGAGCTTGGATTGAAAATATTAATTGTGTTTTCAATTTCATTCTCATAGTTTTGTAGTTAAATAGAGTTAAAAGGTGGGTGCTGGAGGGGGTTGCATTAGATCCTAAGATCTAAGTGCAGTGCTCTCATATCCAAGGCTCCTCACTGATGAAAGCCACAAGCCAGAAACTCGTCTGGTGATATTGGATGAGTAGGCACTAGATAGGGATTTTATGCACAAGCCTTCTGGCATCCATTGATTGCTCTTGTTAGCACAAGATGGCACTACTATATGGAGAGTTTTGCTTTGTTTTGAACTATGAGGATAGTTGAAAGTGCTCCTAAGTGGATAAAATTTTTAAAGTTATACTTTACCTATATCTAATTATTGTATTTATAAATATTCAATTATAAGATTTTATATATATATATTAAAAACTCAATAAAAACTCCTAAAGAAATATTTTCGATTATATTCATAATCATTTTCAACTCAACTTTCAAAATGGAATCATCTATTACCAACCGGAAACACATGTCGATTTAAATATTCCACAATTCATTAATCCTAACATTTGCTGACTGTCTGTTTATTATCGTATTTTTATACCTACTAATAAAAACTGCCTCTTTAATTTTTCTTTTTTCATTATCTCTCTCTTGTCCTAAAATTTTTATTTTATTTATATCAAAATTAAACTTAAAATTACAATTTCTATCATGATCATAAAAAACAGATTCAGTATATAACTTGACTTCATTACTATTATCATTACATATCTGTACATTTTTCAAAACTCTTTTATATAACAATTTTTGTTCTTTAATTCTTTTCTCTATATTACATCTAGATTCCCCTATATATGATAAGTTACACCCACAAAAAATTCTATAAATTATATTACTCACGTTATTTTTTCTAACTTATCTTTTGAATTATTAACCATTCTATTTAAATTACCTGATCCATAAAAAGAAACATTATATATACCATTATAAACTTTTTTCATAAATTTTACTTGATTATTATTATAAAAAGGCAAAGAAATCCACTTCTTACTCTTAATTTCTTCATCACCAGTATTTCTATTAATTTTCTTACTAAATTGACAAACCACTTGATAAATTTCTTTTATATTATAACCTACACTTAATAATTCACTTACATAATTTTCAATATTTTTCTTTTTATCACATGCATATTTACACAAAATATTATTTCTATACAAAAAAGACCTAAAACCAGCCATCTTATAATTATGTGGCACATTAGATAAATAGGGAATATACCCTCTAGTTTCAATAGGTTTAATAAACAATTTATAGTCAATCATATTATTGTTCCTTGAAATTATCAAATCTAAATATTTAATACTGTTATTATATTCTTTCTCCATAGTCCAGATAAGACCTTTTAATTTATTATATTCATCAAAAATTTTATCAATCATTTCTGAAGAAGCACATATAAAAACATCATCCACATATCTCGTATATATCTTAATATTTCCCATAAATATAAATTTGTTTAAAATTTTCTCTTCATAATATGACAAAACAAAACTGCATAACTGTGCCACCATTGGTAATCCCATTGGCCAGCCTTTACTCATCTTATAAAATTTACCATTAAAGGATGCAACAATATTTTGCTCAATAAAATTTAGAGCCTTCATCAGAAAACATATTAATTGATTATCCACTTTCTTTTCCAATAAATCTTGATGAATTATCTTAATTAAATCAAGTCTATCAATAGATCCATACATCTCAAAAACATCCAATGACACTAAAACATCATCACAGTCCAAACTTAAATCTTAAAATCAATTTTGTTGAAAAAATTAAAGATTTAAGTTTGGACTGTGATGATGTTTTAGTGTCATTGGATGTTTTTGAGATGTATGGATCTATTGATAGACTTGATTTAATTAAGATAATTCATCAAGATTTATTGGAAAAGAAAGTGGATAATCAATTAATATGTTTTCTGATGAAGGCTCTAAATTTTATTGAGCAAAATATTGTTGCATCCTTTAATGGTAAATTTTATAGGATGAGTAAAAGCTGGCCAATGGGATTACCAATGGCGGCACAGTTATGCAGTTTTGTTTTGTCATATTATGAAGAGAAAATTTTAAACAAATTTATATTTATGGGAAATATTAAGATATATACGAGATATGTGGATGATGTTTTTATATGTGCTTCTTCAGAAATGATTGATAAAATTTTTGATGAATATAATAAATTAAAAGGTCTTATCTGGATTATGGAGAAAGAATATAATAACAGTATTAAATATTTAGATTTGATAATTTCAAGGAACAATAATATGATTGACTATAAATTGTTTATTAAACCTATTGAAACTAGAGGGTATATTCCCTATTTATCTAACGTGCCACATAATTATAAGATGGCTGGTTTTAGGTCTTTTTGTATAGAAATAATATTTTGTGTAAATATGCATGTGATAAAAAGAAAAATATTGAAAATTATGTAAGTGAATTATTAAGTGTAGGTTATAATATAAAAGAAATTTATCAAGTGGTTTGTCAATTTAGTAAGAAAATTAATAGAAATACTGGTGATGAAGAAATTAAGAGTAAGAAGTGGATTTCTTTGCCTTTTTATAATAATAATCAAGTAAAATTTATGAAAAAAGTTTATAATGGTATATATAATGTTTCTTTTTATGGATCAGGTAATTTAAATAGAATGGTTAATAATTCAAAAGATAAGTTAGAAAAAAATAACGTGAGTAATATAATTTATAGAATTTTTTGTGGGTGTAACTTATCATATATAGGGGAATCTAGATGTAATATAGAGAAAAGAATTAAAGAACATAAATTGTTATATAAAAGAGTTTTGAAAAATGTACAGATATGTAATGATAATAGTAATGAAGTCAAGTTATATACTGAATCTGTTTTTTATGATCATGATAGAAATTGTAATTTTAAGTTTAATTTTGATATAAATAAAATAAAAATTTTAGAACAAGAGAGAGATAATGAAAAAATAAAAATTAAAGAGGCAGTTTTTATTAGTAGGTATAAAAATACGATAATAAACAGACAGTCAGCAAATGTTAGGATTAATGAATTGTGGGATATTTAAATCGACATGTGTTTCCGGTTGGTAATAGATGATTCCATTTTGAAAGTTGAATTGAAAATGATTATGAATATAATCAAAAATATTTCTTTATGAGTTTTTATTGAGTTTTTATTTATATTGTATTATAAATTGTTTACCGTTGTTTGGAATATATTTAAGTTTTGTTATTGTATTATTGATATTAGCGGACATTTATTTTGTTTTATATATATATATTGCAACCAGCTGGTCACATAGCTACCCTACAAAAAATAATTAGATAGTTGGTACATATTCATCATGTGTGAGAATTAAAAAAAATATTTTATTAATGGAGGAAAATAATATTTAAATTTTCTTAGACCTATTTTTATTAAAGAGCCATTATTTAACTCAATCATTGTTAAATCCCCATATGATAGGATGAAAATTCTCAAACATTAAATATATTTAAGTGTTTTTTTTAAATAGCAAATAAAAGAAAGGGAAGAGGAAAAATAGGATTTTAATAATTTTGTAAATTTTAATTTATCAGAGTTGTTTTCCTTTTTTTATCTCTGCTCAATGGAATGAAAAAAAATCAAATCAATGCAATTAATAGATTATCTTGTTGTTCATTTGCAAGAAGATTTGATTTTTAATTATAAAGGAATGCCAAGAATTTTATATTGTTAAATTTTTATTAACTTGTTTTTAATCTATGATTAAGGAAATAATTAGCTGAATAATAGTAGTTATGAAATTTTATTTAATTGGGTGTCATGAAAATGATAATGTAAGAGACAGATTGTAATTAGCTTGTGGGCAAGATTGTTTTAAAAAATATATGTGGGGGTGTGAATTACTAACTATACCCAAATGTCTGGAGAGAGTTTATTGCTAATTTAGCTGTTGATGAGAGCAGTGAAATTTTAATTCTGCTGCTGAAAAAGCTAGTAGAAGAAATTATTCTGAACTTAGCTGTTGAAGAGAGAGCAGTCCAAGCTTAATCCAGTTGATACCAAGCTATTGAATAAAATATCAGCCTTTTTGTATCAAGCTTTTAGCATACTATGAGTTTAGCACTAAAATGGCTTAGACATTGAAAACCAAGTACTAAGTTCAGCTAAAAGCTAAGCATCACCTTCCTCCATGTAACCTACCTTCATTGGAAGAAAATGTAAGAAAGATAAAAACTTCTTTAAGCAGTCTGCAGCCTTGTCTTCAACCAAGAGCAATGCATCTTTGTCTATAACTGTCTCACTTGGAAATTCAAGAGGAAAACTAAATGGACAAAAATTGCTATTTTCATTTACCTGGAATTGCTACAGACCCAGGAAAGGATATATTTAACCAGGCCCATGTTTAGAAGCCTTCACGAAGAAACTCCATTAGAAAAAACTAAAATTGCAACTGGAAAGGCCTTCATAGACAAGAGAGCCATGGCTAGAGGTATTGTTTTACTTTTATGTGTGCACACACTATATTTTTAATAGAAAATCTATTTTTTTTTTGTTTCATAAATGTAATAAGTTTTTCCCTCTCAATTTTCCTTCTGGATAGAATCAAAGATTGCTATCTTTGATTTCTGAAAATATTGAAACCTAATAAATTGAAAGTTAATCTATGAATAAAAATTATTTGATAGGTTAATATAATTTTATTAAACTGTATATTTATAATGAAATGGATATTTAAAATTATCTATTTTCAAGTCATTTTTTTTTGTTTTTATTAATTAGATATTAAATAATTGTTTTTTTTAAAAAAATATTCTTTCTTGTCTTAATTACTTTATCTATCCAATTTTTGTTTCATGACGTGTTGTATGTGTGTCACCTTATATCATGACAGCTTGTATTCTAGGATTTAGTTTTTTTTCTTTATGATCCCAATAAAATTAGTTATTTATAAATAGGGGAAACCCATGAATTGATTAAGATTATTCATAATGAGCTAATTTATTTATTTATTTTTCTCTTGCTCACAGTAATAAATTATAGAGTTCTTGCTTCCTGAGCTAGATTTGTGCATAACAGCTATATGAGATAGGGGGTTATATTTAGTGTATGGGCATCAAGATGATAATGATGATTGATTCCTGGGTTGGCATGAAGAGGATATTCTTCAAAGTCCATGCACTACCTTTTATTTAGTTTGGTCTTTATAAATTTTTTTTTTTTTTTAACTTGAGGATAAAAATACAATTCCTCAGATTCCTCTTGGTTTAAACCCCAATTTTCTGGAGAGTTACCAATGATTAACCAATTTAGGATAGTTGATGTTAACATACTATTGGCTATTACTCCAGGTACAACCCCATATATTCCTGTAGCATTACAATATATATGTAAGTTCTTACTTAACAAACTTCCTCTTTTCAGCATAACTCAGAAAACAAAGTCTACTAAAGTAAGGATGGAAAAATTATAGCCTATGAACCACATGTGACCTATAATAACAATTTGTCCAGCCTGTGCACATGTGGGATATTTTTGTTATAATTTTACTATAAAAATCTTAAATTATATAAACAAACAATACATATTTAGTGGCATGTGACAAGTTTTTAAATTTTCTTAGATAATATACAGCTTATTGTGAGCCAGGAAATATGTAACTTTTTCTAAATAAAGTTTTTCATAAAGTGCACACCTAATGATGATTTGAAATATTTCAAAAGCAATGAAATTTTTTATGGGCAAATTGTTTTAAACAAAAATGTCTTACATTTTGAATCCATTTTTTTTTTTTTGCGAAATGACCCCCCCCTCCCATTAGCTTTATTTATAAACCAGTAATTAAATTACATCAAACTGAAAATTCCCATGAATGGGTGTTGTTGTCCAAAAAATCCACAAAAATTGTGGCATCAAAAGTTCATCTCAAAAATTTTGTTTATTTCTTGAATTATCATGGGAACAAAATTCTGTCGCAAAACATATACATATGACCCAGATATTATAAAATTGTCTGAATTGGGTTTTAAAAGCTTTATCTCATAAAAATTCACTAAAAATATAAAGTTATTTATGATTTTAATACTTTCCTCTATCAGTACCTCATATATAGGAAAGTAAAAACTTTTTTACAAGCAGCTTACTAGAGACACTATAGAAGTTTGTGTTACCTGCTGTTAAAAACCTTTACTAAAGTGAATTTAGTAGTCTTAGAATGTAGGAAACTTTCAAGAAGAAAAGTAATCAAAAGTAATTAATTTTACAAATGTTAAACTATTATAAGTAGACATTTCTCTAACGTTTTTCAACCATTTATAAATTCTTAACTTGTAGTGAAAGCAAATTATTTTCTTCTAGTGAAAAAATATTAATATCCATAATTTATTAATCCAATTTATAATTTAAAATTTAATTATGAAGTTGAGCTTGAGCTAGCTTAAAATATAAATATTATACATATGATATGTAAACAAAGGAAATAAAATCACCCAGCTCCAGGCTATGACTTGAAAGCCCTCTAAATGTTGAACAAAGAATCAAGAATAGAATGAATCCATGTATTCTTGGTAACTGATGTTTATAAGCATACCTTTGTCAACATTGTTGGTAATTCAGAATGAAATTTATTTATCAATCAGATGGAATATGAAATTTAAGAGTTATTAAACTCATAATTATCTATACAAATCTGGAGACAGCTATGTTTAATTTAGAAGTTTATATATTAAATCTTATTTATTTATTAAAAATGTACTTTGGTATTAGAGCTGCGATACAGAACATGTATTAGACCTACTGGACATGTTGGCATTCATATCAATTTGCCAATGACTTTGTGATGTCACCACAATGACGTGTACATAACTTTCTCGAAAAACAAAAAAAGATGTGTACACGGCTCTTTTGACATCTCCAAAGTTATTGGGAGGTGGTTGATATGAATATCAACAGGCCCAGCATGTCTAATATATGCTCCATGTTGCAGCTCTAAAAATGAATACATTCTAAAAATAGTAACACAATATAATGGAATTCAAAAAAATATTGCAAGATTTTTAACAAAAAAAATGAAGGTAATATCGTAGTGAAATTCAAACAAATATTGTACAAAATTAAAAAAAAAAAGAGTAAATCTAAAAATTTTTAAAAATGATGCATTTCCAAAAAAAAAAAACCTGCGCCATTATCGGTAACAATTTTTAAAAATGAATTAACTATATTTTTGTGGTACTTAATGTGAAATATTGGACAGGGAAATCCAGTTATTTGAATGTATTTTGGAAGATTTTTAAGAAAAAATGTAGTATATATTCAGTAGATGATTATTGAAAAATCAATGTAATATTATAGTGAAATTCAAACAAATATTGTACAAAAAATAAAACAATATATATGGCTAAATCTAAAAATTTATAAAAATAATGCACCCCCCCCCCAAACTCATGCCATTATTGGAAAAAAATTCTAAAAATGGATTAGCTACATTTTTGTGATACTTACCATAAAATATTGAACAGGGAAATCTAGTTATTTGAATGCCTTCTACATGAGCCCAAAATGGACACCTGCTCAATAAAAGAAAAAACAAAAAGCACAGAAAAAGCTAACGTGATGTTAACGAATCAAAAAAATCACACTGATAAGGAAAGACACATTTTGACACCTCTCTCATGGATTACTCAGTTGTGAGCACCATTGGTCATTTCATCATCGTGACATCACATGTAAGGAAATACACATTTTCACATCTTTAAAAACAGATTACTTTCTTTCAATTGTGAGTGCCGATCATCGTTTCAAGAGTTGTTTTGGATGTGAGAAGTCTCCTATCTCCCCAATGATGCATTTTAATACCAAAGTACCAAATCAAGTTGTTAAAAGTGAATTGCTTATGTCATATTCATCTGGTTGATAAATCAATTTCATTCTGAATTATCAAAAATGTTGACAAAGATATGCTTATAAACATCAAAGTTACCAAGAATAGGTGGATTCATTCTATTCTTGATTCTTTGTTTTCAACATATAGAGTGCTTTCAAGCCATAGTCTGGAGCTGGGTGATTTATTTCCTTTGTTTATATGTGTGTATATTTATATATATAGTAACAGTCCTGTCATTTGGTAAAAATGATCATCAAAGTTAATTTAATACACATTATAATAATCACACATATATGATCATTATAATTTGTGCTAAATTAAACTAAATTTGGTCACACCAAATTATTGAATAAGAAATTTAGCAGAAATAATTTTAAAATAGTTTATTAAAAAAAGGAAATATTGTAGTTAAATATGATTAATTAGATGCATTCTAGATCGAAAGCGCGTAAAAGGAAGGCTCCAGAAAAAGAAGCAGAAAACATTTCCAGTGAGGGTCAAATTAAAGATCAATTAGAAGTTTCAAATAATAATAGGTTTATGGCAATGATGAAGGAAATGTTTGAAAATCAAAATAAAGAGATAGATATAATACTTGATAATCACAAAGAGGAACTATTATAACCAGAAAATCAAAATCAAATTGGATAGGAAAACAAAATAGAATTGTTACCAGAGGCAAAAAAAGATAAAAACAGAAAACCATAAGGTGTGAGAACAAGAAATAACTATCATTATTAAAAAGTTTGAAAAGATAGAAATAGAATGTTTCGATGATGTATTTGAAATAAAATGTATAAAAGAGTAACAAAACTTAGATACGAGGCTTTCAAATCTTGAGCAGTTCCAACAAAATGAGGAAGTAAAGGCTAAAGATAGTCAAGAAACCATAAATGAAGTACGATTGGAAAATAAAATTATTTCCAAAGAAATGAAAATTTTAGAGTAAAATTCATGATAATATAAAAGAGATAGAAAATATAAAAATCCAAGTGATTAATTATAAGTGTGTAACACAAGTTTATAAAACCATACATTGTAGAGTAAGAGAAAGGTTGAAAATAAGTCTTAAAGAAGTCTCACCTGTGATAGCAAAGAAAAAGGGGAGTAGAGTCTCTAGTAAATGAATTAAATATTCACTCCAGTGTAAAATTCATAGTAAGGCTGGCTACGTGATAGATGGTAGTAGTAGTATAGATAGAGGAATTTTCTTGTTATTTCATTCAAGGACACAAAGTAATGGAAAATTACATAGAGTGAAAGTTTAATTCCACTTTAATGCTGTGATAAATTTGGATTGCTTTATCTCCTCAAAGTCCCACGATCTCGTTATCAAATTAATGATCTTATGTATGAATGGAAAATAAAATATATTTTTACAGAATTTTTTTTTTTTAAAAATGTATGTTCAACCTTTATTATAATTGTTAAAAAAAAAGCCCATACTGAGACAAATAGTAATTTGAGATGTAAAAATTATAATTGTTAAAAAATATATAGTGAAACAAATAATAATTTTGGGATATAAGGAAGAACTACCAATAAAAAGAAATGTTTATAGTTGAGATACTTTTAAAACTTTAATTATATATTATGCATATAATATTTCCTATTATATCTTATGAAATTAGGAACCTTGGCTACCATAGTGGTGAAGTTATTGACTTAAATGACTTTATATTCACAGAAAAAAATATCATTTACAGAATGATCTCTTTATTTACTGTTTTATTATTATTCTGTATGAAGAGATAATGAGGGCTTAAAAATGCCTATTCTATAAACGCTGGTCATATATATATATACAGTTTTGTGGGTTATGACTGAAGCAAGATATAGATTAATGAAAACAGATCCACAAATAATTAAGCAGAAGACCTCTAGCCAAACTTTTCAGTTAGGTGATAAAGATGTGATTTGGATTAATCCCATAAGTCACTCTGAAAAACATGTCTATATAAAAAATTTAAAAAATTTATGATGGCCCATTCACTATTATGACAATGATGGTTTTGTACGGCTAATGAAGGAATAGAAATGGGAGAATATAATGCCCATTTCTTGAAACTTGTCAAAGAGAACTTAACTAGTGATGACGAATAGATGGTTTGATAAGTAAGAGGTATGGGGATATAAGATTGTGTGCTAATTGTGAATTGAAATCATTTGTATCATTAAGCCTGTTCTTTGAGAAGTCAGCTGAACTGCAGATAAACTTCATGTAATTTGATAGTGAAGTACTAGTTGAAAGATATCCTGGTTTCATTGCAGAGTAGCTGATAGAAAAGAATTCCCAGTGAAATGTTAAATATATAATTATGAATCATAAGTTAGAATAAGATATTCAGTGGAGTTTTCCTGACATTCTTAAAAAACTATCCAAACCCAAAAATGCTGGTTAACAATAGTGTACTGCACAATATGGCCCACAATGCAGCATTTTTAAGAAATTAAAATAAGGTTAACATTTAGTCAGTTTACTTTAGTATTGGAAGTGATTTAAAACTTAATACCTCTACAATTTTGGTCTCTAGTTCATTGTCAAAATAATTAGTATTCAGTCAGTTTACTTTCATATGGAAAAGTGATTTTAAACTGAATATCTCTATTATTTTGATCACTAGCTCATTATCAAGATTAATTAAAATTTAGTTTAGTAAAGTGATTTTAAATTTTGTATTTCTACTTTTATTCAGTTTACTTTACTATAGAAGGTGATTTCAAATTTGCTGTCTCACTTACTTAATTTCTAGCTCATTATTATGGTTATATGTATAAATTTAATAATATTAATGTTTAGTGTAGAAATAAAATCATCCAATGTCAAAGACTTATTTTATTTCTAATATGGTTGGAGGGCAATGTATTGGTTGCAAAGCAAGATACATAATTGATTGCAAGAGTAGTTAAGTGTTGATTGTCTTTGGATAAAAATTTTAATAAAAATGATATTTTAAAAAAAAGGAATAGTCAAATAAGTTTAAAAAAGGGAAGCGTTGTTAGCTGAGAGGTCAGTGCAGTCACCTTGCAAGCAAGTAGTTGGTTGCAGACGGTTGTGGGTTCGCCTCCTGGTCGATGCTATGACATATGAAAAAAATTTTTTTTTGTTTATAAATTTAAATTTGTTTGTGCCATCTCTAAGATTAAAGTTCAGAGTTCAAAGGTCAGTTATTCAAAGTTTAAATAATTGAAATTTGATTTTTTTTTCCTTTCTTGTTTTTTTTTTTTTTAAAAGAGATTTTAATTTTATTTTGTAAAATATCAATTTATAAAAGATTTATGTCATAATAAGTATATATATACTTTTTCTATAAGCAATAAAACTAACTTAAAAAATATATGATTAGAAAAATAATAGAATACAATGTATTTTAATCAGTGATAGTTTAAATAAAATGTGATTTAAAGTTTTTATTGGAATGTGATGAGATGTATTTTGGCTTCTCCTTAAACGAAGTTAAGAATATCTCAGCAATTATGCCCAGATAAACCTGTTAGCCACTTTATTTTCTTTTCCCCCCTCTAAGTCTTCCCATATTCTGCCCCATCCCATTTCCACAACATAATCTTTGACAACTCTATGGCCTTTATATCTAAATTGCCCCTTATCTTTTCACAAACCCAGCATAAAAACCAATAACTCACTTTCTGTATAATCACTTTGTTCATATCTATTCTCCCATAACTTCATTATCTATACCCTTTATGCTTTCAAGCATTTACATTCAATCAACAGATGCCTAATATTTTCTATACCTTCCTTACACAATTTGCACACTAAATCACCCATAGTTTTTCATTTACATGTATATTCTCTTGTTGCTAAAGATCCCATTTGAGCCTTAAACTACTTTCCTTACTATTATCATCTGTCAGCATCTCTAATGTGTCTTATTTTACAATCATCATTGGCAGCTTGTAAAAACTTTAAGTTTATTTTATTAGCAGTCAAGTTGTGAACAAGGATAAATATTATAAAATGGATTTTATGGTTCATGGCAGATAATTCCTATGCATGTATCATTTACCATGGTTTAATGTTGCCTGGATTAATTGTTTATCTTCAGCCTGATATGTGATCAAACTTAAACTGTCATTTCTAAATTCTTCTAAACCTCTGGTAAAAATTTATGTTTGCAAAGTGATTGTTAACTGAAAGTCCTCTTACAGAATATTTGGTTTGGAGAGGTAAATAATGTGACTTAAGGAAATATGATCTGAATAAATTAAAACTTGAAGCAGCTAAAGGAATTAAAAAGAATTGTTCCTACATTTCAAGGATGATGTGCAGCATCTTCAATACTGAAATAAGACTCCATAATGAAAAGCAAACAAAGGAAAAAATGGTAAGCTTAACATAAAAGGGATTTTAAACTGAAGACATTGATAAAACTTTAGTGTTTAAAAGGGTGATCATTTGAAGGATGGTAATGCTTAAATATTTATTATTTTATAGTTTAATGTAATGATGTTTTAAATATTTTATATGTCTTATTGTATAATAAATATATATATTTTATTGTTAGTTATTAATCTGGTCTTGTGTTTCTCTTCTCATAAGTTCTACTATTTAAATTATAATTTAAATTTATAATAGCTAGGGAGATATGTTTTTAATAAGACAGATGGTATGGTATATCCTTCTATGGATTTCCCAGCTTTGGGATGGGGCTCCGGTTTTTAATCTAATATAAATTTGTTCTATAGAAGATGTAATTTCCCTTTCAGGCATTTAGGAGTGATTAATGATCTGGAAAGGTGACACAGTTTTTAATACTTTTGCTATTATAGCTATGCCTGACCATTAGTGTGATTTATGATTGAATTAAACTATATTTTACTCCTATATTGTTTTATTTCTGTTATTTAAAGTTGGGTGTGAGATTTCGAAGATTATTTTAAATATCAAGTATTAACTTTTCTTATATATATATATGATTATTATAATTTGTGCTAAACTAACTTTGATAATTTCTTTTACCAAAATGGCAGGACCGTTACAATATATGCGCATTAATTCGATCATATGATATTTATATTAACCATCCATGCGACATATTTACCAATCTACAAAAAGATTCAGCGAATTTGGCGCTTTTTACCGCATTTTAAATTCAATTTAATATAGTTTCTCTAACTTAGAACAATATTTAGGAGTCTTCTCCATGAGATCTGATATTTGTATGAAGAGATGATCTCTTAATTTATTATCTAAAAATATTGTTAAACTATTTATACGTAAAACATCTACTTTAAAAATATTCGCAAAGCGAGGAAATGCAAAGTAGTAAGAAGTAACTCAATTCGGAAACATTAAAACAGTTCAAATTTAAGAAAATAATTACTTTACATAGGGTATTTTTTTTTATGAGATCACGACAGCTAATTAATGTAAAATCTATCAGCAAAAATGATTTTAATCCTCGGTTACGAAAGAGGATTTATAAAACAATTAAATGTTTAAATATATCTCTTGGCCAAAAAGAACCGGAACGTCTTTCATTACTTTGACAATTTTAGGAATTAATAATAAAAAAGAAGACCGAATATTAATTTATAATTTTGTTATCCTTAAATAAAAGATAGCTGTATATACACATTTAATGCGATATAAATATTAATATGGAAAATATTTTAATCGACAAAATATTTATTTACATTGAAATAATTTTATGGACAAATAAGGGTAAAATATTTTCGATCGCGAAGTTTGAATCTAAAAAAAAATATTGCGCTAATTTTCTTCTAGATGAACCTAAAAAAAAATTCGCTGAAGAATTGGATGGTTTTGTTGGTCGGAGTTCATAAGGAGTTCGGGCGCGGGGAATGACAGAATGAGTGGTAATCCATGGACCTTAGACTATTGAATGCGCCAATTCAATAACAATATTATTGTTAAAAAAAAAAAACAAATTGGGGACGGGAGGGTGCAAAAAAAATACAAGGCCACTAAGACTATCTCTAACAACAACAACAATAACAAAAAGAACGCATCACGTGGTTCGTTTAACTATTTGATTGATTTAAAACTCTTCTTTTGAAATCAATTTTCTTCAGCAATACGCGTTAAGTAATAATGTTTGTCTTAATGTCTTTAAATTAATTTTTTTAATCTTCATAATATTTTTGAAATAAATATATTTTGTCTTACAGCGTAAACTAATCAGATGTCCTGTATGTTCTTGTGTTATGGTACAGTTACGGACTTCGGAGCTTAAAATCCGCAGATCCAATCAGTTTGTCACTTCAAGCGCTCGAATTTCTTATGAACTCCCGAGCCGTAAAATTATTTGATTTATTTAACTAATCAAATTAAATTTAAATTAATTGAATAAATTGTGCTGGAAAGATGGCAAACACAAAGTACGGGAACGACGATCGCGTTATTGCTTGGTTATTGTATTTTATTGACTGCTGATTCTCACTGCACTTTGGATGGAAAACGTAATTAACATATATATCAAAATGTTTCACTACATATCATTAGCAGAAAACTAATATATAATTCAAGAGATTAGGAAGAATAAAAAGTTGAAATAAGAATTTTGCAATATCTATACAAATCAAACTTACAACAAATATAATTGTTAAAAAATTACTAACACATTTTGAATTAGATATAAATAAATTTGAAACAATATCAGAAGCAGACATCATGCATAACATTTTTTTTACTACAACTGTCATGCTACATAAAAAAAAAATTGACCAATCACTTTTCAGTTTACATGCATTTCTGGATTGACTTTTTCCATCAGATGTCTTGGAATATTACCAACAATCCATGCAAATATACCAACTGCATGACACGTGTTAATAATGTATGGAAAAAGTTATTCGTAAGATGCATGTATACCTCAGAGCAATTTGTCAATTTTTTTTATATATTCTGGCAGCTCCTAATAAATTTTTTTTGTCTATTTATTTGACATTTTAGAATGCAAACTTTCAATTTCTGCAGCAAAATTTTCTTTCTGAATGACAGCTACTTTTTCTTCACTATAGCTTTCTCTCTTCAATATATATAATGCATCTTTAGAAGTTATTTGATATAATGTTTATAACATAAAAAAGTAAGAAATTAATATTTTCAATGAAAATTCTTTTTACAATCTTTCACATATTCAATCCAACCAAATGTTGTAATTTTGCTTTGTATTTTCTGAATATTACTACTTTAAATAGGATTTTCCCAGAATTTTTGTATTATATTAAAAAAAAAAATCCATGTCTCTCTTCCACACAATAAATTTAGAAAAATAAGCACATTATACAAAGTCAAGTTTGTGTGTGCAAATAAATATCTCATTTTCATTCATGCACGTGGCTGTTAAAGTCAATCTATATTACTGGATCATATCTGATGATATCCTGTAGGATAAATCATTCAAGAATTTGCTGCATCATCTATATAATAAATGCTTTAATACCTAGATAATCACAGATGTAATCTAGCCAAAACATGATATTAACTGCAAGCAAACATATATAAGGACAAACTTAAGTTATATGTTTACATTTTTTATCTGTGAAAATCTTTATAAAAATAGAAATCTATTTTTAATATTTGTTTGCTTTATCCTACTCTAGAATCAGCTAACTATTATACATCTGAAAAAGTAATGGATACCAGTTAGCATAGTGCTATATATATATATATATATATATATATATGATCACTAGATAGAGCTTTACCAATAGCTCACTTACAAGCTTTGTTTACATAAATGCTGAGAGAGATAGAATTCAATATCTTTTTCACTGGCTTCAACCTTCAGACCATAGTTTCAAGCTAGTTGGCCCAGGTCTGAAGGTTGGAGATAATGAAAGAGATATTGAATTCTATCTCTCTCAGCGTTTGTGTAAACAAAGCTTGTGATGTGATGTGATGTGATGTATTATGGCTTCTCCTTAAACGAAGTCAAGAATATCTCAGCAATTAAGCCCAGATAAACCTGTTAGCCACTTTCTTTTACATTCCCCACTCTAAATTTACCCATAATCTGCTCTATCCCATTTCCACAACATAATTTTTGTCAACTCTATAATCTTTATATCTAAATCCCCCTTATCTTTTCCAAAACCTAGCATAAAAACCAATAATTCACTTTCTGTATAATCACTCTTTTCATATTTATTTTTCCACAACTTCATTATATGTACCCTTTCTGTTTTCAAACATTTACATTCAATTAACAAATGCCTAATATTTTCAATTCCTTCCTTACATAATTTACAAAATAAATCACCCATATTTTTCCATTTACATGTATATTCTTTTGTAGCTAAAGATCCCGTTCGAGCCTTAAACAATAAACTACTTTCCTTACTATTATCATATATTAACTCACACCTAATATTCTGTTTATTTCTATATATATTTAAACTCTTTTTACTCTCCATACTATTTCTCCATCTCTCTAACTCCCTAGTCTTTATTAATAAATTTATTCTTTTATCCCATTCCTTACTCCATCTAGTGATCATAAAATGCAAGCTAAGAGCAAGTTACGAAATATATATATATAGCATTATGCTATCTGATATCATTTATTATTTAGGCTTAAAGCAGATGCTCTACAATAGAGTAAGAAAGCCTGCTCTTGGATGCGTAGGTATAAACATAGGAGAAAATCATGTGATAATGTTTTAATACTTAAATTCAATCCACTGTAAATTCCTATTGCAAAAAGTTTTAGAAAAAATTAACTGATTTTACATTTAATTATTTTAAAATATAATTAGAGTTTCATCAGGCTAAGGATTATAGGTATCGGCTATTAAAAAAAAAAATGCGATTTTTGCTAGACTGAGTATAAGAGTTTTAAAACTATTAGACTTTCATCTTCTAAGATTAATATAATTGCAGCAAGGTACTGCCTTGTTTCACAGGTTTGGATTTTTATATTTAGTGATTATCAGTTTTAGTGGTATTACGTTTTTATAACAATTATTATTTTTACTTTTATAGATATAATAAACACCTCCACCCTTCCCCAATTCTTTTCAAATTCATATAAATAAAGATATAATAAATGAGACAAATGACCCCCAAGATGCATTTCGTGCTGAACCAGCACTCGTCAGTTGGCCCAGATCACTATCTCATATATATATATATCTATTATATGCAAAGTATTTATCTAAAGTAAATTGTTACATTTTTATTTACCTTTACTGACCAAATGTTTTTTCGTCTGTTTTCAAAAGTTAAAGAAATTATTCTAAAAGTTTATTTCACAAAGAGATAGATTTTTCTTCCTTTTAAAAAAAAAACATATGTGATATTTTTCATTTTAATATTAAATATTTATATTTTATTTTATATGCTGTAGGTGGCCACAAATCATTTAATCCGTTTTATTAATCTTTTATTTATATATATTAATGTTTTATTTATCTACATAATTTTACTGTGATTGATATTTCTAACGTAATTTACATTTTATAAATCGTCCTTTTTTTTCTTCTTCAAACTTTTATAATACCCACAGACCAAGCGAGTTTCTTTTGGGCTGCATTTTTAGATTGTTTAAATAACATTTTTTGATTTTTAATGGCCATTTTAATTTATATTTAGTTTTTATTGAATTTTTGCTACTTTCATAATATTTAATTGAAATAATTTATGGATAATACCTTTTTATATTGTGTGTTATTAAATACTAAATGGGGTCATATGACAAAACAAATCATTATAACAAATATCAAATGATTATACTAAATAACTGCCCAAACAATTCTCCCAATATCATTGTTTTATGATGTCAGCAACATTTACCTGATGGCAATGGTTTAATTTGCTAGTCCACATTACACCTCTGTTAATTGAAAATTATTCTACACAAATAAAGAATGATAAACAAAGCTGCCAAAATTCAAAAAACATTAATTATAAACAACAATTTGCCAAGCGCTTTTGGTAATGTATACCAGAATCATGGTGACACATTAGCTTCAATATGTTGCCATGATTCTGGTATACAGCACTGAAAGCGCTTGACAAATTGTTGTGTAGAATAATTTTCATTATCTGACAGAATTTTTACATCTGTTAATTGAATGTAAATGCCTGAAAGCAAAAAGGGTACAAATAATGAAATTGTAGATAAATAAATATAAACAAAGTGATTGTACAGAAAGTGGCTTATTGATTTTATGCTTAGTTTGGGAAAAGATAAAGGAGATTTAGATATAAAGGCCATGGAGTTGACAAAGATCATGTTGTGGAAATGGGATGGAGCAGGATAGAGAAGAATATGGGAATAACTTAGGGCGGGAAATGGAAAGAGAAGATAAAGTGAACAGGTTTCTCTGGGCATAGTGGCTGAGAGATTTCTGACTCTGTATAAGAAGTCACAGTGCATCACATCATGTCACAAAATATCACTTCAACATAGCATGGAAAGAAAGCCTTTTTTATATATAAATCCCAATTCCAAGATTGCTTTGAACTTAAGCAGTGAAATAATCCTGTCATAGACTTACAAACTAAACATTAAAATATTCCTAAGAAATAGTCCGAGTCCTAGATATTTTAATGCCTTAAATATTAACAGATTCACATATTATAATCCAAATCTGCATACCATCAAACTGGATTAAATATGTAAATTAACTTTGTTTAACTAAAAACATTGTGCAACCAGCTCACTTTGGATAATTACTTTGTGATCTTAACATTACTCATCAATTCACTATTGTCTACTTGCTAATGTACTTACAATATAATATATATTAATTACATCAGACCACTCAAAGAAGTATGGAGAGATGCATGTTACGAGTAACAAGAAGAGATCGAAAATGCAATATATGGGTAAGAGAACAAACAGGTGTTACTGACCTCATTGAAAAAATTAAAAGACTGAAGTGGAGTTGGGCTGGACATATTGCTAGAACAGATGATAATAGATGGACAATTGAAATTTTAAACCGGAGTCCAAGAGATTGTAAAAGACCCAGAAAGAGACCACATATGAGATGGATGGATGAAATAAGAAAGTGTGCAGGGGTGATGTGAATAAGAGAAGCTAAAGATCAGAGAAGGTGGATTGAACTTAGAGAGACCTTCATCCTGCAGTGGACTGATAATGGTTGTTGTTGATGATGATGAATTACATAATATTTTATCATATTCACTCTTTTGTTCTGTACTATTATAAATAATAAAATTTAAAAATTTTATATGACTCCAACTTTTCAACCTTTCTATATTTAAATCATCTTCAAGGTCTTTTTTTAATGTTGTGATTTGTGATGATACAAATATGTATTTCTACTCTTAATAAACAGGTAGATATGGTTTATAGCCAATGAAGCTAATCATTCAATATTGCCTTGAAAAATGGGCACCCAGCTATTTTTTGATAAAGTGTAAAAGTTAGTTGATGTCAATGTGCTAATTATAATAATCAAAAATTTCATTAGTAATGTGGATATACTTCTCACTGCTGATGGAGGTATCGTACTTCTATAGGTACTGCATTCATATATACAATTGTCTTATTAAAATATTCAAAGTTTAGTAACTGTAATTAGAAAAATTATGGTAAGGAACATCTTTATAGTTAATACAGTAATTTTGTTATTATGCACAGTGGGCAGAGAAGTTATTTTTCATATACCATATTTTAATTACTGCATGACTTTTTATATGCTTCCAAGAATATATTCATTTTATTCTAGAATTGTTTTAAAATTAATGGTTAATTCGTTTAAATAATGTAAAATGTCTATTAAAGTTTATATTAAAATTCCAAAAACAAATTGTTTGATTGATAGCTAGCTTGCGTGGTGATTATGAAGCATTATCTAAATAAAGTTTTAAGCTTGCTTGGAAACTCTCAGTTGTTTGAAAAACAACTTCAAGTCCCATCCAATTTTGAACCAAGGTTATAGGCAAGCAAATGTATACATTAAATACTGCCTTATAAGGATTTAAAAATTTGTTAAAATGGATATTGAATAGAATGATTGTAGTTATTCTGTACTTATGTGTAAAAAACACTGCATGTAAGTAGTTAGGAAAAAAAAAGTATATAGAAAAAGGGATAGAGACATATAAATAAGTTAACAGAAGCACCATATGTATAAATATAAATGGATAAAGAGGTGAGCAGGTAGATGGATTGTTAAATAATTGTATCAGTTGATAGATTGATAGAGAATAGTCAGATACAAATGTTTATATATAATAACACAGCAAAGAAGGTACATCCACTTTTTCTTTTAAAATATATATGTTCTACAATAATATCAACAAATAAAAAATCCTTCTCCTTTTTCTTTTCAAAAACTTTATTTTTTTATCTCAATACTGAACATATATATACATTTATATAATACAAAACTCCAACGTTTCAACTGTTTTTATCTCATACAGTCATTTTCAAGGATATCTCTCTCCCACTGCATTTATGTAATACAAAACTTCAACGTTTCAACTGTTTTTATCTATACAGTCATTTTCAAGGATATCTCTCTCCCACTGCAGTGGGAGAGAGATATCCTTGAAAATGACTGTATGAGATAAAAACAGTTGAAACGTTGGAGTTTTGTATTATATAAATGTATATATATGTTCAGTATTGAGATAAAAAAATAAAGTTTTTGAAAAGAAAAAGGAGAAGGATTTTTTATTTGTTGATACAAATGTTTGTGAAGAGTAACTATAAGATATCAATCACTTTTATACTCTATATAAGTTATTCTATTTATGTTTATGGAACCTTAACAGTATTACTCATTTTCAAGCTTAATCAATTAATATTAGGACTATTGCCTATTTTTATACTTTTTAATGATTCTTTGTGTCAATTTTACAGCTCTTACTACTTATAAGTCCAGTAAAAATTGTTCTACTTAATGTTGAAGTTACATTTCGAATGACCACACTGAGATTTTGTTCTCATTTTCCATAGTTGGAAAATGTCAATTAAAATAGAAACTTTTGCAAACTCTTCTTCTTGGGAGATATCTGTTTTTCATTATGCTTTTCATGCCACATCTTTATATGTGATGGCATGAAAGCAAATTGTCTGATTTCCAAAACCACCATTAACACAGCAATAGAAAAGGACACAGGTTCTTACAAATACCACAACTGATATTTTATAATTGCTCTCCAATTATTCACCTATTGACTCATCTATCTATTCACCCATCTTTTTTGTACATATATATCTATATTACTGTTTTGTGTTTTCTAATTTTCTGCATGTTTGTTTATCCATCTTCATCTATACTTTTGTTTGTCTGTTTTTATATTTATTCACTCATCATCATCATTTTTAAACATTACTAATCTACTGTAAAATGAAGATCTCTTCAAGTTTAATATCTGTTTTCTAATCTTTAGCTTCTCCTCACCATACCAGAAACTTATTCCATCCAATCATCTCACATGGTATTTTCTAAATCTTTTATCATCTATTGGGATATAATTTCTTCTGTTAGTATATTCAATTCACTTCAATTTCAGTTCTTTCAATGATGTCAGATACCTGTTTGTTCTCTCATTCAAGAATTTCATTTTAGATCCCTTCTTGTTACTCCTAACATACATCTCTCCATAATTCATTGATTGCCCTAAAATATTTTTATTATTCATCTGTTAAGCAACCAAGACTCAGATCCATAAGTGAAAACTGGCAAAACTCCTTTATTAAAAAACTTCTGTTTTCAAATGCATAGACATATGTACTTTTAATAGTAAGTTATTTCTAACAGAAGCACTTTATTCAAGTTTAATTTTATGATTAATTTCATCCATTATATTTCTATGTGTATTAATAATCTGATCAAAATACTTTTATTTCTTAATTTTAGAAAATTCATTATTATCAATATTTTTTATTTTTCTTATGATAGAAAAATTTTAAAACACGCCACCACCACCACCACCAACAAAATAAAATGGAAAACTTTTTCAAATTATCTATTACTGAATAAAAGTTTTTACTATACGTCTGGGGGGATGGGGGGAGGTGGACATTAGAGTAAGATTCATTATTAATAAGATTAGACAAATATAAGGTAATGAAATATATTTTTAACGAATGTTTAGATGTAAATATTAAAGAGGTGGAGTTACCCATTTATAATTACTTAATTAAAAATGGATAACTCCCCACTTTAAATATTTACATAAGTTAATAAAAGTTTAAGCTTGATACTCTTTTATTGATAAAAAAAAAAACTTGTAAGAATGTTTTTTATCCAACTATTGATCAATACTAAGTCATCTCAAGCTAATATTAACAGGTTGATTTTGATTTTTTAAAAGTCTGTAGACTTATAATGTATTAAAAATTATAAAACAATGTTTAAAGTTTTTGAACGTTTCATCATCAGATTTTCAATGAAATGGACCGTTGAAGAGTTGTGGATTGGAGTAGTTTGAAGCCTGTCCATTAAAGTATGAAGATTGGCTAGCTTAATATAAAGTTTGAGCACTGATTGTATATATGTGTGGAGATGGTAATCTGGACTACCTGATGATTGCTGCATGAAATATATATATATCATTGATTATTTATCTTTTCAACATGTGTGTGATCAGGTGGGTCAGCAATATGAGATGGCATGGTGAGTCGCATGAAAGTCTTAGTTCGAATCCCATGTATATATAATTTTTAGATAATTTTACAATTATTTTATTGCAATGTTTTTGAATATGCTTTATACTCTGAGCAGTTTTTCAATAATAGAATTACATACTGATAAAAAAAAGATTATTGCCTCTTGTCTTTGCTGGCTATTTTTTGGAATTTCGTTTTCACATTTCTCTAAGCCTCTTTTTGATTTTAAATGTGACTTCTTTTTTCCTTTTGTAATTATTATGTAATTCCGATAGCTATTTTAATTTTCCTATTTGTTTCATAATGACAAACTTTTTCAAATTCGTTTTTATTATTATTTTTTTCATACAATAGTCATTAGGTTTTCAGTTAGTTGCAATCAAAACCTCAAAAGGCTGTAAATATATTTTTTAGATTATGTATAGAATGCTGAGTTAGCTTTTGCTTTTATAAATAATAAATCAATATAATACTTCTGTTAATACAACTATAAAATACAATATAATAATTCGTCAATTGCTAAAACAGATAATCATTAATATAAATAAAATAACTATTGCCAAGCTCTTTCAACTCCTAGGAGTCATTATCAAGGCAGTAAAAAAACTATTTTCTCCTAAGCGATAAATTCAACATTTCATTGCATTGACTAATCGGAAAACTGGTTATTTTTAATTCATAGTACAAGATGAATTTTGTATATGATTCTTTAATCTTGTGTTTTTTATCGTGTGTCTCATGCATTAATATTGCAAAATCCTTTGGACTACATATATGACCTGTACTATTTTGTTGAACATAAAAAGCTGAATAAACTGTATCATCTTCCCTTGCTCTAATATTGTATATTTATGCTGTTGAAGGCGATATTTAATATTTGTCTTGGTTTCCCCAATATATATCGTATTACAATTTATCTGTGGGCATCTAATAGAATACACAGCAGTACGTTTATCCTCTTTATTTATTACTCCCTTAGTATTATTTATTAATCTATTAAGATTAGGTAGAGTTCTCCATGCCAATCGGAAATCCTGACTTGAAACTCTTATTATATTTTTATTAATATTGGGAATAAAAGCTAATAAAAATATAATGAGTTTTTAATTCAGGATTTCCGGTTGGCATGGAAGACTCTACCTAATCTTAAAAGATTCATAAATAATTCTAAGGGAGTTATAAGTAAAGAGGATAAATGCAGTGTTGTGTATTCTATTAGATGCCCACAGATAAATTGTAGTGCTATATATATATATATATATAGGGAGAACCAAGACAAATATTAAATATCGCCTTCAACAACATAAATATACATATATTAGAGCAAGGTAAGATGATACAGTTTATTCAGCTTTTTATGTTCACCAAAATAGTACAGGCCATATATGTAGTCCAAAGGATTTTGCAATATTAATGCATGAAACATATGATAAAAAGCGCAAGATTAAAGAATCATATCTTATACAAAATCCATATTGTGCTATGAATTCAAAATTAACCAGTTTTCTGATTAGTTGTTTCTGGACAATACAATGAAATGTTGAATTTATAGCTTAGGAGAAAATAGAAGTTTTTTACTGCCTTGATAAGGATTTGAAGGACTTGAAAGCACTTGGCAAGAATTATTTTATTTATTTTAATGATTCTCTGTTTTAGCAATTGACAAATTGTTATATTGTATTTTCTTTTGCTTTTATCCAATTTTACTTGAAATTTATACATAAGTAATTGATGATTTGACTCTAATTTTAATATTAAAACTGAAATCCTTTCATCATGGGTTTCCAAGAATATAAAATCAATTTAATTTTATGAAAGCTATTCAGTGATGAATATGTATTTAGCCCATGTTCTCCAATTATGTAGTCAGTGACGTATCATCAATGATATCCATGAATGTAGTTAATATTCCAATGTTTGCCATATGTAGTCAATGGTTTTCATGTTTATAATTGGTGATTATTATGTATGTAGTCATAAAGTTACTCATGTATTTAGTCTGTTCTAATATGCAGTCAAACAAGTGTGTAATTAAGAGTGTCCATGAGTTATGTAGTTGTATCCATGTACATAGAACAGTGAGTAATGCCCAAGTCTATGGTTAGGGTTATCCACTTGTATAGTCAGTTATGACTATATGTTAGTTCGTATCATCTATGTGATTAGTGATTTCTATATATTGTGACTTATATAATCAATATTTTATAGTAAATATTATCCATGTATAAAGTTTTTTACCTTATGTGTAGTAAATGTTGCCATGTATGTAGTTAAACATGCCAAAGTCTATAGTCAATAGAACCAAGGTGTGATTAAAATTATCCATGTGTAGTCAGTGTTCCTGTGTATAGATATGCTCATGTGTGTATTCAGTGCTTCCATATGCAATCATTGAGGTGCCATATTACCTATGAATGTTGCCTGTTTCTAGATAGGTACTCAATATAACCCAGATATATAGTTAATGATTCAATGTGCTTACACATGTTCATATATATATATAGCCTATGGTCCCCATATTGCTCACTTATATAGTCATTATACTTTATTTGTATAGTTAGTGTTGACCAATAAATACATAATTAAGCATTTGGTACTTAAACATATATTGATAATAAAAAAAGTCATTAAATTTTAATACAAAGAATCTTACTGGTCATTTTTCTTCATCCAAATTTATATTGTCTAATCGCATTTTTTTTTACTTTTCATATTCAAGTGAAATTCAATTCAATGATTAGTAAACAATATATATTCAGACCACTCAAAGAAGTATGGAGAGATGCATGCTGGCAGTAACAAGAAGAGATCGAAAACACAATATCTGGATAAGAGAACAAACAGGTGTTACTGACCTCATTGAAAAAATTAAAAGACCGAAGTGGAGTTGGACTGGACATATTGCTAGAAAAGATGATGATAAATGGACAATTAAAATAAACTGGATTCCAAGAGATTGTAAAAGACCTAGAAAGAGACCACATGTGAGTTGGATGGATGAAATAAGAAAGTGTGCAGGGGTGATGTGAAGAAGAGAAGCTAAAGATCAGAGAAGATGGATTGAACTTGGAAAGAACTTCATCCTGCAATGGATTGATAATGGTTGATGATGATGACATCTCCAAGTTTTATCAAGTTCTGTCTGCATCCAATCATATAGTTTTCAATTCTATTATCATTTGTCTGAGTTTTTAAAGCATAGTTTTGTGGAGAGGACATTATAAAAATTAATTGTTACAATTCAGTTGACAGATTAGAGATTAAAAGTTTCTGAACTGAAGCAAAACCTGTCATTTCTGATGCTGAAAATTAAAACTTACAGAGCAACTAATCATTCCATTTTTTTTTTCAATGGATTAGATGTCTTCATAGAATTATCAAATATTTCTTTCCATGATGACAGCTCTTTATATTATCTTACAAATTTTCAAATTTATTCTAATAGTTGTTCACTATATATGTGTGTAAAGATGATAGTCTGGACCAACTGATGATTGCTGGTTTAGCATGAAATACGTATATTGGTGATTATTTATCTTTTCAGCATATATGTGTTTAGGTGTATCAGTGTTATTAGATAGAGTGGAAAGAGGTGGGTGGTGTGAAAGTCTGTGCTCATATACCCTATATTAAATACTATAACTAACTATTAATTTAAATTGTTGAGGGCAGATTTAATAAATTAAGAAAAAAATTTTCCCATAATCTCAAATCCATTTATGTGAACCATTATGGATCAGGGTTTTCCTCATCTCATTAGCTATTAGATACCAATTTACTTATATTATAAATTATTATGAATACTGTACTATTATTCTAATATCACGAGAGACCACATTAACATAATTTACATAATGATATTCAAATACGACAGTTCATAATTCCTGAAAATTATATTGACACACACATATGCATGTGCACACATGTATATATTCCTTACTTTAAGTGCTTTTTGATATATATATACACGTGTAAGTGTATATGTTAAAATAAGGGTGTAATATTGTAACATGGTGTTTGGTAAATTTGATCAACCACCGATAAATATAAAGGATTTGAACACAGACTTTCACTGATTATATATGTATTTATATGGGAGATGATCGGGAAACTGATGAGTGCTGGTTTAGCACAAAATATGTTTATTGGTGATTATTTATTTTTTCTATATGTGTGTGGTCATGTGTATTAATGGTAAGGATGCTTGAAAGTCTGTGTTCAAATCCCGTATATTTACAATTAAGCTCCAGGTATAAGAAGAATGCCTGTATTTCAAATATTACAACTATCGACACGTAAATTAAATCCATATAATTTCTGAATTTATTAGTTTACAGTTAATTGTAATAAACAATTGTAACTGAATAAAAATATGACAATGGAAAATGATAACTTTAATATAATCTAAATGAAAATATAGTCCAAATATTAGCCGACATTTCTAACTGAATAAAAATATGCCCTGAAGTCAAACACCATTTATAACAGAATATTATGGGTCTTACTGTATCTTTAGTCACAGCCTAATTTTTGATCACTGTTTGTAACAGAATAGAAATATGAATCAAAGAAGAACGATCCTAATTTATTACTGCTAATGAATTATAGCCTTATTTGTAACAGAATGAAATTAATAAATTGAATGAAAGTGAATATCAATTCAATAAAACAATAGCAATAAACTTTGTTGTAGCTTCATGAATTCAAACAGCATTTAGAACGAATAGAAAACAAGAAAAATCAATAGATTAAAGATAAAGCAATAAAAACAAATATAATTATTTTATAAATAACGATCTATGCCTATTAAGTAATCCACATATAATATAATATAAAAATAATGATAAAGAATTATACAGATAAGCTTTAATATCCCCTATGAGTCTAAACACTGTTTATAATAATACAAATTTATATTAAAAGTTAAATGTTATTTATAATTAAACTCAAGGATAAAAACAAATAAATTTACTACACAGGCTGGTGAATATTGGTGAGCAGTTTATACAAGTTCACTACCACATAAATAAACACATAGTCACAACAGTTGCAATAATCTGAACATAAGCAGT
Source organism: Epiperipatus broadwayi (assembly GCA_028023455.1). NCBI lineage: Eukaryota > Metazoa > Onychophora > Udeonychophora > Euonychophora > Peripatidae > Epiperipatus > Epiperipatus broadwayi. The sequence goes on from JAQFVV010000059.1 coordinate 4,551,599, forward strand.
AAAAATTAAAAAGTTCTTTTAATGACTAAGATTCCTAATATGGTTTAGTGCATCTCTAGAATGACAGATTTTAAGTGGTAAATGTTTCTGAGTTGAAGCTTAAGCCTTCTCTTCTGTACAATTGCCATAATGCTTCTGGCAGTTAACCCTCAATTTTTTAAATGACTGGATCAAAACAAGTACTAAAAAGTAAAGATGTAAGTAATGATTTCTCTAATGTCTGAAAATTTCAAGAGTTTCACCCAGTTTTTCCATTTTTTCCCCCTATGAAACTGTTTATTATGACTCATTTGCACATCATTTAGTTGAAATCATTTAACAGATAGGTTCAGTTGACTATGTCTTAAGTTGACTTATAGTTTATTTACATTATATATAATTTATTTCATTTAAAAAAAAAAGATTTCTTCTAATGTTGAACATATGTCTCTTTTTCTTTTGTAGCACAATGAACTATTGATAATTTTGTATTTTTGCAAATGTTTGTTTGTTCTTTCTTCTTTATAAACTAATGCTAAGTGCACTTATAGTGAAGTTCACTAAAATCATACCTGAACGAAAGAAACCATTTCAATATATAAGCAGATAAACAAACCTAAAATTTTTTTTCTCATATGTCATAGCATTGGCTGGGACGTGAACCCACACCCATCTGCAAACCAACTACTTGCTTGCAAAGTGGGTGCGATGACCTCTTGGCTAACAACGCTTGAGACAGACATTTATAAATTTGAATTAAAAATACATAGGAAGGGGAAAATTAATATTAATGAGTGTAATTATTTTAGAAGAATTGTAGATAATATTTTAAGTAGTCCTTAAATATTTCCTGTAGTATCCAAAGCTGTTTTTTTGCTAATGTATGACCAGTTAATTTTATTGTAATTCATTTGATTACAATGCTTCCATAAGGAAATTATGAGATAAAATTCTCAAGTTTGTAAATTGAAGATTGCATTGAGATACTTTTAATTATAAGAGACAAATGATCCCTTATATGTATAATATATATTTTGAGATGCGGAATACCTTTTAAGTATATATAAAGCAGCTCATTATGAGATTACCCAATAAAATTGTTTTAGGAATTACTTCATCTATTTACTGATAAGTGATTGTGCCACTGTCTTGTATAAATGCTGTGTTGATTATCACATCTCTTTCGTAACAAACTGGCAACACAATTATATTACGTGTATAGGAAAATTTTGTTGGTCACTTCAATGATTCAAATTCTGCAGTTCTATGTGTTAATTAATATCTCTATGAATATAAAATTACCTTATCTGTCCATTAGATGTTTCAAGTACACATACTAATAATTTCAATTTGATAAATTTGTAGGGATTTTCACTACTCTTATGGAAGTTTTTATTTTTCTTTATGTCCATTGTTTCTTCTACTTTGTATTGCTTTATTGTGTGTGTTTATTTTCATCTGGAAACAGTTGTGCAGAATGCTATTAATCATAGTTGACAGCAATAATGTCAAAAGGATTTTTCGAATGTTATGCCCTTGGTGGGGGGGGGGGGGAGGGGTGGGGGACACTATATAATTTTTTATGATATAATATTAAATCGTCTATGCTCTTTGATACTGTTTTACAATGCTTTAATTACAACCCTCTGTGACAGTTTCGATCGCCCCAACAGTCTTCTTCAGATCTTTAACTTCTATCTGTAAAAGTCCTTATAAATTTGTCAAATTGAAATTATTAATAGTTGAGATTTGGAGATAGAAGTGAAAGTTCTGAAGAAGATTGCTGGGGCAATTGAAACTGTCACAGAGGGTTGTAATTAAAACATTGTAAAACAGTAATAAAGCACATAGATGATTTAATATTATATGGATTTGGCAATGCAATAAGGAAGATAATTTTTTTATGAAGAGGCAGAATGCAAATTATAGGATCATCTTTAGCCAATAATAAATATTTATTCTATAATAATAAAAAGAAAAAGTAATAAGATAACTTATAGATCATGACAGACCTTTTTTTATAAAATTAGTTTTACAATAGTTTTGAATGATTTTACCTATCAATGCAAAGTAGAACAGTATGAAAGATGGCATGATAAAATTCATTCTTTGTGATTATTTTTATTATAAATTTTTTGATTAGGCCATAAATCAGATTTCTGTTCCTCTAGTAGATCACTTTTCCTTTTTTAATTTTTGAGAGAATATTTATCACTTAGGGTGTGGTTTTGGGGATATTTTTGAGTTTTTCAAATTCTTACAATGCAGCTTCTGTGAATACTGTTATGACTATAAAAGTTTCTTCAGTAAGAACTGGCTTTCAAGAGTGGACACATCAATCAGATGACAGAAAAGCAAACCATCATGAAAAGCTTATGATTCATTAATCATCACTTTAACTCTAAGCAGTGAAATGGAATATTTGAGCAACTCTTACTTGCACAGAAATTCCAAGTCCAATATTTTTTTGTATATGAGAGATCTAATTATATCCTCTCCTCAATAGCTTCAAAAAAGCAAAAGAAAGACAGACAGGTTAAGAAAACTATAGATACTAATTATTTTGAAGCAGTCAATCAAGAATGAGTCACTATGGGACAAGTATTTTGTTGGAAAATGATTATATTTGGAGATTCCTATTTAGGGATCCATTTGTCCCTCTAACTGTGAAAGGATTTAGATAAAGTATTATAAAACAGATACTGCAAAAATGGCCAAGTTACCATGCCTGGTGGTAAAAAATATTTGTAATAACAATATAGACAATTATAGCAAAGTAGAAAATAGTAGTAGTAATAAAGATATGTGTTTTCTAAATATAGATAAGTAAATCTGAATGTAGGACTGAGATCATAGACAAAGATACCAACAGTATTGAATGACTTATAAGCTTAGTGGGTTCAAAACTTTAAGGTTTCTTTTTTTTTAGTTTCAGGATTTTAATTTCTTAAATAATACAAAGTAAAAAATGGCTGATAGATACGCACTTGCATTAGTTTCAGCTTTAAACTGTAATCTTCAGTGATAATAGACACTGATATAGAGATGAAGATTTTATAGTAGTTACCACCAGACATTTGCAAGCTTACAGTAAATGGCTGTAGAATAGATTGAAGATAACTGCTCTCGTAAACAAAGTGTTGTCAAGACTTGAGATTAATATATCTGCTCTTTGTGAAAGCAGTTTAATTAATCAGATAAATGACTTTTGTTTTTTAAATCAGATTATCAACTGAGAATCGGCTGCATGAGGTTGGATTTGTTTGAACAAAAAGCTGATTTTTTGTCTTAGAGTATATGTGTGTATATAAAATAACTTTTAATTTATACACCAACAAATAATGATTAATTTATGTTATAATTCTTAACTGGAGGAAAAATGCTCTTTGAGAATGATTAATTATTAGCAGTGATAGTTAACTATTATTGTTCAATCGTGATAGCAAATTTCCAAGAGATTTTTAGGGCCTCTCTCAGCATTCTCCTCCCCCCTCCCACACCACCTATGTATGTGCGTACGCTTAGTATATTGCTGAAAGCAGATTTCATTGTAAAGAATCTTCAGGTAATGAACCCATTACATTTTATAAGAATATAAAAACAGCAATTTAATTTATTGAGGAAATGTATTGTTTTGTTGTTACTCACAAGGCGCAGCACATCAATAAAGCAATAATCATAGAAAAAAATATAAGTAGTTCCTATATATCCTCACTAAATGCTTAATGGTTATTTATAAGCTAAGAGAAATCACGTGTACGGTAATAATCTAGGACCTAGATGAATCGCTTTAGATTCTGTTAGAACTCGCAATGCAGAAGTGAAACAGCTGAGAATCTTCAATTTTAATATCAATATTTATACTAAATTCACTACGCTTATATATATGCCATTACAAATTAAAAGATTTTGTAACTTTTTATACAATATTTTAAATTAATTGTTATAGTTTTAGAATAAAACCATTTAGCATTTCTGTATTGACAAAGTAGATATTTTGCAAAAATCCAATAGTTTACGCGCCTTCAGGCAGACACGGCATCGTCTTTAATATTTTCCGGACTTTCCTGGCGTCTTTTGTGAAAGTATTCAATAAGGCCAAGCTTGTCAAGTGAGTTCTATTGTTAAGCGCAGCATCAAAAGGGGCACCATTTACTTTTGTCTCTATTCTTTAAATCAAAAATGTGTATTTGCTTAAGGAACAAATATGGACGATTGCGTTATTAAAGAGGCTCTTTTCAACTCGCGAAACTCCAGAGCTTTTCGTCCAAGACGGAGAAATCTCATTTTATAATGTAATACATCATAATGAATTGGCTGTTCATAAAATTCTGGGTTTTAAAAAAGATTTAAAATGAAAATTAATTTGTAATAAGTGAAAAATAAGTGTGAATTTGGCTTATAATAATTTTACGAAGCTTTAGTAAATAATTTTGTTTTTAATACTGCAAAACAAAATAAATAAATAGAAGAAATAAATATTAACCGCAAAGTGTTCCTATCATAATGCCAGCTAGAGATCTATTTAGTACTGTGGAAAGGAATGCCCTTTGTTAACAAAACTTTATCATGAGAATAATAAAAACCAACTACAATTTTTTTTAAAGACGGATAAGTTTAGTTCATAATTTATTTGTTACTAGCAAATAGAAGGCGGAAAGCTGCCTCTCGCAAAAAAAAAAAAAAAAAGAATTGTTAGATTAGTTAGTCAGAAAGTTATGCGACGTTCAAGCATTCATAAATCTTAGTTTTAGCATTGGACTAAAACGCCTAGATTTTTTTTTGCTTGAACACGAATCCCTTTTATGCGTAATGATTTATTTACTACAATACTCAGATTTAAACATATAAAAACTATATAAAAAAAAACCAAATTATACTTGTGGTATTTTATATACCATCCGGGTTTTAAAAATAACTCCTTCACGGTTGTCTTAATTATTGTTATTAAGCACAACATGTCTAGTTAGTAAACTTTTCAACTAACTATACAAATATAGTATTTGCCAGATAATTTATATATTTCGCATATAAACCAGTAGTCATCATTTACGATTTCAATAATGTTTAATAAATAGATATCGAATATTTATCACCTGAAAATTGGTAAGCCTTTTGAGTACTGACTTCGCATTCATTGCTCTTGTATGAATAGCTACGGAAAACACTTTGCCTTACAATGAACAATTCATTAAAAAGGCTGTTTTACTATTTTACACATATTAAAATAATTTATGATTGATACAGCATTAGCTAGTTAATTTTAGTAATTTAGTCTCATTCAAAAATTATATTAATAGATATGTGGTACATGTAGAAATGTAAAACTGTCTTTCTAATAAGTAGCCCATTGTAAAACAAAGGCTTTCATAAAATAAATTTGAAGGAAAAGGGAGTGTCAACTAGGCCTGCCAATTGTTGAGATTTTCATTCTTATTTTACTCTCTAACTAAAAAATAGCCTAGTTAATTAGTTTGGATACAGGCTGATTGTCAGAGAAAAAATTTAATATTTTTGAAAAGAATTTTATTTTGTCCAGATTCAAACACCTAGTCATATACATGACAGCTACTTGAATGACTGTTATTTGAAATTTAATTAAATTTGTCACTGAATTGTATTAACATATTGCTGATTGTTATTGACCCCAAAGAATTCACCCATCCCCAAATCGTTATTAATTAGAAGAATTTAAATCTATGATGAGAAAGAGATAAAATAATCAAATATGACTTAAGTAGAAAATTTTAATTTATAATTAAATGAAAATTTTGTATTTAATAACTGTTGTAAGTATATTTAAAAATTTCCTAATTTGACATTCAGAAACAAATTCGAGATAACTTAAAAACAAAATACGAATCATATATATATTATTAAATTCTCTGATCTAAGACGTAGATTGCTTCAACCATACAATAATAAGATTTGATCTTGGCAGTGGTTTGATTTGACATGTGACCACTTCACATAGTTTGTTCTAACATAATTCTAACATCTTAATTCTAAAATTATCGCATCTGAAAATATTATTAAAAAGACTTACTTCATGGGTATTTACTTCGGACATGAATTCTTAAAAAAAAAAAAAAAAGTCGGGGTTAGGGTTAAGGGAAATTAATGAAAAAAAACTCAGATGATGCAAATCCAAAAAGAAAATTACATATAGCATGATATAAACAATTTTTGTTAATACCATTGATCGTCTTCTAGCATAAATGATACATTCATCCATATATTAATTTATATTTTTAGAATGGATCTATTTATTAAAAATAAGTATACCCATACGAAATACGTATATTGGTCATTATTTATCTTTTTGACATGTGTGATCAAGTGTATCAGTGGTATGAGATAGCAGGAATGGTTGAGGGTTGTGTGAAGGTCTGAGTTCAACCCCCCATATATTACATATATAAGTGCAGGTATGAAAAAACTTGTACTGTAGAAAAAATTTCAATTTCAAAATATAGTGCTTTAACGTCTGCCCATCTCTCGTATATGTATGTAAATGTATTATGTCCTGTACATGAGGGGTCAGAGTGATTTGTGATCAACATGGGTAGGATAAGACGGTTGACACTAAGGTGGGTTTTGAGCATTTCCATCATTATATTTTCAATGAAATGGACGGCTGAAGAGTTGTGGGGTGGAGTGGTTTGAAACCGGTCCATTAAAGTATGAAGATTGGATATCTTAATATAAGCTGAGCTTTGATTGTATATATGTATGGAGATAATAATCTGGACCAACCGACGAGTGCTGGTTTAGCACGAAATACGAATATTAGTGATTATTTATCTTTTCGACACATGTGTGATTAAGTGTATCAGTGGTATGAGATATCATGGATGGTTGAGAGTCATGTAAGGGTCTGAGTTCAAACCCCTATATATTACATTATAGAAGAGCATGAAAAAGCTTGCAATGTAGAAAAAAATTCATATTTAAAAATATTTTTATAGTCTTGGCTATGAGGTAATAGTGATAATACAATAATTCGTTGCTCAATAAATCATGTGATATTTTTGAAACACCTGGTTCTAGGTTGACTGAAGAGTGACAGGTCATTTGTCTTTTAAAATGTCTTTCTTCATATCAAGAATATGTGATGAAATTGAAGCTTTAAATACATTTAAATGTTAATACATTCTTAAGTTTTTTAATCCTTGGATTATGCTAAATAATGGGAAAATGAGCATGGCATTACAAAAAATGAATAAAAAAGCTTTATATTTGAATCCAGTACCAAAACTTGATACATAAAACATTAAACACTTGGAACAAACTTGTTACTGTTCAGTAATATTTATAAGGAGTATTTGGATTAAAAATATTTAATTTTTTTTTAAGAAATAGCTATCATTATCATCACAAAATTAAAAAAAATAGTTTGTTATAATTATGATGAAATAGTAATATCAATTTCATTAATAATTTTCTAGTATAATGTAGCTATCATATCAATTATATCTTATTCCAATACTCTTAGTAAATGATATCACACTTCGTTATCAATAATATATACAATTCTTTCCTATATTTTTCAACACACTTATAGATAGAATATGGACATTTGTAAACAGGTATATAAACATACCAGGGTTGAGCATCCATGTATTGAATGGAATGACTGCTTCCGAGTGCTTTCATAGAAAAATTCACTAAAACTTTCAAAAGCTTTAATTAAAGTTCAATTTAAAAAATTTACTTTCAATTTTTTACCAACAGTTGAATTGTTTTTATATACGCAAAGAATAAATTTGAGTAAAGCATTCTCGGTTGATTATAAGAAGTTTAAAATCATTGATACATTCTAATCATAGTATAATTCTAAATCTTTTAATAGTAACTGATATATCTTCAGACTTATTTAACTTTCTATATTTTTAAAAAAGAGTTGGTAAGACAGTGCAGCATTATTAAACATTTTAGCCTAATTTTGTGAGCCACTGAGTGATAAACCATTCAATTACTTTGTACTTTAATCTACCTTAAGAAATTATAAATGGTAGTCATATTATTACTAAATTTTCTGATAAGTATAACCTTTCCATTTCTGTTTTAAATTCAGTACTTGTGGAGTATTTGTAGAGATTAGTAAGTATCCTTAACAATGGTCAAACATAAATTGGTCCATAATGTTGTTCTCAAATAATTAATAATGATTTCAACACAATTGAAATAAAATAAAAATAGGCAAAACTCTCCATACAGTAGTGCCATTCAGTGCAAGCCAGAGTAATCAATGGATGCAAGAAGGTTTGTGCATAAAATCCCTATCTAGTATCTACTCATCCAATATCACCATCCTGGTTTCTAGCTTCTGGCTTTCATCAGTGAGGAGCCTTGGATCTGAAAGCACTGCACCTAGATCTTAGGATCTAATGCAACCTTCCAGAAGCTACCTTTTATATCAACTACAAAACTATGAAATAAAATTGAAAACAATAATATTTTCAATCTAAAGTCAATAGCTTATATAGTCATGTGGGTCTGAACTCAGTTCAGTACCCATACAGTATGGTGTCTTTGGTTCTTTAATAACCATAGCTACCACTATCCTATTAGGCAGGATTGGTATTAAATCACGGAATGGCACTACTGCATGGAGAGTTTTGCCTGTTTTAACAACTTGAGCAAGCATAAGAAATGGTGATCATGTGAAATAAAATAACTATATAAAAACAAATATTTTCATTATTATTGAACCATTTTCCGCTCTATATTAGGGCTTTTTCAAAAATACACTTTTCTAATGCAATTGCATGACCCTTATATCTATCAATATTTCTCTGTTTATTTTACACAATCATTTTATATAATCGTATAACATATACACACACACTCCCTTTATATATATATACATACTATTTTTATACAATAAATAAAAATACATTAACTACAATTAAATAATTATATACATATATTATACACCATAATAATATGTTTTACATAAACTGTATTGAATTAATTATATACATATACATTAAATTAAATTATATCTAATTTTTCATATATTTCTAATAACCATACCTACAAATAAAAACTTATTATTTACCTCTAGTAACTAATTATTTACATATATCATATATATTAGCTTAGAAAAAAGCAACCCCTCCCCAAATCAAAACATATATTAAATTTTCCGAATTCTCCTTTAATGCCCATTTACTACTGAACTTTTCAGATTTTTTTAAGCTAAATTAACACATTTATTCATATTCTTTTGAATGTATACTTTCTCATAATATTTTCTTCTATTATAATCTTTAACATATTTTATAACTTCTATATCTTCAATACATCTCATTCTATGATCAGTATTTAAGTAATGAACATATGGTCCTGGATTCATATCAGTCCTATCAATAGCCCTATTATGTTCTTTTCTTTTTTTTATTGCTGTTTTCCCTGTTTGACATATATATATATATCTTTTTACACCTCCTACAATTATTTTATATATTAATTCCATTTTACTTTATTATTCTCTTTATACATGATATCCATTTTTCCAACAATTTATTATTCTTCCAAGCAATTCTTATATTCTCATTCAACTTCTTTTTCTAAAATCGTATATACATCTTTATAATAAGGTACTGATATCCATTTATTATTGACCAGTCATCTTTATTTCTATCCCCCCCCCCATAATTTACTTTATCTTTACTGTTACTATTCAAAACTATTCTATCTTTTTCATTATATTCTATTGTTATATAATCATTTTCTTTATTCATTTTTTGTTCAATAGTAAACCCCTTTAAAACTAATGTTTTCTGTGACCAAAATTGGCAGAAACTATGAACAATTATTTTTTTAATTCCTACATCTTTAATATAGTGTTTCACTTCTATTTTATTTTCCTTATTTCTGTTTAAATAAATATCTAAATATTTTAAACCTTTTTCTTTTTCCATTATAAACTTAATTTTATATATATTATCATTCAACTCATTAAATATTTTCAATACACTCCTACTATTTCCAATAACAATTATATCAGCCACATATCTATAATATTTAATTATTGCTTTATTTTTTATATATTTTCATACTATCTTTTCTTCCAAATTATTGACAAACACTGATGATAATAACCCACTTAACTCATAACTCATTCTTTTGTTATATTCCAAAACCTGACCTTATATTTAAAGTACTAACCATTACTTATCATAATCAATGCTTTTAGATATTCATTCTTTAGATATTCATGCATTTTTTTCTAACATACTTATAATTAACTTAGTGAAATAAAATAATAATTTTTACTTCACGCTTGATTAGTAATTAATTGAGATTGGCTTTACGCAAAAAAGTGAAGCTTGTCTAAATCTTAAAAAGTTATATGGCTTAGCGCTATGATTGTGGAGACTCAAGGTCCCCGAAAGCGCTAAGCCATATAACTTTTTAAGATTTAGACAAGCTTCATTTTTTTGTGTAAAGCGCAATCTCAATTAATTAACTTAGTGAGTAAAATATTTATTGTTTCCAGTATGTCTTGTAGGATAAAACAATCAAACTATTAATATGGACCAATACTAAAAGTGAAATCTTAACCTTAATGCACTTAATATATTATTTAACTAACAAATGTAACTAATATTTATGAAATCAATATAAATTCGGAGTTATGAAATTTTAACATAGTGAAATTTTGATACAGATGTCCACATATACACAAACATACTCTGCTTTAGAGTTAATAAAACAAAATGTAGTTACAAATAAAGATTACTACATGTGAAAAATGCTGCATCATATATCTATCTACTACAGATTCAATATTGTAGTCATACTGTAGTAAGGATTTTGCTAGATTAAATAAACAATAATCTACATTTTTTATTATAAAACTACTGATTTTAACCAGCCAATTACTGCTGAAAACTTAAATATAAATAAATAATTAGTAATTTTAATAAATATTAAGTATTTCTTTCTATAGGTATAATAATAATAAACCTAGCAACTCTCTGTTCTAATGCTGTCATAAGCAAGATTGAATAATCGGTGATGACGAGATGATAGAAAATTCAATCCTTGACCAGATTCTGGCTTTTTCTTTTATCAATGAAGTTTGAATTCAAAACTAGAAGTAATGAAAATACAGTATACATCTGGCAACAACATTTAACATAAATCTTTATTGCTTAAACTAAAAGACTGAAATTCAAAACATCCTAGGGTTTGAATCCAAGTGAACCTGCTTGAACATTTATATATCTAATTTCAAGATATTAATTATATATTAGTATCCATAATTCTTTCTTGACTGTAATAGGCATCTTTTTTGTCCCAGCTAGAAATATTGATAATAAATCAGTTTGTTATCTTACATAATGTGAGATAAAATAAACAATTTATTGTTAATTAATAATAAAAGAAACCAATTAATCTCTCTATCTCTTTATTATTAAATGTAAATATTAAATAATAACTTATTATAATTTTAATTTTTTGAATATATTTATAATAGACTGTAAAGAGATAAATATAATGCCTATTGTTTGTCTGAAGGTTTGTGATGATGGTAATTTAGATGTGATATGTAAAAAGAAATTATTAAACTCAGTTGCTTACTATACATGTATATAATTTTAATGCGCAAATACGCGCACAACAACCGAGCTTCATCAGGATTAAATAACAATATATTATAAACTCAAAATAATTATAATATCTAAAGAATAATGCCCGAGCGCTTTCAAGAGAACTTAGCTCTCATAATCATGGGCAACAAAGAATAAGCATAGCGTGTTGGTATATGCTAAAATATGCTGATATATGTAAATTAGTTGAAAATAAATGCGTCAGCTCTAAATGATCCATTTCTTAGAGATTTTGTAACACGCATCTTTCCTATTCATAGCCTTATCATCAATAGCAATAAAACATGCTTCTTTAACTTTTCTCTTAATGTCATTTCTCTCCCTGCAAACTATTCTTGCATTTTTAGGTTCACATGCATGACCAGCTGATTTCTGATGTATTGCAAATATTGAGTTGCAATTTGGGTCTACTTGGGCCTTATTGTAAGAATATCTGTGCTGGGATAGTCTTGTAGAAAGAGTTGCTTTCGTTTCCCCATAGTATGATGCCATGCAGTTATTTTCTGGACATGAAATATTATATACGGCCTGAGAGGTGTTGTTGGGTGTTATAATGTCTTTGGTGTTATTAATAATTCTATTTGTATTAGGGGGTGTATGAAAGCTTAGTTGAAATTCTTTATTAAACACTGAGTAAAACTTTCTATGGGTAGTTGCAATATATGGTAACAAAATTCTATTTTTCTGCTGCTTAATAACATTGCTGTTTAATTTACTGTAAAATTGTCTAATCTTCCTATCAATTGTGTAATCGGCTTGAAGCTGAAATCTAATAAATCGTTTCTATATAAGATTAAGTTTGCTCTTTTGTCCGATTCAAATCTGCAAAGTTGCTCATTCCTATGCAAGAAAGACGCTAAACCAGCTAATTTATGAATAGAAGGCGTGTTTGAAGTAGGTTGAATATTGCCTCTTTTTTCTATTGGTTTTATAATCATTGTATAATTTAGTCTTTGATCTTCTCTTTGCACATACATATCCAAGTATTTAGTTTTCCCTTCACGATCTTCCATTTCTGTGTTTAGCTTCAGCTGCGTACTGTCTTGTATGTCCTGTTTAATTTTATCTATAATTTCTTCAGTAGCAGCGATGAAAAGGTCGTCAACGTATCTTGTGTATACAATTAACTTAAGTGTTTGTTCGTATTTAGGAATAATACTTTTTTCAAAATAATTAAGTACGATACTTGAGATGATACCGCTCATGGGTAATCCCATCGGCCATCCATCGTTCATTTGGTAACATTGATTATTGAATGTTGCCACAATGTTGTTGTTAAGCCATTTTAAGAAATCAATTATGAAAGCTATCTTTTTTTTTTTTTGATCCACGTCGTTGTTCATAAGCTCTTCTTTTACTATATCAATGGACCTATTTCTATTAATTGATCCGTATAACTCAGTGACATCAAGCACTGCAATTTTAGTTTCTGGGTTTAGAATTTTGTCCTTAATTCTGGCTACAAATTCAAATGAAGATTTGATAGTATATCTTCCAAATCCAATACTGTCAATCAGCCAACGATTTATTAATTTAGCTGTGCTAAAATAATGTGCACCCCCAAAATCCAGCATTAAGCGTAAAGGAACATTGGGTTTGTGCATTTTTGCATTTGCAAAAATCCGTGGTAGAATAGTGGCAGAAGGATATAGTTTATAATACTCCGTTTTTGATATAGCTTTGTTACAATGTGTCTTGAGAATAGAGGCAATAAATTTGTCCCTGTTCAAGTTATTATTGAAACTAGCTATTCTTTTGAATTGCAGTTTTTCAATTTGCTGGTTAACTTTGAAGTTAAAATTTTCTCTACTCATAAGCACAAATCTCTGGCCCTTATCTTCCTTCATGCAGACTATTCGTTCAGTATCTAAAAATTTCTTAGTGTGCGCTAATTTTGTATTCCAGTTATTTGTATTAATCTTGAGTGTATTCTGGTGTATGGTCTTGGCAATCTGCGTTACGTACATATCTTTATTTGGGTTGTTATTCAAACCCGCTTCAATATCAGCTATTAATTCAAACTTCGGGAAACTCCAATTGCTACCAACGAATCTAGGGCCTTTGTTCAGTACCTCTATTATTTCCTCGTTTGGTGTTTTATCTGTAAGATTAACAAAAACATTGTTCTTCTTTTCTACAATTTGGATATTTTGCTTATTAGCTAAAAACGCCAACTTTTTTTCAAATTTCTTTTGCATTATGATATTTAATTTATCGCATTTATTCCTAATATACTGAGGTATTAATACATCTTGTACCATTCTATTTTTCCTTTTAATCTGTTTCCTCAGAGCACTCTGACATCCTCTTTTGACCAAATTCAGCAGATAAAAACTTACTTGTTTGCAAATCTTGTATCGATTATAAATTGATTTGTTTATTTTTAAATTACAGAAATTCGGCAATATTTTAAATTCACTGCATCTTTTCAAAAAATTGAGTCTTTGTTGTAGTTTACACACAGAAATACAAACCTTTAATGTTTGCTTATCTTTATTTGCTTGCTCCATACTAACGAAAATTGTAAAAAGAAATTATTAAACTCAGGTGCTTACTATACATGTATATAATTTTAATGCGCAAATACGCGCACAACAACCGAGCTTCATCAGGATTAAATAACAATATATTATAAACTCAAAATAATTATAATATCTAAAGAATAATGCCCGAGCGCTTTCAAGAGAACTTAGCTCTCATAATCATGGGCAACAAAGAATAAGCATAGCGTGTTGGTATATGCTAAAATATGCTGATATATGTAAATTAGTTGAAAATAAATGCGTCAGCTCTAAATGATCCATTTCTTAGAGATTTTGTAACACGCATCTTTCCTATTCATAGCCTTATCATCAATAGCAATAAAACATGCTTCTTTAACTTTTCTCTTAATGTCATTTCTCTCCCTGCAAACTATTCTTGCATTTTTAGGTTCACATGCATGACCAGCTGATTTCTGATGTATTGCAAATATTGAGTTGCAATTTGGGTCTACTTGGGCCTTATTGTAAGAATATCTGTGCTGGGATAGTCTTGTAGAAAGAGTTGCTTTCGTTTCCCCATAGTATGATGCCATGCAGTTATTTTCTGGACATGAAATATTATATACGGCCTGAGAGGTGTTGTTGGGTGTTATAATGTCTTTGGTGTTATTAATAATTCTATTTGTATTAGGGGGTGTATGAAAGCTTAGTTGAAATTCTTTATTAAACACTGAGTAAAACTTTCTATGGGTAGTTGCAATATATGGTAACAAAATTCTATTTTTCTGCTGCTTAATAACATTGCTGTTTAATTTACTGTAAAATTGTCTAATCTTTCTATCAATTGTGTAATGCTTGAAGCCGAAATCTAATAAATCGTTTCTATATAAGATTAAGTTTGCTCTTTTGTCCGATTCAAATCTGCAAAGTTGCTCATTCCTATGCAAGAAAGACGCTAAACCAGCTAATTTATGAATAGAAGGCGTGTTTGAAGTAGGTTGAATATTGCCTCTTTTTTCTATTGGTTTTATAATCATTGTATAATTTAGTCTTTGATCTTCTCTTTGCACATACATATCCAAGTATTTAGTTTTCCCTTTACGAACTTCCATTTCTGTGTTTAGCTTCAGCTGCGTACTGTCTTATATGTCCTGTTTAATTTTATCTATAATTTCTTGTTTAATCCTGATGAAGCTCGGTTGTTGTGTGTGTATTTGCGCATTAAAATTATATACATGTGATAATATGATGGATTATTTCCATCGTCTATCATAAAATGTTGAATTTGTATTTTCTTTTGCTTTCCTGTTTAAAATATAGATCATCTTCCAAGCAGCTGGCCTGGGTTTAATGCTTTGATGTATATAAAAAAATGTATAGATCATCTTATTTTTTGATCTTTTCACATGTTTTTCTATTAAAACCAAAGTTTATTTTAAATATCAAGCAAAGTAATTCAATTAATATTTTTGTATGTTTTAGGAAAAATGAAATCCAGTAAATTAAGTACAGACATTGAACCAAGTCAAAATAAAAACTTAAAAATAATGAAAATTTCAAAAATCATTTTTATGCACTTAAATTCAATTCTTTTTATGATTCTGATTTTATTTTACTAACTGCTTTTTAAAAATTTTTGAAGTTTTTAAGTAAGGATCATCATCTGAAATAGTCATGTATACATGAGTATAGCCATTGTGACATGTTAACTAAAAGATATATTGGGTTAATTATTTTCCCAAATACTAATGACTTACTACAATAAGTGATATTAAAGAAAAGATGATAATGGGAAACTATCACCATAAATGATCGAGTTGTCACCCATCAATAATATACCTGTAGTATTCTCAACCATCCTCAGGCAAAGAATTAATCACATAACAAATATTAGTTAACTTTGGGATATTTCTTCCAGATAAAGTTGTAGTGAAACATTCATAAGAAAGTTGATATTTACATAATCAATTTAAATGTTTTCTTTTTTAAAAAAAGTTTAAATTTTCTAATTTCCCAAATTCTTAAGAAATAATGCAAAAAATATTAAAACATACCCTTTAACATAATCCCTTCATTCAGATTTAAATTACTTTTCCAGACAATGTTTCACCACTACATACAAATCCAGAAACAGTATCGTAAAAAATTTCGAATAGTTTTCTTTTCCCCATAAGGTATAATAAGTTTAAACAACTATCAGTTGCCATTAAATTAAAAAAAATAATAATAAAAAATTGACTCTAGAGATGAGTTTTAAAATGATGTCACATATAAAATATGCAGGTTCATTTTTCTGTTTGAAATTTTTTGATTCAATTTTTTAAATCCTGCAGAAAAGTTTTCTTTTAGAAATGCTTCAACTCCACATCTAATTATAGCTCTCCAATTTAGTATTTTCTCTGCCATAACTTTGAGATAATTCTTATACTATAAATGAGATTCACCTCTCCCACAGAAATCATATTTGAGTTTTTCTAAAATATATTTTTAGGAAATCTATTGTCCTTTATTTTACATATCTAATCCAATGAAGGTGTTATTTTATAATTGTGGATGAATTTATTATCATTGAAGAATGTACTGATGAATCATACCACCTTGTCGTAGTATTTAAAAAAATTTATATAGCATTCGTAAATGAAATTTTTTTAATGCTTTTATGTTGTATTTATAGGGCATTTCAAATCTCACTTTTATACAATAAATTTAATGAAATAATTACTTTAGATCTAACTAATTTAGTTGCAGTAATTATTTTCAATACTTGTTAAATAGCCACTATACATCGCTTGGTGGCGCTGTTTGTGTGCAAAAACATAGTGATATAACGTTCCTGGGTCTGTCAACTCTTAAACGATGACGTTATTATTTAATACGACTTTTTAAAATATTTTCCTCTAATAAAATATCCTATATTTAAATTGTTAAAAGTAGCAGCATATTGTAGTCTGTGCTGCACCTCAACATTTAAGTTCACCGTTCTACTTATGACAAAATATTTAAATTAGTTTATATTCTCAAATTGATAAACATCCAAACTAAAAGTTTCTGAGGATTGTTTTTCCATCACTGACTGAGCCTAAATTTTTTTGATCATTATTTGAATTCAAAACATTAAGTACATTCTATAGAACACCTTTTGAATGGGAAAAAGTAGCATGCCATCAGCGTATTGTAAATCCAGAATCCAATAAACTAGAACATTCTTCATTTTACTTTTAATTTATTCAAATTTAACATTCCACTATCAAACCTGTATCACACCTTGATTCCAATTTTATTATGCTGCCTATAAATAGTTCCAAAGACCACCATCATAAAAATCAAAACCAATGTTGGAACAAGTACATAATCTTGCTCAATATTAGTTTTCATTTCAAATGCATCAAATTTTCCAACTATTGTAATAAACTTCCTGTTATTCTATTATGGAGAACCAATAAGCTTTAGAGAACGATCGACTAATTTCAAACAATAAGCCAAATGACTTGATCAGATCAATGAAAGCAACATATAAAGCATTCTTTTATTCAAAACACTTTTAGTATATATACCTAGTGATAAAAAATCACACTATAGCACTTCTTGATTCTCTAAAACCATATTTAAGTCAAGTGTGTTGTTAAATAGAGCACTTTAAATCTTAGATGAATAGTTTCCAGAGATTTTTTTTTTTTTGCTATGACATATGGAAAAAAAAAAGTCTCTGGAAATTATTTATCTATGATTTAAAGTGCTCTATTTAACAACACACTTGAAAATAGACTTGCTGTAGTGGATAATAATAATATTCCATGATAATTACTTTGATTTTGTATATTCTCTTTATTTAAAAATTGAAAGAATAGACATTCTTCAGATTAGTCATTACAGCTTCATGAATCCATATAATTCCAAATATTTCCCCCATTTTTAAAGTTAACATATCACAACTATATTTTAAAACTTACCCCAATATTTCATCAGGATCTGCAGTCTTCACTATGTTGGAGATTTTTGTCCAAATTTAAATGATTAGATAAAAAGAATATATCATTATTTAGAAGATGATCTAAATATCCTTTCTACTTATTCAAAATATTGTTGTCATTATATAAAAGAATGCCATTCATGAGTTTAGTAGAATTGTGCTATTGTTTTTTATTTTGATTCATAGAAGACATGCTAAATAATTATTTAGACTGTGGAGGAGCAAAGGTAGGAGGGAGAGTAATTAAGATTTGCAGATGACATGGCTTTTATTACTGAGGAGGAAAAGGCTCATCAGAATATGTTGAATAAATTGGAAGACAGATGTATGGCATACAGAATGAAGATTAATATTGAAAAGACTAAGTGTTTATGGCTAGGGAAAAATGCAAAAAGACTGAAAATTGGCATCTGTGATAACATGGTTCAACAGGTGAAGGGATTTAGATATTTGGGTATTGGTTGAGTGAGGATGGAAGAAGTGAAGATGGAAGTGAAAAGAAGAATAACATTGGCAAAAGAGACATTTGTAAAAAAAATAAGATATTTTGTGGACCTCTGGAAAGAGAATTAAGGAAGAGATTAATTAAATATTATATGTGGAGGGTATTAATGTATGGTTGTGAGACCTGGACACTGAGTAATAGAATTAAGAAATGATTGGAAGCTTTTGAGATGTGGGCATGGAAAAAAATCAGTTGGATGAGTAAAATAACAAATGAAAAAGTTTTGAAAAGAGTGTATGAGAAAAGAAGATTGATTGAGAATATCAGAGAGAAAAAAAGAAACTGGATTGGACATATATTGAGAAGAGATTATAGTTTAATGAAAGATGTTTTGGAAAGAAGGGTGAGTGGAAATTAAAAAAAAAATGATGGAAGAGATTGACATTATTGGATAATATAAGAGTTGGGAAGACTTATG
This sequence comes from Epiperipatus broadwayi, assembly GCA_028023455.1. NCBI lineage: Eukaryota > Metazoa > Onychophora > Udeonychophora > Euonychophora > Peripatidae > Epiperipatus > Epiperipatus broadwayi. Next base: position 4,570,578 of record JAQFVV010000059.1, read on the forward strand.
TGGAATTAAAGAAATGGGAAAAGAAGAGAATGGAATGGAATAATGGATGAATTGATGTTGTGACTACTCTTAGGACCTGCCTATTGGACAGAATACTATTGATTGATTGATTGCTTTTAGTATATTAAAAAATAAATTGACTGACTACAATCAGTGAATGCCAATATCTTCTTTGCAGTTTTAATTCACTTCTCAATTTTAAATCTTCTCATCAGTTGTTAAACTTTTGTCTTTATATATTTATTAAGAAGCACCACATTTATTTATTATTCAATCAAGCAGAAAAGATCTCATGCTTTCTGGTTCTTTAGTATTTTCCAACAGATGACGTATTACCCTGAAGCCATATCAGTCTGATCTTCTGATCTTTAAGATAACATCTCCAAGTGATTTGCGGACAAATGCAATCGCTAAAAATTGTCCGCAGATCACATAGACTTGGCATGTTAAAGATTGCAAGATCAGACTGATGTGGCTTCAGAGTGGACTGGTAGAAAAATCACAAAAGACAGACAAATGACAAAATTTCCCAAAGCTCTCTTCGATTTTTAAATCTCGCGGGTCAAAAAAAATCCAAAAATTGACTCTCCCATAGATTAATCATGTCAGTGTCTTGGTTGCCATGACAACATTGTCATGTTATCATCGATGATGTCTACCAGAAGGAAAATCGCTAAGTGTAAAACGTCATCAGTTGAATAATACTACAGTTTCTTTTAATCAAATCTCTGTTACTAAGATTATTGTCAGAAAACTGCTTATGATTTTTTTTTAATGATCTCAAGAATGATTTACTTGTATCCATAACACACTCCTTAAGTATCCCAGTAATATGACAATCCTAAAAGTCTAAATTAGTAATTTTAGTGTTTAATAACTGATGAAACTTAGTACATATGTAGTATATAGTAGATACTTCTAAATAATAAATATTTTTTGTGTGAATATAATTGGAATGAGTTCTGTTTTTAAATGTAATTATTACTTTAATCTTGACCTATAATGCTAATTTTAATCTTGTATTTTAATCTGTAATCTGCTCAATTATCTGTATTTGTGTTTGCCCAATATGAATTCTCATATTCTGATTCCTAATTATAATGTAATATTAGATGCCATTGTTTTAAGCATGAATGTTTCCACATTTTTTGAGTGTTTTTTCTGTCAAAATACAATGTTTGTGTAGTGGTTTTTTAATGGTATTGCAGTAATAATGTTTACCAGCAAGAAATAAAAGCTTTTTTCCTCTGGATTTTCTGAATCTAATATTAAACTATATATACTAATAAAATGAGAAATGGTACCACTGTGCAAAACAAATTGTAAGACCTTTAGCCTTTCATTAATACACTAAGATATTCACAATAGAAGATATTAAATTAATTGATACAGCTAATCCAACATTGTATATTAATCAGTTCTTAAAAAAAAACTTAAAAACTTGCAGCCATTTAACCTTTTTGCCTCTAGAAGACATGTTTCACTAAGAGAAGCTCTATCAATTTTTAAATCTTGATTGCTTTTTAACTGTTAGTGCTCTTCTCCCTTCTTGTCATGGAGAGTTTATATCATGTGAAGTTTGTCCATTTCATGTATTTACATTTAGGTAAAAAAATCAGATTTATCAAATTTAAATTTAGTATTATATTCTCGCATGCTTTGTCATTACTATTGATAATATTTCACTTGACTGAGTAATGTACTGGATATGACAACTTAGCCAGACTGTGAGTCAGGCAATTTTTAGACCATATTTTCTAGATTCTTTTTATTTTCACTGCAGGCATGGAATCCATAAATAGAGCTGCCAAAATATATCATAATTTGGTAGCTGAAACACCCGTCTCAAATCCAGTTCCAATTGACTCAGCAGGGATTGTAATGCCTTGAACAAAAATTACACAAATGAATTGCCAACCTACCAAGTCTATTCTTTTGAGGGTTTCTTAATTCTTGGGAACTAGATTAAAAAAGAAAAAAAATGGAAAAAGGAACTGGGAGTCAGAAAGAATGGAAATATGCTTGCACAAATAGTCACATTGTAACAGTTGGTATACGTAAATGACCAATGGCATGAAATTTTCATCATGACTAAGTCCTACACTATTTTATATGACCGAAGAAGAAAAAGGACAGAAAAAGCTATCAAATCAGTATTTGGTCTTTGATGAACCAACATCCTATTCCATAAGACAGCAGAAGGTACTACTTTGGACATTGTTTATTTGTTATTTATTAACCTCATATCTAAAGATCATTTCACTATTTACTGTCTTGGGTAGACTAAGCAAGCTCCCCACTAAATAATGATATACAATGCAAAAAAAAAAAGATTTAGATTTTAACAAAAGAAAATGATTTGATATTCACATTACTTATGTATATTCATTTAGAGGTATCTATTTAATTGTGTGTTTTTAAATTTTATCTTAGTATATATATATAAAACACAATAAATGTATATATATATGTGTGTTTTTAAATTTTATCTTAGTATATATATATAAAACACAATAAATGTTCACTAAATATTGTAATAAAATGTACATAGTACTTTCAATTATATTCATAATCATTTTCAACTAAATTGAAGTCATTTGAAAATGGAATAAAACAGCATCAACCAGAAACCACGTATCGATTTACCTATCCAATAATTTACTAATCTTAATATTGGGACGATTATCTGTTTATTATTATATTTTTATAACCATTACTAAAAATTGCCCCTTTAATTTTTCTTTTTTTTTTTTATTATTTCTTTCTTGATTTAAAATCTTAATTTTTTTCATACAAAAATTAAATTTATATTTACAATTTTTATGTGATCATAAAACACTGATTCTATAAATGAGTTCCTTTTATTCTTTTTATCTCTGAATTATCTTTGATACTCTTTTATATAAAAATTTATGTTTTTTAACTCTTTTTTTCAATACTACATCTTGATTCCTTAATATATGAAGTGTTACATCCACACACGCACACACACACACACACATATATATATATATATATATATATATATATATTTAGTGTATATACTGTGTTTATTTATTTTTTGTAATGCATGTTTGTGTAACAGATTAAGTAAAACAGTACTTAAGTAATATGTTAAAATATTAAAATCTGAAAGCCACGAAAAATTAAAAAGTCTCATCATAATTTTGTATGGATTTTAGAATTGGGGGAGTTTTGGGTAGCCAGATTAATTCTGTTGTATCTGTAATTTAATAAAAACATTTAATATATATTTTTTATGATACAGATTACTAACTATATCACAATTCATGTTAGATAATTTCTTTTAAAACAGCATCTATAAATTATTTAATTGGTGGCCAATTTGTTTTGCCTTTAAACATCAACTTTGAATCTCTAAATATAAATATAAAATAGTAATAATAATTTTATCTCTGCATCATCAAACTAAATATTTATCTGCAGAATTAAAAAAATTAGTAATCAAGAGAAAACAAATACCGTATTTAAAACTTTTCTAAAATTTAATCTGTGAACACGTCCAGAGTTTTTGTTTAGTTGATGAAAAAAAAAGATATGATTTTTTTTATTCATTTATAGGTAAATCAATCAATCATTTTGTTATATATTTCTACTATTTAGAAATTTTTTTTTTTTACTTTTTTGAGTAATATTATTTGTGTAAATTAGGAAAAAAATAATTCACTCATAAATAAATCTGAGATGAAATTATAAATTAGTAAAATATCCTTTGTTTCTTTTTTTATTATTATTTTGTGATAAATAAAATCATTTATTTATTCTTTTCTAAATTATTTGCTTATTTATAAATAAATTACAGTGTTTTGCATTATGTTTTTTGAGTTACCCATAAGTTTCCCACCATGAATATTTTTTGTCCCAAGATGTTCTTTTATAAGATAATTCATGGCTTTGTGATAAACAAACATATATTAAAAATTTGAATGGTAAATAAATATTATAAATAGAATTTTAGATAAAGTAAAATGATTAATTTATTAAACCACTAAACATCACATGATCACCATTTCTTATGCTTGCTCATAACTGTTATTAAAACAGGCAAAACTAATGAGCTTGGATTGAAAATATTAATGTTTTCAATTTTATTCTCAGTTTTGTAGTTAAGTAGAAAATAATAGGTGAGATCTAGGTGCAATGCTCTTAGATCCAAAGCTTCTCACTGATGAAGGCTATAAGCCAGAAACTAGTCTGGGAATATTGGATAAGTAGGCACTAGATAGGGATTTTATGCACAAGCCTTCTGGCATCCTTTGTTTACTCCTGCTTGCACTGAGTGGCACTACTGTATGAAGAGTTTACCTGTTTTAATGATTAATTTAAATAATGATTTAAAAAAAAAGTTTACTTAAGTAATCTTTAACTAGTATCATTTTAAAAGAATAAATAACTATCAAGCCATTCAAACTTAAGCTAGGTTATATTGGCACTGAAAAAAAAATCAACTAACTTATCTTTAACTTGATTGTTTCTTAAATGTTTGGCTTCTATTTTAATAAGTAATCAAATACAAATTAAACAACTAATCACTGACCATTTCAAGCAATATTGTAAATGATATTTTTAATAAAATTAAAAATAAAACTAGCATTTTAATACACAATTCCAATTGTGTTAATATAATTTTTATGAATTAAAAAAAAAGATTAAAATTTCAAAACTGAGGAAATGCTTAGATTATAGATTAATTTCAAAACATAATATAAAAATAAAGACTTTAATGCTCTTTCAATTTCCATTTTTTAAATATACAAATCCAAAAGAAAATTCATGTAAATTTTATTTGTTAAAATATTAAATTAAATATCCCCATTTTATGTTTAATTTTTGCGATACACCTGGGTCTCTGTGTATGCAGTAGATAGATTCCACAGAAAACCCGCATTAAAAAAAGCGCACAAAAATAGACTTAATTTATATTGAAAAATGTGGGATATATTCCTTAATTTTCAGAAATCGCATAAATCCAAAGCAATAAGGTAAAATTACTTTAAAATTTGCATAAAAAAAAAAAAAATTAAGAAAATAAAGTATTACTAATAAAAAATTTCAAATAAAAGAAAAAAATTGATATAAGACAAACTTTTTTTTACTTTTTTTATTAACTATTTAATTTTATTCAAAACAATAAGTTTTTATGTATAATTTATTTTACATTTTTTCATACATATTTTAATCATTATCACTATTTGACAATATGCAGTTCATTTGTGAACTAGTAAGACATCAGATTCATCACAAAAGGAAATACAATTAGCGCCAACTTCAGTCTCATGCTGTATTAATGGTTTTTTGTCGACAATGTAATCGGTAATTAAACTTTGAGATGATAATTTTACTAATTGCTTATGAAGCTTGCGATATGCCAGACTCCTATGTCTAGCTGTTAGAGAATGCACTTCCATGAGTGTGTTAATGATGACTAACAGTTAAATTTCCTTTTATACACATATATACATGGAGAAACTATTAGACAAACAAAAGTTAAAAGTAAAAATATTTAAGAACTTTTAAAGTTACATTCTTTTAAAGTAAAAATTAAAAGTTCTTAAATATTTTTACTTGTAACTTTTTTCTGTCTAAAAGTTTCTTCATATATATATGTTATTAAAACAGGCAAAACTCTCTATACATATTGCCACTCAGTGCAAACCAGAGTAATCAATGGATGCCAGAAGGCTTGTGCATAAAATCCTCATCTAGTGTTTACTCATCCAATATCCCCCAACTAGTTTCTGGCTTGGGGCCTTTGTCAGTTAGGAGCCTTGGATCTGAGAGCACTGCACCTAAATTTTAGGATCTAATTCAAACCCCCCCCCCAGAAGCCACCTTTTATCTCTACTTAACTATTAAACTATGAGTCTTAAAGTGAAAACACTAATATTTCCAATTCAAGCTCATTAGCTTATCATATAGGTCTGAACTCAGTTCAATACCTATATATTTTGATGACTTTGGTTCTTTTATAATCATAGCCACCACATCCTATTTTAATAACAGTTATAAGCAAACATAAGAAATGGTGATCATGAGATATTTATTGGCTTAAAACCAATTATCCCTAATAGGATAATGGTGGCAATGCTTATTAAAGAACCAAAGTGACCAAAATATATGGATATTAAATTGAGTTCAGACCTATATGACTATATAAGCTAATGATGTTGTATTGAAAATGTTAGTGTTTTCAATTTAAGACTCATAGTTTTTGTAGTTAAGTAGAGACAAAAAGTGGCTGCTGGAGGGTTGCATTAAATCCTAAGATCTAGGTGCAGTGCTCTTAGATCCAAAGCTCCTCACCGATAAAGGCCACAAGCCAGAAACTAATCTGGGGATATTGGATAAGTAGACACTAGATAGGGATTTTATGCACAAGCCTTCTGGCTTTCATTGATGACTCTGGTTGGCACTGAGTGGCACTAGTGTATGGAGAGTTTTGCCTGTTTTAATAACAGTTATGTGCTAGAATAAGAAATATAGTGATCATGTGTTGCACAAGTTTTCTTTTTGGAACTTTAACTTTGCTGGATTTTTGTGTGGTTACACAGGTGACCAGTATTGAAAATTGATACATGGAGATTTTTTTGTGGTATTACAGTGGAAGATGTGAGGAGATGAGTAAAAATGAAACCAAAGGAATGATAAATTTTTGTCTATGTTTCATTTGAAACAATACTATATAGGAGAGATGGCAAAAAACTATTGACAAATTCAAAGTGACAAATGGGGTTTTCCTGTCTATAAAGGAATCTAAAGAAAAATGGTAATTGTGTGTGTGTTCTCAAAATAATACCACAGCCAGTTTTTTTTTTAAAAAAACTATTAATGAATAAATAATAGTGACTTTTTGAAGACATTAGTGGTGGTGGAAAGGGGAAAAGGTAGTTACTATTTCTTTTTTTTTTCCCCCCCCCGCCCCCCCCGAGCCGCCAACCCCCCCCCCCCCCCCACCCCCCTTCCTCCCCTGCCCACCCTCTCCCCCAACAAAAAAAAAAAATCTTTCTAGTTATTTTGCCAAAATATGCAAAACAGCATCTTCTTTTAAAAGTAGGGATCAAATTATAGTATTTTCAGATATATTCCATTAATTTTAATAATCCTGCAAATAAATAATGGCTATTAAATATATGTCACTAAGAATATACTTGTGAAGTGATTTTCCAATGTATATTTCATAAGAGTCGAGCGTTGTTAGCCGAGAGGTCATCGCAGTCGCCTTGCAAGCAAGTAGTTGGTTGCAGATGGTTTCGCCTCCCAGACGATGCTATGACATATGAAAAAAAAAAGTAATTTGCAAGGAGTCATTTTAATAAACTTACAAAGAAAATTCTTTCTTGTATCAATGTTAATCCATTAATCCAATAAAAAGCAGGCCACTTAGTTTGATCTCCCAATGCAGTAGTAAATTAATCATTGAAACCCAGATGATTGAAATGTTATACTAATGGCAATCTTTGTAAAGTCTCAATTGAACAGGTCACAATTTTAAATAAAAATTGTTTTAATTTTAATAACACCATAAATACCAGTAACTGTTAAACATATAGTACTGAGAATATATAATATTTATAAAATGGTAATTGTCCAATGTGCATATAAATCTATTAAAATTAATAACATTTGCATCTACATTTTCTGAAACTATGAGTTGGTTTAATGAGGAGCTTACAAAGATACTAGCTCATATAATATTTGACTTCTTTGTGTATCAATTGCTTTATGCAAGGTGTATTTTTGCAACGTAATCTATGGTACAGGAGAATGGACAATAAGTTTTCATTCAACAGTTAATAATTATTTGACGAAAATATTTATTATGTTAAAGGCCATTGATTAATAAGTTTATTCTCACATGTAACTAGATGTGAATATTTATTATTCATTAAATGTGTTTGTTTATAGCATAAAATAGATTTTAAAAAAATATAATTAAAAATGAGATATAGTTGAAATGTTGAAGACTTATTTAGAGATGCATCAAAAGAAAAAGATTAATATTGTTTTAAAAATATTTTGAAATTCTTGCATTGGTGGTCGAGAGGTCAGCGCGACTGCCTTGCACTTGCAGGCTGTTGCCCGGGTTGTGGGTTCGCGTCCCAGCCAATGCTATGACATTTAAAAAAAAAAAAAAAAAATTTGAAATGATATTTAGTAAAAAGTGAATTACTTTCTTGAATATTTTAAAGATGAAAAAGTATAGGATGAGTCAAAAAATAATTTTTGTGCAGTAAGATACATTAAATAATTAGTGAGACATACACTATCTTTAATAAATGAAAATGTAGTTGTGACTTGGTTCTTCGTAATTAATTGATTTTGGAAAAAAGAGTATAATAATTGAATTTATGAAGAATATAGATCAAATATTTATAGGAATGATGCTGATAAAGTTAATAGGGACTGCAGAACATTAAAACTGCATTTTTATTTTTTTATATACCAGTACACCTGGGTCTCATTTTATGCGGATTTATTTAACACAATTTTGAAGTTATGCGATTCATGTTTCTTCGGAAGTCAAACTCTGATAATGCGCTATTACTTTAAGTAATAAATTTTGTGCACTTACGTCATATTGAAAGTAATAGCACATTATTGGAATTCGACTTTCATCTTAGTAATTTCAATATTTTCAGTGCTTTATAATAGTAAGATTTTATGCAATAATGAAATTAAAATCATGATTTCCACATTTTATGTATACACACATTAAATTTTACAAGTTTATAATGTAAATTTGTTCAAGCATTGTGTGTGTTAATTTTGCATTTTAAATCACATTCTGTTTTTGCTTTTTAAAAAAAAACGTAATCAATTATTATTAATCATTTAGTGTCCTCAAGTTTATTTTTAAAAGGTCAGTAATAGCAGTGGGCACAATTAAATTTGACAATTAAAAATTAAAATCTGATTTTTAATTGTAATTAACAATTTAAAAATTACTTAAGGTGACCTGAAATTAATGTGATGTGAAAAAGATAATGAAACAGAACTGGAACCTGTTCCTTTCACTGCAAAAATGATTTGAGAAGGTCTTCAACTTTCTAATCAGCTGGCAAATTATTTTCTTATTAATGACACTATTCACAAATGTGCTCTTAAATTCCAACAAGAGCTAAATGGTTGTATGTCTGGATATCAGAGCTTCATAAACAATTAATAAAATCATCATCTCAAAGATTAATTACTAATTACGTTGTCACCAGAAAACCATTAACACAACATGAGAGTGAAGTTGGTGCTAGTTGTATTTCCTCTTGTGAAGAATCTGATTTTTTATCAGTTTGCAAATGAACCTATTTATCGGCAAATAGCGATAATAATTAAAACGTGTATAAAAAAATGTATGCATAAAAATATATATTGTTTTGAATAAAATTAAATATTATAGTTAAAAAAAGTTTGTCTTGTATCAATTTTTTTCAAATTTGAAATTTTTTATTAGTCATATTTTATTTCTTTATTTTTTTTTGCATGAATTACATTGGTGCTTTGCTTTTATGCGATTTTTGAAAAATCACAGACCGCATCCCCCCTTTTCAATGTAAGTTACGTCTATTTTTGTGCAATTTCTTTTGTGCATGTTTTCTGAGGAACCTATCTATCGCGTAAAACGAGACCCAGGTGTATATGTTTTTTTACTAATATTTTTTAAAAAATATTCTACATTTAAACAAAGCTATAAGGAAATTAATATTTTCTCAAGTAACATATTCTGCTCTTACTTTTTATTGCTTTTAGGAGAGATAAACAAAAGGTTACATTCTATTTGATCAAATCAGAAAAACTAACATTTATGTTTTTTTTTTTTTTTTAAATATGAGGGCATAACATTTTTTTTTCCATAAGACATAGCATCGGCCGGGAGGCAAACCCACAACCATCTGCAAACAACTACTTGCTTGCAAGGTGGTTGCAATGACCTCTTGACTAATAATGCTTGTTTTTAATATTAAAAATGATTAAAACAAAATATGGAAATTATTTTCTTTGTTTAAAATTATTATTTTGTATTTGTTTTAATTTATAGTTTTCTATTTTGAGTTATAAATGGGATAAAGGGATGTGGAATTGGTAAAAAGTTTGAGTTTATTTTGGATTGATTACTAAAAAATGATTCTTACATATATGACTTAGCATAATGTTTAACAAATACAAATGATTTCCATCTGTTTAAATTATTGCTAATTATATTATATATAACTGTATTGTACCAATTGTTGATTGCTGGTTTAGCATGAAATAGATATTGGTGATTATTTATTTTTTCGATATATATGTGTTCAAGTGTATCAGTGTTATGAGATAGAGTGGAGAGTGGTTGATCGTGTTAAAGTCTATGCTCTTATACCCTATATATTACATATATTGATACAGGTATAAAATAAACCTGTATTTCAATTATTACAGAGTAGAGATGTCTGCCCATCCCTTGTATATGTATTAAATGAATTATATCCTGTACATGAGGGGTCAGATTGACTTTAGGTCAACATGGGTGTAACAAGAATCTCAGCCTCAGGATGGCCTTTGAGCATTCCTTCATCAGATTTTCAATTGGATGGACGGTTTAAGAGATGTAATATGGAGTGGATTGAAGTCTGTCCATTAAAGTATAAAGGTTGTCTGAGCACTTATTGAATACATATGTAGAGATGATAATCTGGATCAAATGATGATTGCTGGTTTAGCATTATATATATATATATATATATATCGGTGATTATTTATCTTTTCGACATGTTCAAGTGTATCAGTGTTTTGAGATAGAGTGGAGAGTGGTGGGTCGTGTGAAAGTCTGTGCTTATATACCCTATATATTACATATATTGATACAGGTATATAATAAGTCTGTATTTCAGTTAATACATTTTTTAATAAATTATTTTCTAGCTTCTATCACTGTGCTTCTGACATTGACAGAAATTTACTATTAAATTTTTGATTTTTTTTCATTACTGTGCAATAATTTGTTCGTGATGCAATGACTTCCACACAAACAACTTCAATTATATTCATATGTATTAATTTTTATTTTATATTTTGACAAAAAATTGAAATGATTTATATTTTTCTACATACTTGTATACACTCCTGCCTTATTGTATATGTGTACATTATGTTATTTTTATATGTACAACATTAAACACAATCAGTTTTAAATTGTAAATGCTCCTACAGTAAATAATACAAACTCCCATGTCGGTACATCCCAATGCTTTAATAAGGAAATGAAATCACTTTCTTTTTATATATAAAGAAGATTGTCTTCAATACTTAAGACAGAGAGTGCAAATATTATCAATCCAATCATTTTATAGTTTTTATATTGACCATACAATAATAATAAAATAATTGGATTGATTAATATTCACACACAGTCTGCCTTAAGTGGTTTAATTTTTTTATTATAGTATTGTCATATATTGAAATGGTAGTATGTATTTGCTATAACATTTATGATTTAAAAACATTGTGTTTAATGTTATATACATTGACATTGTGAATTACATTATATATATATATATCAGATGTACCCGGACTAAATAGGCTGTGACTTTTTTAATTGGTTGAATTACTTTATTATATATAGTAGATGTACCTGGACTTAGGCTGTGGTTTTTGTAATTTGTTGAATTATCTTATTATATATAGTAGATGTACCCGGACAAAATAAACTGATTTTTAAATTGGTTGCTTTGACAATTTTTTTTTAAAGATTTAATATAGATTAAACAAAAGATTTTAATAATATATATTAAATGTGAGAAATATAGCCGCTTGAAAAGGCTACCATTTCAATTTCACTTATACATTAACCAAAACTAAATGTAAATGTGTTACTATAGCTTTTATTTTTTTTCCTTTCACTAAATACCATATTTCAAATATGAATTTATGTACTGTAAACACATTTTCTTCATGATTTAAATATTATACCTCTTTAGTTAAAATACTGATTTTTTTCTATTTTTTATTAATGCTGGAATTATTTCCTTTGCATAAACATATTTTTCATTGGTTGTGAATGTGACAGTCTTGCAGACACATTTACATGGCTCTCATGACAACATACATTCACCAATCAGAAGATATAGATTTTGTATATAAGATATGCAATATATTATTATAAAATATGCAAATATAGCAAGTGTAAAAATTAATACTCCAGCTAGAAATATTTTTGTAACAGTAATAGAGTTTTTTTGTAATATTTGAGGGCATGGGTCTGCACTCCTTATTTCTTCTGCAGGGGTTGATGATGGCAGCTGTTGGGGGTCTGGTTTATGGGTGCGGGCTATTAACAATTATTGCCGCTTCCGGAAAACCTGCCGGGAGGGTACAGGGTCAAAGTTTTTAGCACATTTTTTGCTCTGATGGGCTGCTGTGCCCCATTGATGGATTGTTTCTGGGCAGTGCAGATCTGTGCTCATCCATGTATAGATACACATTAAGCAAAATTATACAACCCTTTTATGGATATATTTGTTATCGAGCGTATATACTTTGTAATCCTGGTCAATAATTGTTTTACTTTGTAACATTGAATACTTTGTAACATCATGTGTGTTTTTTTTCCTTAATAAAAAAAAATTAATGCTCTTGGTGTACTTGATATTTTATTGTTTGTTCTATTGATTATTTTTCTGAAGGCAAGTTTTGTGCATTAACTATAGCTATATTCTTTTTTAAGATTATCAATCATTTTTCTTTTTCTTCCTATTTGGGTTTACATAGCCTTTCAATATAAATTGTTCACTAATCTTTTACTTTTATGTTTATATCAAAATTAATTCATTTTCACAATTTTTTTTATTAAATGATTTTTAGTTAGTTAATACTTTCAACACTGTCATATTGATCACGATATTTTTCAACTTATTTTTTCATTTCCCCCAAATTCAAAACTTAAAATCTGACATTTATTGTCTTTTATTTTAATTATGCAAAGGTCTGCTATGTTATAAAGCTAAATTCTAAAACATTCAATTTTTTTTTATTTTTAAAATTAACTTTTATGGATTTTATATAGTCCACTATTATTATATCAATCACAATTTTTAACAATAGTTAAACAACTTTATAATTATTAACTGTCATTCTTTTATCAATCTTTGCAACAGTCCTAGATCTTTTTATTATCAACCCAAAATATGTGAAATTATTGGTTTATCATCAATAATGCTAATTCTGTTTTTATATTACATAAAAATGAATATTAAATATTTTTATTGTCTTTATTCTTTTTTGATATCTGTTTACTGTAATTCATATATGTAATAGTTATTTCTTTTTACATTTTACCATAATGTCCTACAAAAAAACTATTTAGTTTATGAAATGCCTTTTCTAAATAAATAAAAAGGCATTAATTTTCTTTTTTATCTATAAGTTTATCCACATTATACAATTGCATCAGTTGTATCTCACATCTTTTAAAATCCACAGACTGATCAAACAAATTATATATATATTCTTAACAAGTTTACTGTGTAATAGAACTAAAATCTTTATACTTTTTATTGCATTATTCTTTTTCTCAAAAGAAATTACTATTATTGAAAAAAAATTGTGAATTAATTTCTGGTTTCTCCATTATATTATAAACACTGAGAAATTTTGGTGCAATTTTAGTACGTGATCTCCACCATTTTGAATTTCAAAAACAATCCAAAATGTTGTCTGACACATCACATGATTTGAGTTCTAAATTTTTTTGCATTTTTGGGTACTTTTTTATCACTTAAATGTGTCAGATGATGTTTTTGGTCATTTTTGAAATTCAAAATAGTGGAGATCGCTTACTAAATAGTGCCAAATTTTCTCAACAGAAATTTCATCAGTTCCACATTTTCATTTTGCTATGCTCTTACATAATCATTTCCCAATATTGCTTGTATATATATATTAATTTGAATATTTTTAAGGAAAAAAATATTATTTACTGTTATTTTATTTGATGGAAAATTCCATATATATGGTTTAAAAGTATTTAGAGACCTGAAATGTGATTAATTTATTAAAACACTTTTATAAAACAAAGAACATAATCTTCAGAAGTAAATTCAAAACTATACTAAAGTAAAAGCCTAATGACTTTGAAGATATTTACTTATTTTTTTGATAAATATTACAAAAGAAAATATGGTCAGATAGAAATCCATTACATAACAAATAAAGAACCCCTCTTCCTCCCACATACACGAAAAGAAAAATGTTGATTTATTAAAAATTGTTTCATTAATTATAAAAATTTCAAAAATAAAATGTTACAACTATATATCGATAAAATTGCTTCTTGAGCTAAAAAAAACACAATATTAAATGTATGGTCTTAAATACATTCTCACTGCAAACACCCCGTTCAAAATTTATATTGTTAATCATAAGGCTATAGGATGTTTTAACCGTATAATGTTCATCTTAGAAAAGAATGCTATATACCAAAAATTTATTATGACTATATATTTAATGCTGTTTGTGTTTGCAAGTTATTTTCATAATTGCAAATAAACTGTAAAATAATTTCAATGGTCAATGATTTTATATTATAAGACTAACATTGTAAATGAAATGGATGTTTTTTGTAGCTGATATTTACTCTCAATTTTCTTGAAACTTGACCTAAGTAATGTGATGATGGTTTACATACTATGTAATAATTGGTTTTGCTTTTAATGTTTAAATAAAATAATTATTATCTGTGCAATAAAAAGAACATATACAGTATATATATATGCGAGTTTTGTGACATCGTGGTTAACATATTTGTAATGCCAATGACCTGGAATTCAAATCCTAGTGTATCTTGGGAATTTTTTAATTTTTTTCAAACGTTTGGAAGATTTCATTTATGTAGTCAAATAACCAAGTACTAGTTGGTAAATACACATGTAGATATTTTTAATTTTAGGATAAATCATCACCATTTTCACTGGTTTTCTATAGAGAGACGCTAGAAAGGCCTTAGCAGTGGGCTATTTAAAGGCTGCTTTATCTATACACATTCAAATTAAGAAGCGGAAGGTTAAAATTTAACAATAAGATTAATTTTTGTTTATAAAAAACAAACAATACAATAATAATATTAAAATAAATACTTAAAACTTGAAGTTAATGTATGAAAGAAGTAGCTATACTAACAACAACAACAAAAAGTGTTTGGGGTAGGGAAGAGGAAAATGATGATAGACATTAATAAAATTGTGAAATTGTATCGGTTTTATTCATTTTATTTTCAGTAGTTTTTGTCACTGGTAATCCTCTCCGGCAGTGAAGCACATGATTAATAACACTAATGGGCTTGTCATCATGTGCGAATTCACTGATGCAAGTAAATTATTTTAATGGTAAAAAGAAGTGCGAGCCATCTGATTCTTAGTACATCTGTTTAAAAGTGAGCTGTGAGTGGGAGGGGATCTTTTTAATAGTCTTTTCTATAATAAAGCTGTAAGAGATGAGATAATCGATCATGTGGTGGTGATAAAGTTTTTGCTATCACTGCAATTTCGGTAATGGTCTATTTAATTTATATTCTTTGCCTTTATTTTAATCTATCATTACGTTAATTAGTGAAACAATTTGTATAATTTTCCAAAGTGTAAATTATAAGTTATGATTTATTAAAGTAAAAAGTAAAGCCTTTGACTTTGGGTTTAAATTATTACAGTATTAGACAATAATTATGAAAGGTATTGTAACAAACAATATATCACTCGATGAAGGATTATTTTATGGTCTCCCTGTGTTATGGTATGTAGAAGAATTTGATATGCGACTGTATTATAATCGTGTATATCAGTAATATAATAAAGTAAACAGGTTCCTTCAAAAGAGCAAGCTTTTTTTTCCTTAACTGAGAAATAAAGCACTAAGCT
The DNA here is from genome assembly GCA_028023455.1 of Epiperipatus broadwayi. Lineage (NCBI taxonomy): Eukaryota > Metazoa > Onychophora > Udeonychophora > Euonychophora > Peripatidae > Epiperipatus > Epiperipatus broadwayi. The sequence continues at coordinate 4,586,480 of JAQFVV010000059.1, forward strand.
GATATAAAAGAAGTAAATACAATTTATATACTATAAATTATAGTGGCCTGATGCTGATAATGTGATTATAAACTTTCAAATTTTTGTTTTAAGTTTAGTAGGCCATGTCGCATTCTTTATTTTTTTTAAAGTTTCTCTTATATTCCAGAAGCATGCGGTATCTATCAATTTTTAATTTTTTGTTTCACTCATTCTACTGGTATCTCTTTTTTTTTAATTCTGTAAAGTGGTTGCTACTTCTTCGATTATTCATTTATTTTTCAGTAGTATATATTTTTGGTACATTGTTTGGGGTGTTATTTTTATTAATCTTTTTATTCTTGTTTTAATCATTATTCTTGTGGTCTCCGTTATATATATATATTGCAAGATGGTCGCTGTTTTTTTTTTTTTTTGGCTATTTATTTATTTCTTCAATCATTTTTTTTTATATGTTCATTATTTGTGATTTTTAGTAGATATGATATTTAGTTTAATTATATAATCTATGACAATTCTTTATTGAGGACGAAGGATAAGCTTTACGTTGTGTAAAACCATATTGGAATTTTAAAAAAGGGTACAAAATTTACTATTATGAAGTTATTACTAATTAAATATACATTTTTTTTTTAAAAATAAGATTGTAAACAATTATTATTTATTATATATAAATAGTTATAAAAAATATTTTATGCATGAACTTTACAATTTAGTTTATATATGAAGCCCTATATATGAAAAAATAGATGAATTCACTTGATTAACTTGATAATGTTATATTAAAGAAACTAATACATGTTGGTTATCTTTTTGATAGACTATAGAATAATTATTATGCAGTGTGTGAAGACAGCTTATTTTGAAATTACTGTATTTCTTAAAAATAATAAAATTAAAAAAAAAATTGTTTTTAAATATACATATGTACATTTAATACTATAATTATATGGACTTTTTAAGTGATTTTAATTTAGCATATTTTAGGGAGAAAAGGTTCATGGTGGAGAGATTCTTTTATACAATGTGCCTTTCAACAACAATCTTCATTTAATTTTACTTTTCTAGAAAATTGATCTTGGATTTTTAAAAAAAAAAAATAGAATTTGCATTTAGGTTTGCTGTATATGATCAAGTAAATCTTTAGCATCTATTTTTCACTATTTATTTGAATATGTTTATAATATCAGCCTTTTATTCTGAATTTATTCTTCAGGTGAAAATATTGCTAATTTCTTTCATTATTGAATAGTTTTTGTATGTTATGAGATATTAAGTGCTAGAAGAATTTTATTGTTTAATTAAAAAATTCAAATAAAAATTCAAATAAAGTTTGTGCAAGTTATATAAATTTAGTCAAGTGTTGGTGTCTGAGTAGTCAGCACAGCTGCCTTACAAGCAGTTGTCCGGGTTCACGGTTCGCTTCCTGGCCGATGCTTTGACACATGGGGAGGGGAGTTATATAAATTTATTAGATTTTGTCCATAAGTGAGTTTATAATTTATCATTCTTTTCATTATTAATTACAATTGAAATATCTTTTATAAGTCTTTACAAACAATTCAATTATAATAAGTTGGGGGAAAAAAATATTTTTTTCTGGATAGTAAAATTCAAATTTTAGATGCATTGGAGTAAAAATATTGGCTTGAATGCAACCGCAATAATACGCATCTTTGGCAAATATAAATCTTAGTAGAAAATCTGGTTTCTAGAACATCTTGTCATCATACATGATAGATATTGTCAAAGAGAAAATAGGACTGTTAATGTGTGTTGTACAGTAACTATTCCTAAACAGATATTGCCATTTCAACATGAAGATTAAAAAAAAACCTACTCTAGAGATGAGTTTTGCATGATTATACAAACCAATCTACGAAACACAAATACATTCATATGTAGAACATGCTAATTTATTTCTTTGTTTATTCAATAGTTTGTGATTTTTCTTTTTGAAATACTTCAAAGCTGAATTAGAGCTATCAAGTGTATTCTCTGCCATATTTTTCCAATGGAAACAATCATTGTATTTCTTTAGAATGTCTTTGACAAAAACACAATCACCACAAAGATCGTTCATTAGTTTTATATGTTCAGTCTCATGTAGGTGTGATTTTAGAATGGTGGGTTTGATGGCATCACACTCTGCAAGTTGAGCACATTGATTAATTTTATGATTTTGCTATTGCATTTTTAAAATTTTATAGAACATCTTTAATCAAAACCTTTTTCAATGCCTTTATGTTGCATCAATAGACTGCTCAAGCCTTACTTTCATACAGTGTAAATTAGTTAAATAACATCACTACATCATCATCAACCATTATCAGTCCACTGCAGAATGAAGGTTTCTCCAAGTTCAAATCATCTCCGATCTTTAGCTTCTCTTCTTCACATCACCCCATGCACACTTTCTTATTTCATCCACCCATCTCACATGTGGTCTCTTTCTGGGTCTTTTACAATCTCTTGGGAATACAGTTTGAGATTTCAATTTTCCATCTATTATCATCTCTTTTAGCAATATGTCCAGCCCAACTCCAGACTTTAAATTTTTTCAAAGAGGTCAATAACATCTGTTTTTTCTCTTACCCATATATTGCATTTTCAATCTCTTCTTGTTACTCCTAACATGCATCTCTCCATACTCCTTTGAGTGGTCTGAAGTCTCTGTATTGCTCTTTTATTAAGTGTCCAAGTTTCAGATCCATAAGTAAAAACTGGTAGAACATATTTATTAAAAAACTTTCTTTTCAAATACATAGGCATATTTCCTGTTAGTATCAAGTTATTTTTACTAAAAGCACTCCAACCAAGTTTTAATTCCATGATTAATTTTATCTATTATGTTGCTATCTGTATTAATAATCTGATCAAGATATTTATAGCTGTTAACTTCTAACTCATCATAATCAATCATTATTTTCATCTTTTGAGAAAATCCATTGAACATTACTTTAGTCTTTTTAACATTTATCTTTAGTCCTACTTTCATCTGAGAACTCCTGCAACATTTCCTGTGGCTCTAAAGCATTATTTGCAAAAAAAAAAACTACATCATCTGCAAAATCTAAATGACTTCATTTACTTTCACTCCTTTAGCTTCCCATTTTAATCCACAAAATACTTCTTGCAGCACTACTGTAAAAAGTTTTGGAGTATACAGTTAATTTAATTATAGTAGTTATTTCTCTATTATAAAAAATAGAAATTATTATAAAAAGCAACAGCTTATTGAAGTCTATGCTGCATCTCAAAATTATATCTACCTTTATACTTACAACACTATCAATATGAGGTTTTTCCCCCCATTATTAGTTGATAAAAAAATTGAGTATTTGAACATTAATTATTGAACTAAGTCTTTATATGTTGCATTTAAAACATTAAGCACTTCCTGTAAATCATATTTTGAACTGCAAAAATATCCTAATCAGCAGCATAATATGAATTCACAGTCTAAAAAGATGGAATTTTTGTTCTTGCTTTTAATTGATTCAAATTAAAAATTCCCATCAATCAAAGCTGTATTATATCTTAATCCTTGTTTCATTAAGTTGCCTGTAAACAATTGTAGAGACTAGTCATAAAATAAAAAGTAATGTTAAAGTACTCATCCTTGTTTAATGTCAGTTTTTATGTCAAATACCTAAGGTTTTCAAACTATGGTAATCATACTTCCTCTCTTTCATCATAGAAATTATCTAATATAAATAAACTTTGGTAGATAGTCAACAAATTTAAAACAACATCAAAGACTTGTTTGATTAACTGAGTCACGTTCTTTGATCAAATCAATAAAAGCAACATATAATCCCTCTTTTGTTCTAAATAATCATCTAGCAACAAAAATCATCAGTGCTTCTTGATTCTCAAAAACCACTCTGAGGCTTTATTAATTATTTATCTAAGATTGGGAGCAACTTATTCAACACAATCTTTGAAAGTAGCACTACTATCTGGCATCTATTAACTACTGAAGTTTAAATCACTAAACATCACATTGTAACAGGCAAATCTGTACATTCACGCAACAAAATCTAGAACTTTAGTAAATCACACCAAGGCTGACCAGCATAGAGTGGTACTAACCATGTCTGATATAGCCCCAACTCCTTAAGACTGGCCAGCATAGAGTGGTATTAACCACGTCTGATATAGCCCCAACTCCTTAAGGCTGACCAGCATAGAGTGGTACTAACCACGTCTGATATAGCCCCAACTCCTTAAGGCTGACCAGCATAGAGTGGTACTAACCACGTCTGATATAGCCCCAACTCCTTAAGGCTGGCCAGCATAGAGTGGTACTAACCACGTCTGATATAGCCCCAACTCCTTTACTAACACTCAAAGATTTACCACCCTGCAGATGACACATATGAAGCCACAGCAACATTTCTTTCATCACATGCTGGCAATAGCACATCAGTAAAGCACAAGACTAGGATAGGTTGACTTATTAATGAGTATAGCTATATAGACGATGTGTGTGGTAGAACATAATTATAAAATATGGATTGTGATTCTTAACTAATGATTAACTAATCAATAAAGACTTACCAATGAGCAACATTGAGACATGACACAGAAGTTAAGTTTAAACACAATTTAATGAAAATAAATATTAAAATTATTAAACTAAAATGATGACCATAACTTGACTATATGGGTTGTATCACACGCAGGTGACTAAGTTAGGGATACAATTTCATATTTGAGTTTGGGATTCACACGCAAGTGATGACTGGAGTTATAACCATCTATGGTTTGCCTAGTTACATATGGCTTTAATTTAGATATACATTTGGTACAATGCAAATCACTCACAGGTGACATTAATCATTTTGGTTAGTTACATTAGGTTTATTACAAATACATATATCACTCATAGGTGATGATTTAACTGTTTAGGTAGCACTTCTAATCATGCGCAGGTGATTGTAGTTTGGATTATAAATCATTCAATTGAGTTTGCTACATATAGATATCACTCGCAGGTAATGAGAAATTATACGTGTTAAGATTTATATTTTCATGAGCCTTAAGATTACATTATAGATCGAGGTTAATTTGCTCATGACCATCTATGCCTAGTTTGTGCTATATACTGGGGTCTAGATCCACTCTAGAGCTAGCAGAAGTGATTATACATATTGCCAAAGAATATGATATTTTATTAAACATGAATATTTAATATTCTCTATATAGTTTATGTGCTTATAAATTAGACTCTAATTCACATCAAAGCTGAAAATACAATTACTATGGCGGGATGAACTGATGATTGGCAGTCAGACTTCAGATACCATGGCGTATAGAAAATATAAAGTCTGATATAGCCCTTGCATCTCGAGTGTGCCTTTTTATGAGATTTTTACCAAGCAATGGTTCTCTTTTCATCGTATTCATTGCTGTGTAAATAAACGATCTTTAGTCCGGCTGATCGAGCAATTTATTTGAGTGAGAGTCTTATGCTCCATTCCTAAGGATGCAGAATGGGGGGTTTGAACCTGTCCACCATTTTGAAGAAGAAAATTGCCCGAACTAAGAGTAATGGTGCAGTGCGACCACGTACAAATCATTAAGGAATACAGCAACATATATATATACACCGTAACATTTAAAAACACATTCGCACCACTGACCACATTATATAATTAAAATTCAATGATGCTAAACACTAGTTTCCTTCATGAAACTACCGTATATCAGTTCATTAGGTAGCATGTATAATTATGCTATTAAGGAAAAACGAATCTAAATTTATAAAGCTATTTATATAGGAACTTATAACTCTGGATGGAAGTACAGCACATTATTGGGCATTAAGATATAATTATAGCTCTATGCTGTATCTCAATCACTCCAGCTAAACATTAGTTAAATATCTCGAAAGCGAATCTATCTTAAAACAGCTTTACGCTTTTTCATTATCTCTTAAAACAAGATATTTTACCCCTTTCAAAACGGTTTTCTTTTGCATCCTAGACTTTATTCTTCTCTAGGTGTGAAAATGTCATAGCTCCTCACTAAGCATTTAGTCAGTAGTAAAATTCCACTTTAAATAACTATAGCACAAACCAATAAAGCAATGGAAAATCATAAAATGGCATAGGTTTACTTAGAAAGAATGTATGTTTAACAAATAGATATCTAAAATTTGACTCTGTCTTATCATAGTTTAAAATTAAATTGCAACGCAATTCATTTATATCTGATTGACCCAGTTCAAGACAAACTTAAGTTGTGTACACAAATTAATTAAGGCAAATATTATTATTATATTAAAATATGTAAAAGCACATATCATTAAGTTAAAATATGTAAAATAATCTAGAAACTTAATTATCATTTTAGAATGAAGCATTTAAAATTAGACACAATTTAGAGTAAAGCATTTAAAATTATACATAATGAAATCTATAATAATTAATTTAAAATCAATCATTTTAAGCAAGTCACAACTAAATAAGTCAGAAAACTGTAAATACGTTCAACTAGATCAATCGGAGATAACTTAGTACACCAACACATAAATTAATAAATACATAAATCAATACATATATTAACTCAAATTAGTTATTAAACCAAATCAAATATTAAATTAAATGTAAACCAGATTAAATGTAAAGGCAAATCAGATTAAATGTAAATCAGGCCAGATTTTAACATGAAAACAAAAGAAATCAAAATTACATTTTAGTAGTGGATTTAAAGAAAATAAAGAAATCAAAATTACATTTAGTAGTGGATTTAAAATTACATTATTATTGCTATGGCCATAGAGTTTAAATTTAGCTAGCTTTAAGAATTATCGAATTTTAGATGAGTTATTAAACTTTAAGCAGAGGAAAGTTTTTACCAGGCTCTCTTTTGCTGCTTGTGCTTGTTCCATATTGAAAGTTCGGGCAACTGCTCCATCACACATGGCTTCTCCTATTGATGTTTCCCGCATCAGTAGACTCCCAGGTCCGAAAGGCAAGAGAAAATGCCTTCTACTCAACTTTCATTTTAATTAATAATTTTAAACATCAATTGTTGAATGAAAAATGTCCGAATCCTTTCAAAATGGCCACAGAAGCTTATATATTCAGCTTACCCCCCCTCTTCTCAGTTATAGTAATTTTCTAGCTTTGTTTTGATAATTTTTTTCGCTGTATTCTTAGAATCGTATAATTACTTTGTTTTTATTTCTTATAGCGAAGGTTTACATCTGGTCATTCACTATTTCTTTTTAATTACGCAGGATAATTTATCCTACAGGTTAGTGTTAATTTTTAGTTTGGTAATTAGGTTACGCTACAGCGAGAAAGATTAAATTTTATAATACCAATTTTTCGAAAACAAATCTATAAATGGAATTTTATAATACCAATTTTTTGAAAACAAATCTAAATGGAAAAACATCTGGTTATATATGTAACTTGATTATTTAATTTAGCAATATATGCAGAAATATACAATAATTTCAAATATTAATTTTCTTTAGAATAAATGTTTTAAATAAATAAATTTATAATGTTTTAAATCTGTTAACATTATTCTTTCCTGCATATATGTAGTCTCTCGTTACACATACAATGCAGTTTTCATTAATTTACTCCTAGAAATATATGTGTGTGTATATATGGGTTTTTTACATATATGGATACACTTTTTATCTTGTAGGCTTAAAATATACACACACATACATAACTAATACCTTTATATTTAAATCCAGCCTGATTTGGATATAATATTAACCATATATATGAGGATTTTGTGATAGATACTTATATAGAAATACTGCTATAGTATATAGTAGGTGAAACAGGAGAATTGACAAAGTTGACTGTTTTATATGCTCAAATTCATGGGAAATTTATTGAATTTTATAGTTTTATGCCTTTACTTCGGGTATTGGCAAAATTTTAATTAACAAACAAACAAAAAAACTTTTGAGTATTATGCAAAATTTTATAACAGAAGCACAAAAAAAAAAACTTTTACTCTATGCATTATATCACTTACTAATTTTAATAAACAAACCCTCTCTCATCTTATTATATCCCCATGCAGTTAGACACAACCCATTCTAGAATATTATAATAACTAAGACTAAACTAAACTAATGATTATGTGGATATATATAACTACAACCAATAAATGTCTGTATTTTTAAATTATATAATAATAATTCAAACAAATATATTTAACACAGTATTCAAAATTAAATAATATATTCTTTACCAGAAGTACTTTCAATTGTTTCACTGACAATCTTTATCAACTGTTAATACAAACATACAAAAAATAAAAACTTGCATTACCCATCATTCAATCTATATATATATATACAATTCTAAGGGTTTCTGAACCTTATGTAGGGCCTGCCTTTAGGGATTGTCCTACCCTGATCACTATGCTACCCCCAAATCTCTCTCAAATCCATTATCCCCCATACTCATGGCCTGACACCGAGGTTCTATTCTCGGTATTTTCTCTGGGGGTTCTCTATGGATGGGTGTATAATTGACTGCTGTTAAAAATTCCACCATATCCTCTAGTGTTCTAATCCGGCAACCTATCATCATCTGCTGTACCGAAACTGGAAGATTCCTCTGGAGTACTTTGATAATTTGTGTTTCCCTAAGGGGATAAGTGGTTAATGACCTTAGGCAAGCAACCTGTCTCATAAAGAACTGGGTGTGGGTTTCTTTATTGATGGACCCATACTGTTCCTTTTGGATAGCCTGATATATGCTGTCCTGCCTTTCCTCACTCCAAAAGGTTTTGCCCAGGGCAGAAACATACTGTTCAAATGTTTTTGGTTTTTCCTGATAGCAATCCCACCAAGACAATGCATAACCATATAGATAGTGTGCCGCCAGAGTAACTTGGTGATGAGCCGATACATTTTGAAATTTAAAGAATTCCCTTAGGCTTTGCAGGTGGACTCTTGGATTCACTCCTACCTCGCCCTTAAATGTCTTCACTTGGATGAACTTGGTCAAGTGTAATGGTTGGCTGGCCTCTAGGCCATGTGTGATACCTTCCCCCTTTTCTCCCATCATACTATAGCAATCTATGCTAGAGACTGGGGATTCCATGCACTCAGTTCTACATTGGGTTATGGCCACACCATTCCCTTTTGATGGGCTGTTTAACTCCCTATCAATTTCTTTTATCCCAGTTTCTATCCCTTCTTTGTTCATCCTTTCCTTCTGTTCACTATTTGCTAAGATTGATATTCCTGTTGCTTGGTCTGGATTTCCCAGTGCCCTATCTCTTTCTCCCTCTACCTTGCTCACTCTTTGTTCCAATCCCTGTATCTGTTCCAAAATGCCCTTTTTTTGCTAACCCTCTTCCCCATAACCTCAACATTTTCCTTCAACTCAGCTACCTCCTTGTTAATCCTTTGATAGTATCCACTTACTCTTTTGATTTCCTCCTTTTGGTCCTCTTGTTGCCTTTCCACCTTTTTTATTCTTTCTTGCACTTGCTCTACTGTTTGAAGCATTTGTGCACCTTGTCTCTCTATCTCCTCATTTTGCTTTTCTATTTTATCTTTCACCTGGAGAATATTTCCTTGGACAACTTGTATACTATCTAGTGTGCCTACTTTGTGTGTGGCCAATCTATCTTCACACTCCTTTTGGACCTCGTTATATTTTCTCTGACACTCTAGAGTGAGATCCCCCATTTTTCTTTCTATGCTTTCTAACTTTGGGTTCATTTCTTCCCCAAGCATTATTTTCATCTTTTCTAGAATTTCTTCCTGGTTCCTTTTTTCCTTTCTGCTCGCTCCTTTTTATCCTTTTCCTTTTCTTCTCTGTCTCTTTTCTCTTTCTCTTCTCTTTCCTTTTTATCATTGGCCTTTTCTTCTCTTTCCTTTTTATCCTTATTCAAACACAACATTACAGCTGCTAGCATTTGCTCTATTTTCCCACTTCTATCTTCTGGGGGCTCTTCCCTTTTAGGTGCCTCGATATCTTTAGGTTCCTCCCCTAAGGATTCCTCTATGCTACTCTCTACTTCCTCTTCTGTATTGCTGTCCGTGTCCTCTATGATATCTTTCCCTGACCGTAGCATTTTCCCTCTTTTCTCTACTGGCTTCTCTATCCTATTCTCTTTACCTTCCCTTACTCCTTCGACTATCTCTTCTACATTGTTTTCCATTATACAATTTTTTTTACTTAGTTTTATGCGTGGCTGTCTTGCCCTCCTTTCCCAAACAAGTCTACCTTTGCTTTGTTTTACCAGCTCAAGCTGCCCTATCTTTCAAAGCCCTTATACCTCTCAACATTTTCAACTTTTAGTCTTTAGCATTGTCAAACTTTCCTCAATATTAATAACAGAAAAATAAATTAAGCCTTGCCTAGCATTCATAACTAAAATAAATTAATATATTTAAATGCAACTCACCCATCTGCATCTGGTTTCTATCAGCATCTTCTATTTTGTTCTTGGTTTAGCTATTTTGATAGTAATTATTATTATGGTTATTATTATTATTTCCCATGATTTGCAAATTTTGTACACCAAACACTCATATATTTATCTTGCCTGATTTTTTTACCTTTTTATTTCAACACTGCTCATTTCAGTCTTGAATCACACATCCTTTATTATTTATAAATTTTGAATAAAATAACAAAATATTCTCTGCCTCTGACAACAAATTTATACTAGAATAATTCACAGTTTACTCAAATTACCTCGGGCGCCAGCTGTCAGTAGGTGAGATATATATATATATATATATATATATATATATATATATATATATATATATATATATATATATATATATAAAATTCTTTCAACACATCCCACCTACATTGATATTTTTACATATCTATCTATTTTTTCAAAAAAAAAAAAAAATTTTATTTTATTTTTTTTTTTTTTATTAAATAAATATAAAAAAAAATATATAATAATATTTTCTTTTTTTTTTTATTTTTATTACCCCCTCCCCAATACAAAAAATATTAATCAGGTCTTCACTTATCATGTTAGGTTATTATTAAAATAATCAAGATATAAGCATATTGCGGATGTATACATGTTCGAAATTCACCCCACAATACTACATATGCATATATTATACATTTACAATTTATTATAATTACAAGTAATTGAAAATAAACTCCTTTTTGCGCGAAGAATTTTTATATTCATTCATGAAAATTTTCCAGATTGCATCTCTGGTGCAACATAATTTTTTTTTATATAATATTAAACTACCACACATACTTTTGGTTCAGGGTGGTGTAAATTAATAACAGAACTTAATCATGTCCGGGAAATTTTTTTTTTTTATATTTATATAACAAGCAATATGGAAATACATCTATTTCAACATCCCCTCTCAGGTATGCAAGTTTATATTCGAAATTCCAGTTAGTGTGACATACCCGGAGAAAAAAATTTACTATGCATATATATATAATAAGTGATATGGACACACACCTATGTCAACATCCCCTTTCAGGTATGCAGGTTTTATATTCAAAAGTCTTGGTGCAACATACCTTATGAAAAAAATTTATACCTACATTTTCACATACTTCAATACTTAGGGTAAAATTCACATATGTACACATAGCTCACATGCTTTCAGTTCAGGGCTGTGGAAGTAATCAAATTGCCACTGAGATTCCTTATGAAAAATTTTTTTATACACATATATACTAAGTGATATGAAAAAACACACCTATATCAACATCCCCTCTCAGGTATGGAGGTTTATATTAAAAAGCCCCATGTTGGGCACCATACCTTATGAAAAAAAACCTACTGTAACAGGCAAATCTATACATTTGTGCAACAAAATCTAGAACTTTAGTAAATTACACCAAGGCTGACCAGCATAGAGTGGTACTAACCATGTCTGATATAGCCCCAACTCCTTTACTAATGCTCAAAGATTTACCACCCTGCAGATGACACATGAAGCCACAGCAACATTTCTTTCATCATGTGCCGGCAATAGCACATCAGTAAAGCACAAGACTAGGACAGGTTGACTTATTAATGAGTATAGCTATATAGACGATGTGTGTGGCAGACATAATTATAAAATATGGATTGTGATTCTTAACTAATGATAAACTAATCAATAAAGACTTACCAATGAGCAACATTGAGACATGACACAGAAGTTAAGTTTAAACACAATTTAATGAAAATAAATATTAAAATTATTAAACTAAAATGATGACTATAACTTGATTATATGGGTTGTATCACACGCAGGTGACTAAGTTAGGGATACAATTTCTTATTTGAGTTGGGATTCACACGCAAGTGATGACTGGAGTTATAATCATTTATGGTTTGCCTAGTTACATATGGCTTTAATTTAGATATACATTTGGTACAATGCAAATCACTCACAGGTGACATTAATCATTTTGGTTAGTTACATTAGGTTTATTACAAATACATATATCACTCGTAGGTGATGATTTAACTGTTTAGGTAGCACTTGTAATCACGTGCAGGTGATTGTAGTTTGGATTACAAATTCAATTGAGTTTGATACATATAGATATCACTCACAGGTGATGAGAAATTATACATGTTAAGATTTATATTTTCATGAGCCTTAAGATTACCTTATAGATCGAAGTTAATTTGCTCATGACCATCTATGCCTAGTTTGTGCTATATACTGGGGTCTAGATCTGCTCTAGAGCTAGAAGAAGTGATTATACATATTGCCAAATAATATATTTTATTAAACATGAATATTTAATATTCTCTATATAGTTTATGTGCTTATAATATAAATTAGACTCGAATTCAGATCAAAGCTGAAAATACAATTACTATGGCAGGATGAACTGATTGATGATTGGCAGTCAGACTTCAGATACCATGGCATATAGAAAATATAAAGTCTGATATAGCCCTTGCATCTTGAGTGTGCCTTTTTATGAGATTTTTACCAAGTAATGATTCTCTTTTCATCGCATTCATTGCTGTGTAAATAAACGATCTTTAGTCTGGCTGATCGAGCAATTTATTTGAGTGAGAGTCTTATGCTCCATTCCTAAGGATGCAGAATGGGGAGGTTCGAACCTGTCCACCATTTTGAAGAAAAAAATTGCCCGAACTAAGAGTAATGGTGCAGCACGACCACGTACAAATCATTAAGGAATACAGCAACAAATATATATATACACCATAACATTTAAAAACACATTCGCAACACTGACCACATTATATAATTAAAATTCAATGATGCTAAACACTAGTTTCCTTCATGAAACTACCGTATATCAGTTCATTAGGTAGCATGTATAATTATGCTATTAAGGAAAAATGAATCTAAATTTATAAAGCTATTTATATAGGAACTTATAACTCTGGATGGAAGTACAGCACATTATTGGGCATTAAGATATAATTATAGCTCTATGCTGTATCTCAATCACTCCAGCTAAACATTAGTTAAATATCTTAAAAGCGAATCTATCTTAAAACAACTTTACACTTTTTCATTATCTCTTAAAACAAGATATTTTACCCCTTTCAAAATGGTTTTCTTTTGCATCCTAGACTTTATTCTTCTCTAGGTGTGAAAATGTCATAGCTCCTCATTAAGCATTTAGTCAGTAGTAAAATCCCACTTTAAATAACTAGCACAAACCAATAAAGCAATGGAAAATCATAAAATGGCATAGGTTTACTTAGAAAGAATGTATGTTTAACAAATAGATATCTAAAATTTGACTCTGTCTTATCATAGTTTAAAATTAAATTCCAACGCAATTCCTTTATATCTGATTGACCCAGTTCAAGACAAACTTAAGTTGTGTACACGAATTAATTAAGGCAAATATTATTATTATATTAAAATATGTAAAAGCACATATCATTAAGTTAAAATATGTATAATAATCTAGAAACTTAATTATCATTTTAGAATGAAGCATTTAAAATTAGACACAATTTAGAGTAAAGCATTTAAATTATACGTAACGAAATCTATAATAATTAATTTAAAATCAATCATTTTAAGCAAGTCACAACTAAATAAGTCAGAAAACTGTAAATACATTGAACTAGATCAATCGGAGATAACTTAGCACACCAACACATAAATTAATAAATACATAAATCAATAAATATGATATTAACTCAAATTAGTTATTAAACCCAATCAAATATTAAATTAAATGTAAACCAGATTAAATGTAAAGGCAAATCAGATTAAATGTAAATCAGGCAAGATCTTAAGGTGAAAACAAAAGAAATCAAAATTATATTTTAGTAGTGGATTTAAAGAAATTAATGAAATCAAAATTACATTTAGTAGTGGATTTAAAATTACATTATTATTGCTATGGCCATAGAGTTTAAATTTAGCTAGCTTTAGGAATTATCGAATTTTAGATGAGTTATTAAACTTTAAGCAGAGGAAAGTTTTTACCAGGCTCTCTTTTGCTGCTTGCACTTGTTCCATATTGAAAGTTCAGGCAACTGCTCCATCACACATGGCTTCTCCTATTGATGTTTCCCGCATCGGTAGACTCCCAGGTCCGAAAGGCAAGAGAAAATGCCTTCTACTCAACTTTCATTTTAATTAATAATTTTAAACATCAATTGTTGAATGAAAAATGTCCGAATCCTTTCAAAATGGCCACAGAAGCTTATATATTCAGCTTACCCCCCTCTTCTCAGTTATAATAATTTTCTAGCTTTGTTTTGATAATTTTTTTTACTGTATTCTTAGAATCGTAATTACTTTGTTTTTATTTCTTATAGTGAAGGTTTACATCCGGTTATTCACTATTTCTTTTTAATTACACAGGATAATTTATTCTACAGGTTAGTGTTACTTTTTAGTTTGGTAATTAGGTTATGCTACAGCGAGAAAGATTAAATTTTATAATACCAATTTTTCGAAAACAAATCTATAAATGGAATTTTATAATACCAATTTTTTGAAAACAAATCTAAATGAAAAAACATCTGGTTATATATGTAACTTGATTATTTAATTTAGCAATATATGCAGAAATATACAATAATTTCAAATATTAATTTTCTTTAGAATAAATGTTTTAAATAAATAAATTTATAATGTTTTAAATCTCTTAACATTATTCTTTCCTGCATATATGTAGTCTCTCGTTACACATACAACGCAGTTTTCATTAATTTACTCCTAGAAATATATGTGTGTGTATATATGGGTTTTTTACATATATGGATACACTTTTTATCTTGTAGGCTTAAAATATACACACACATACATAACTAATACCTTTATATTTAAATCCAGCCTGATTTGGATATAATATTAACCGTATATACGAGGATTTGGTGATAGATACTTATATAGAAATACTCCTATAGTATATAGTAGGTGAAACAGGAGAATTGACAAAGTTGGCTGTTTCAACATTATCACCATTTCTTATGCTTGCTCAAGCCATTAAAGTAGGTAAAACTCTCCACACAGTAGCGCCACTCAGTGTAAGCCAGAGTAATCAATGGATGCAAAAAGGTTTGTGCACAAAATCCCTATCTCAGATTCACTGATGAAAGCCACAATCTAAGATCTAGTCTCAGGATATTGGATAAGTAGACACTAGATAGGGATTTTATCCACAAACCATCTTGCATCCATTGATTACTTTTGCTTGCACTGAGTGGTACTACTGTGTGGAGAGTATTGCCTTTTTCAACTACTAAAGTTTATATTTGGTGGCATAATCATGATGAAAGAAAAATAATTTGATAGTAAGCTGGATGTCTTTGTTAAAATTTAAATGTGTAGCTAAAATAAATGTATCATTTGTCATCTCAATTCTTGTATTATTATTCAAAAGATGATCAAAATACTCTTCTATCTGTTCAAAATATCATCATATAAGAGAGTCCCATTTCTGGATTTAATAGGATTATGATACTGTTCTCAGATTCATATGTTGCTTCCAGTTGTGAATGCAATCAGTGAATGACCAATTTTAATCTATGAATCATTTTAAAGTCTTCTTATTAATTGCCAAACTTCTGACTTCAGATCTCTATATTTATTTTGAAGGTTCCCATTAAAAGTATTATCACATGACCACCTCCTCTTATGCTTGTGTATAACTATTGTTAAAACAGGCAAAACTCACTATATATATTGCCATACACAGTAAGCTAGAGTAATCAATGGTTATCCAGAAGCTTGTGCATAAAATCCCCATCTAGTGCCTACTCATCCAATATCCCCAGACTAGTTTCTGGCTTATAGTCTTTGTGAGTGAGGACTCATAATTTTGTAGTTAAATGGAGATAAAAGATGTTTTTTGGAGGGTTGCATTAGATCATAAGATCTAGATGCAGTGCTCTCAGTTCCAAGGCTCCTCATTAATGAAGGCCATAAGCCAGAAACTAGTCTGGGGACATTGGATGAGTAGGCTTTAGATGGGGATTTTATACACAGCCTTCTGGCATCCATTGATTACTCTAGCTTGCTGTGTGTGGCAATATATATAGTGAGTTTTGCCTGTGAAGTCACATGATTTCTGTTAATTTAACCACTAAGAAGAAAATCATTATTATAAAAGCAATAATGGGTTTTCTTTTTAGTGAACCCAAAAATAAAATTATAATTTTTCTGAATAAGTACCAATTTTTTATTACCTAATTCTGGAAATTAGAAGGGAAAATAAAACACTCATCAAGATATTTTATAAATTAATGACTTATACTGGAAATCTGAGAAAAATTAATACTTCCACCTCACATGATAAGTGACACACACACACACACACAGAGAGAAGATTTATGATAAGAGATGCATTGAGAAAAAAACTTTTAAAATTTGAAAAATCTTAATTTTCTCATAATTAATTTTTTTTTAAAATTTGTCAGCACATTTTGTGCACATTTTTGTTGAACAATGCACAAGCAACTGAATTTTGGGGGAAAAAAATCCATCTGTACCGGAATATTTTGTTGTTTGTGACTTATCTAATAAAAGGTGACCACAGGCTTAGTCTCTATAGAAGTATGGCATTGATCATCAGTTGAAGGTCATATTGCAGTTCTGGGTATAGTAGAGTGTCAGACTCTGCAGCTCAGATCCATGAATTGTGATCCAGTTCTGTTGTTTTTGGTGTTCTACTTCTTATGAATTCCTAAGCAACAACTCATTCAATTACTATTTTCATTATAGTAGTATTGTTGTTTTGCAGTCAACATGATATTCATCTGAACAAACAAATTGATCTAAAGATTTATTTTCCACCTAATAGAAGTTAAACATTAATTTACCAATCAATATTGGACAGATGGCTAAATTTGCCATGAGCCAGTTATCTGAAAGAAAAACTTTAAGCTTATTTAAAACCAGTACAAAAATTTCCCAGACTATAGCCATGACAATTGAATATATTAACTTCTCTGCCATAAGGTCTTATTACATATACAAATAATGTTAATATTACAATTTTAATGTGCATTTTTATTGTATCCCCCCCCCCTTAAAAATGCCACAATATATTGCATGCACTCAGGAAAAAATTAAGTATCTCATAATTCTTTTAACATTTCATAGCTTTATTTTTTTTTTTAATATATATTCTAATAATTCATTTAAATATCAGCCTTTCAAGCTAATTGTGCAAACGCTTTGCGAGTGTTAACAATAAATGAATACTTTCTCTCCAGTACAAGATATAGTATTTATGCAGGAATAAAAGGAATCCTCTTATTCCTACGATTCAAATACTTATATATGAGCAAATCTGAAGTACTGGCAAGTAAAGGTAAGAAAGTATTCATTTATTATTAACACTCGCAAAGCGTATGCACAATTAGCTTAAAAGGCTGATATTTGATTGTATACAATTATAAACATACGCTATATAAAATAAATGCTTATTTATATATGATGATTAAGTTTCAGTTGGAATGACGTTTAGTAAATTCTAGACAATTTCACCCACATCATTCATTCAGACATCGTATATAGTAATTTAAAGTGATGGTTCCATCCTCACACTTTACTTGCCAGTACTTCAGATTTGCTCATATATAAGCATTTGAGTCATAGGAATAAGAGAGATTCCTTTTATTCCTGCATAAATACTATATCTTGTATTGGTGAGAAAGTATTCATTTATTATTAACACTTGCAAAGCGTATGCGCAATTAGCGTAAAAGGCTGATATTTGAATGTATACAATTGTAAACATACACTATATAAAATAAATGCTTATATTCTAATAATGTTTTCTTCATAACAAGTTTATATGAATTAAATAAAAATGTCATTATTTGATGGGGCAAACAGGTAAATCGTTGTTCAGTAATTTGTCTGTTAACCATTTAATTTTTAGGCTGGTTAATGCTAGCATATTATGTCATGAACAGAAATATGAGAAATCAGAAATTTATTAAAAAAGTTAATGTTTTCAGTGGTGAATTTTGTTCATAAAACATTATTTGGTACATTAAGTCTCATTAGTGTATAATATTCATTGGTTTTTGTAATTGTCTAATTTTAAATTACCATATTTAATTAAAGCAGACAACATTGCTTTAAAACAATGTTTTAAAGTTTTTAAAGCCCAAAAGATATAAATTGATTCATAAACTTAATGATAAGTATAATAAATGTAGGATCAATAATATATATGTAAAAGCCATAAAATATATACACTTCAAGGTGCTATGCTTGAATTTAATATGGTAAGATAAAACAAAAGCTTATGGTATTATTATGATATAAACCATTAAAGAAAAATTAGGCTGAATATTGACTATGGATAGATGTGAAGATGAAATGTCAGGGGATGAGATATAACAACAGCAACAAAAAAGATTTGCAATGGAAAAAGAAGGTAAAAAATTTAAAAATAATGTTGTAATTAAAAGAAAACAAATTAGTAAAAATTATATAAAAATTTAAATTAGAAATTCATTTCTAGAATCAAAAGTTACATAGGTAAGCGTTTGATAATCAAAGATTTATTACTCAGGAGTTCATAAGAAGGTTAAGCAAATGAAATGCCAGAATGGTACTATGATTCATGAACTTTGAATTCCAGAATGTGTCATTCTACCCCTGCACTATGCAGGATACCATTTCATGGCTTTCATATATAGATTAAAGTGAACTACAAGATTTTAGATATTAAGGAAAGGGATACAACTAATTCATGTATCTATTTTTTAATTAATGACGAACCTTTATGACTGTGGTCATTAATAGCAGGCTAATGGAGATATGGTCACTTTGCTTTTTAATATATCCATTGTAGTCAATAAAATTTAAATATACACATCATTGGAACTTATCAAACAAATAATGGTGATTATTATTGGATTAATGGGATTATTTTTTTTAAAACTATAGTCACCATTCTATATGCTTCTGAAATGAAATTTAATGGTACTTGACTTTTGTAATTGGAACCAGATATAAACAACACCTTTAACATTTGATGACTGTTCAGTTAATGCATATAATCATACAATTGAGGGTATTAATAAAACAAGTAGAGAACCTAACCACACTAAATAAGAATATTATTTTTTTCACAATGCTACATTGGATATTGGTATTAATGTGCAACAATTTGGTATCTAAACTCATTTCTTTAATGCTGAATCTTATTAATAATAATAGGATTTACCAAAGATAGAATAACTAAATATTTAAAACTGCACCATTGTCTGTCTGATACTGACAACACATCTTGATTGAAATATATCTAATTTTATGAAAAACAGATATAAGTCTGTGGCACAATTGTTTTTTGAGAAAATTCTTGTTTAATAGTAACATTTCAACAATTAATTATTTGAATAAGATAGCAGTTCTGAATACATATTTTGAAAAAACGAAGTGTAATCAAAATCTAAATGTGGAATGTAAAATTTTCTCCCACCAGGATATTTATTGAATTCCAACTCTTCTCAGATTGGGCAGTTTCAAATGTATATCTATACCAGAAATGGTATTTGATCGTTCAATACATACGCTTCTGAAAGTAAGTTAAAATCCATATTGAGAATGCAGTCACTGAAGGTTTTTTTATTTATATTATTTGTGAATAATCTTTTTAAATTAATTTAAATTTTAATAAAACCTGTAATATAATATTAACATTTTAGCACTAATCCCAAACATGGCACAGTTAATACTAATATAAAAAAACAGCTTTGTTGATCTTATATATATTCAAATTTTATAACAATAAAAGAGAATTCATTTAATAAGAGATTTAAACCGAATTTCTGCCAGCATTTATTTTTTGAGCCTTAAAAATTAATTTATTTACCAATACATAATAACTTTCACAATGTTTTGTTTTCAAAAAATTAGATTTGTATTGTTTTTTTTATTTATTATTATTATTATTATTATTATTGTTATTTTTCATATGTCAAATGCGTTGACCGGGAAGTGATCCCGGGCGAGCTGCTTGTAAGGCAGCTATGCAAACCACTAGGCCACCAACGCTTGACTATTTTATTAATTAATTTTAAATCAACATTAAAAATATTTTAGATAAAATTATTTTTAAAACAGTTGCATTGATTGTCAGATAATATTGAGAAACAGCTCATTCGCGATCAAATTTTTTAATCTGATCAATTAAGAGAGAACTCCTTGAATGTTATATGATCTCGACTATTTAACTTTTGATTTAATAAAGATCACATGATTCGGATACAATCACTGATTTAATTGTTCTTAATTAAAACACCAACAAATGAAATATTTTTTGAAATATTGTCGTATTCATATATCATTAATTATCTAGAAACATTTTTTCCATTTTTTAATATTCTGAAAAAGTTACTTAAAAAAGAAAGGAGGATTAGTATTGACTTAATTTTGGATTACTTTTATCATGAACAAACAAGTATTAAATAATATACATTTAAAATAGGCATTTCATGGCCATTTATTGAGATTTGCAGGAATAAAGCAAAGAAAGAATAAGAGATAACATGTTTAAAATTTGGTAGAAAGAAACAGACCAAGAAAATAAGTTATTTAATTACAATTAAATTTATTTAAAGTTAATATAAAGTTAGAATCTCAAATACCACGTATATACAACACATGTTGTTGCTATTCCCATTTTTTTTACCATTTTATTTATATTATATATTTTTTATCTGTTCACAAATTTCTTTTTTTAAAAATCTGAAGTATGATATGGTTGAATCCACCTCAAGAAGGTTAACAGTATTGCCACATTCCTTTCTAGGATTATTATCTTTCTCCTCTACTATTTTCAACTTCTCATGCAGAGTTCTTAATTTTATTTTTATTTAGGTTGGAATATAGGCCTAAGAATGATCAAATAAAAATTAGATAAATATGTAAAACGGAATAATGAATGAAACATTGAAGCATATGAACAATATAATTTACTTCCGTACAAGTTTGAAATTAATATACTTATAATCATCATTCATCAAGAGGAACGATCTCAACAATAATATTTCCAAATCTTCAGTTAGAGTAAAGAAAGGGAGATAAAGCAAATATATCATTAAAAAAAAATGTGGAAAATATTAACGCTATGATTTGTCATTAATTGGTATGATAAGACAACAGCTGAGAATTGCTGAAATTGGGAAGAAATATTATTTATATGTTGCTTGTTCCGAGTCAAAAAGAACAAATGAAATGAATGCGCAATTAAAAATAGTGGAATTTGAAAGCCAACTCTTTTTTTTTTACTATAACATTTAAATATAGGGGATTTGAACTCAGACTTTCAAGCCACTTTACCCATCCACATTATCTCATACCACTGATACACATGACCGCACACATGCAGAAAAGATAAATAATCACCATATATATATTTCGTGCTGAACCAGCACTCGTCAGTTGGTCCAGATTATCATCTCCCATACATGTATACAATCAGTGCTCAGTTTTATATTAAGATAGCAAATCCTTATACTTTAATGGACAGGCTTCAATCTACTCCACAACTCTTCAATCATCCATACCATTGAAAATCTGAGGATAGAATTCCCAAATCCCATGCTGATGCCAATATTGTTATCATGACTAAGTTGTCCTAAAGTCACTCTGACCCCTGTTGTAGCATTTAAAATAAAATATTTTACTAGAGGTGCATTTGAAAACAAATCATCTTTATTAATATTATGAAGGTAGTACTCATTGGTTTGCAAAATGATTTAAAAAATTATTAGAGACTTTTATTTTTATGAGCCACCATTATATGCATAAAAATTTTGTTGTTTAAATTTTTTTTTATGCTACCTTGAGAGATGGGTATCCATTTCCTAAATCAGACATGCTAAATTATGTTTCTTTTATGGGATTACACTAGAAATTATAGGTACATATTCAAATCATACAGCAGAATTGTAGATATATATTCAAATCAGATAGCAGAATTTTTTTTTAATAAGTTTTTTGGGGTGGGTGATTGGGGAATCAAAATTTGAACATTATTTTGCTTGGACACTGTAGTAATTAAAAAAAAACGACTTTTATGTGGAACTACTTCTAACATGTAATATTAAATATTGAATGTCTTTAGAATTGTTTTAAAACTTTATTTAAATTTTCCATTTCCATTTAACTGTTAATAATAGCACACAGATTAGTTTATAATATCAGGTTTCCAGATCCACACCACACTACAAGAATTCGAATATCTACAAAGACTAAACTTGATATGCTGAAAAACAAAAAGCCATGTAGAAGAAGGTATATTAAGTCACCCCATTGAAAAGGGATTGAAAGAGCACAAAGTAATGATTAGAAAAGAAAAGAGAAGTTTCCAAAGCAGCAGACCAATGGGCATCTGCTCAATTGGGAAAATATAAAACTATTGTATAGAGAAGAAAAGATACAAAGAAGCAAATTCAAAGAAGCTGCTCACATGTCAATGGCAAATAACCCCATAAATCTAGTGTGATAATATATAATGTTAGGAAGCCACTAATTAACTTTTCTCTTAGGAAAAAGTGGAGAAATCTCTATAAGTGTATGAAAATTTCCACTGACTGTTGCCTTTGAAGAATAGCTCAGTTGGGTAGGGCGTTATCTTAAAATTCAATATTCAAGAAGCTAAAGGTTCAGATTTGATTCCCATGCTAATATTGTTTCTGGTCAGACCACCAACACATGAAGGAGAATAATACCACTTAAATATTACATGATCAACATTTCTTATGCTTGCTTATAACTGTTATTAAAACAGGAAAAACTCTCTATATGTATTGCCACTCCATGCAAGCCAGAGTAATCATTGGATGTTAGGAGGCTTGTGCATAATATCCCCATCTAGTGCCTACTCATTCAATATCCCCAAACTAGTTTTTGGCTTGAGGCCTTCATCAGTGAGGAACCTTGGATCTGAGAGCACTGCACCAAATGTATAGGTACTGAACTGAGTTTAGACCTACATGACTATATAAGCTAATGAGCTTAGATTGAAAATATTATGGTGTTTTCAATTTAAGACTCATAGTTTTGTAGTTAAGTAGAGATAAAAGGTGGCTGCTGGAGGGTTGCATTAGGTCCTAAGATCTAGGTGCAGTGCTCTCAGATCCAAGGCTCCTCAATGACAAAGGCCACAAACTAGAAACTAGTCTGGGGATTTTGGATAAGTAGGCACTAGATGGGGATTTTATGCACAAGCCTTCTGGCATTAATTGATTACTGGGGCTTGCATGAAGGGTAATACATTTAGAGAGTTTTAGCCTGTTTTAATAATACCACTTGAAAGATGTCTGTTAGGTAGAGCTTTATCTTAAAATTCAATATTCAAGAATCTAAAGCTCTAGTTTGATTCCCATGCTAGTACTGTCACTGGTCAGACCAGCAACACATGAAGAAGAGAGAATAATACCACTTGAAAGTATATATACTAACCTGTTAGCTATTATTAATAGTTGAATGTAATTGAAAAAATAAATAATTTTTTCTTCAAAAGATAGTCAATGTTTAATGTTTTATGATAGAAATAGTCCAACATATAGGTACAAATAAACACCACAAACCTTCAGGCAAAAACTAAATAACTGATTATTATGCACAATTTATTAAAACTACAAGAAAAATAAAAGTGAATAACCTATACCCAACCATCTAATTCTTTATCATTATTAATGATTATTAATCCATTATAGACAGGACTATTTCTTCAAATTTAATACAGTTGCTTGATGCACAACCTCTCATTTCCACATTGCCCTAGCCAACTTTCTTGTTTTATCCATCTATCTCACATAGTATCTTTTAAAGTCTTTTCCAATCTTTTGTGATTTGATTAAAAACTTTTCGAACTGTCTATTTAATGATTCTTCTTTTAGCAATATGTTCACCCCACTTCTTCAATAATGTCAGTAATATGTGTTTGTTTTTTTCACTCGTGTATTTTATTTTTAAATTTTTTCTTGTTATTACTAACATACATCTCTCTGTACTTCATTGAATGGTCTGAAATCTCCATATTTCTCTTCTATTAAGTGTCCAAATCTCAGATTCTTAAGTAAGAACTAATGAAGCATATTTAAAATGCTCCTTCTAAGAACATAGGCATATTTCCTATTACTATTAAATTATTTTTTATCAAAGGCATTCCATCAAAGTTTTCATCTAAGTTAACAGTCTGATCAAAATATTTGCAGTTGTTAATTTTTTCTGAGAATTATAAATCTTATTTTATCTTCTGGGAAAATTCATTGAATATGACTTTAGTCTTTTTAGCACTTATTTTTAGACCTCCTTTTTTACTATCATCTCATAATTCTTGCAACTTTCAAATACAAATGCTTCATCTGCAAAATTTGTTTAAATTATCTTCATTTATGTTTATTCCCTTAGCTTCCTATTTTAATCCACACAACTGTTATAAAAAAATTTGGAGATATAGAATCATCCAAGTATACATTTTTCCCAATATTAACCATCTTAACTTCAGCATGTAACCTAATTACTGCTGCTAACAGTTGATAAATATTCATATCCTGGATCTATACCTTGATGATCTAAAACTTTAATTATTGTGGAAATGTTTATCAAATAAATTACTTTTTTTATAATTATAAATCCAAATCATAATGGCAATTTATATTCATTGATTCTTTCTACAACTTCTCTTAATATTTGAATGTGATTTATTGTGCTAAAACTAACATTTGAAAATCCAATTGGTTGGTTAGAATCCAAATTTGATTTTAAATGGATTGTGGTTTTCTAGGTAGTGATTTTGTAAAGAATTGGTAGAAGAAAATTGATAAATCTGTAATATCTTATTTATGATCTTTTTAAAATATCAACATCACAACTATATTCTTCCAATTATGTGGTAATTAGCTTTGCCAACAATTTTTCTATTTTTCTAAAATACTAATAATAATTCTATCATTTCCAGGCACTTTTCTCCTTTTGATAAGATTCAAACTTCTTCATTTAAAATATTTGGAAATTCACATATAGTAATACTTCTTTTTATTCATATTAATTGGTCATAGAATTGTTCCACAAATTTTATCATCTCATCTCCCTTTTTAATAATAATTTCAGCTTCGTATTTATTGCTGAATCAACTTTCTTTACATTACCAAGATTTTAAGTTTTGAGATTTTTATTCTCTTTTATAGTTTCTTTCTTGTCAGTTTACAATTATTTTTTTCATATTGTCATTCATTCTTTTTAATACCATTTTACAAACTCCAAATATTCAATTTTTTTTAATGGGTCATTTTAAACATTTTGTATTCCTTCTTTTTTTAATTAGTCTCAGCAAAATTGTTGCCTTTTATATCAGCTATTTTTTTTTGCATTTTTTAATAAAGTAAGAACTTTCTTCTCAATTATTTAAGTTACCATCTTTAAAGCTTGTTAATATTTTAAAATGATGTTATAATAGTGTTTCTGGTTGTTAAAAATCTCAACTGTTAATACAGCTTTTCTTAATAGTTTTGTATCTAGTTTTGCACTAACACATCTAGTTTTGCACTAACACATATCTTACTTATTACAATTGATCTTTTTCTGTGTTGTATCTATTAAGAACGTTACAATCTTGAATTATATATTATCTGCTAACTAAAATATAATCCAATTCTGCTATACCTCCATTTGGATGCCTTCATATTATTTTCTACTTAGCATTTTTCTCAAAGAATAAATTCATAATATAATTTTTCTTCTTTGAACTCTGTTAAATCTGTATCCTCTTTTATTTCTGATATTACAAGCAAATTTATAAACATTTTCATCTTTTATTTACTAGTTCTGACATTAAAATCTTCCATGACAATTTAAAATTGTAATAAAAAGCCTCTATTTATCTATTTCAATGAGAACTTGTTGGGACATACTCTTGATTTACCTTGTTTGTAATATTAAATTGAATAATTAGTCTTCCTATTTGTCTGTTATACCAACAGTTTTTATAATATTGTTCTTTCACTTTTTGTTTATGATGAATCTCATTCCATTTGTACTTACCCATATTTATGACTTTACAGTAAAGGCAAGTGTTCATTTTTAAAATCAATTATCTTTTCTCCTCTTAACTTCTTAATCTTATTAAAACAGGCAAAACTCTCTATACAGTATTGCCACTCAGTGCAAGCCAGAGTAATCAATGGATGCCAAAAGGCCTGTGCATAAAATACCCATCTAGTGCCTACTCATCTAATATCCCCAGACTAGTTTCATCAGTGAGGAGCCTTGGATCTGAGCTCACTGATGAAGGCCACAAGCCAGAAACTAGTCTGGAATATTGGATGAGTTAGGCACTAGATGGAGATTTTATGCACAAGCCTTCTGGCATCCATTGATTACTCTGGCTTGCACTGAGTTTTACCTGTTTTAATAACAGTTATGTGCAAGCATAAAAAATGGTGATCATGTGAACTTCTTAATCTCCCACATTGTCTCATTTAATATTAAACAATACTTCCGATTCATGCATTATTTGTTAATGTTAGAATTATCAGCAGTTATAGGCACTTAAAAAAAAAAAAATGTTATCCAATGTCAGCCTGGGAATTTACGGTCAGGGATTTTTTAGAACCTTCTATTTGGCTGATAATTATAGCCTCATAAAGATAAAGTATATAAATTTGTTCAATCTGTCATGCTTGTAAATCTCTCTCTATCTCTCTCTCTCTCTCTATCTCTATCTCTCTCTCTCTATCTCTCTCTCTATCTCTATCTATTTCTCTCTCTCTCTCTCTCTATCTCTCTCTCTCTCTTTATATATATATGATAACCAAAAATGCAAGTCTAACAAACTATGCTAAGCTATGTATCTATGTCCACAGATGGCGTACCTACCTATAAATCTACCTATCAATCGTATATTTCTATTTACTATCAAACGTCAGATCTAGTCTATCTATCTCACTATCTCTAACTATAATTCCACTTTCAGATCATGATTTCAAGCTATTTGCTATCGTCAGTGAAAGACAGGAATATATAAAAAGAATCATTTACACAATATTAAATCTTGCTTTCATTAAAAAAAATCTGATATTTCAGTTAAGAATTGTTAGTCAGCTGAGAAAAAAAAAACATAAGCGTGTTTTAATCTTAAACTCACTATGCGGACCAATATGTATTAGTGAGAACTTTATCCATGGTAATCATATAGTAATAATTAAAGAACAAAGGAATTGATATTAGGAATTTGCCCAGCTTGGTTCCTTTAAAATGTTTTTTTTCTCACTTAACTGCATATTGCTGTCCCCAGTCAAACATATAATTATAATATTCACAAAAGATAGGGTTTCTTGACTATTTAAAAAATAATCAAGAGCCCATAGTTTATACATATAAATAATGACATTTTGTTTTATGCAGAAAAGAATGAAAAACCACTGGATTCAAATAGGATTTCTTAACCATGTTAATAAATTGAAATGGTTTGTTTGAGCAGCTATTCTAAAAGCTAGATTTGTGTGCATTTAATTATTTTTTGTTTTTTGTTTTACAAATATATTGACAGCATATTTAATGGCATAATATTTAACACCCCCCACTGCATAGATACACTAATAAAAAAAAATACTTTTTTTTTACTCTGAAAGGTTTCGGCACATACGTATTAGTCCGGCAATATTTATTTGGGAAAAATGACGATTTATAATTTTATTTACTGAAATTTTTTTGTGAAAAATTATCTTACACCATCTAAACTTGGTCATTTTTAAAAAAATGGTTGTTTGTAACTCTAGGAGGTTTGAACTCAGACTATTCATGCTATCTCATACTGCTGTTGCATGTCGAGATAAATAATCACCAATATACGTATTTCGTGCTAAACTAGCACTCGCCAGTTGGTCTAGATTATCATCTCCACACATATATACATTCAATGCTCAGCCTGAAATGGACGGCTGAAGAGTTGTGAGGTGGAGTGAATTGAAGCCTGTCCATTAAAGTATGAAGATTGGCTATCATAATATAGGCTGAGCTTTGATTATATATGTGTATGGAGATGATAATTTGGACAAATGCTGGTTTAGCACGAAATACGAACATTAGTGTTTATTTGTATTTTTGACATGTGTGTGTGATCAAGTATGTCAGCAGTATGAGATAACATGGATAGTTGAGGGTCATGTGAAATTCAGAGTTCAAACCCCCTATATATTACACATTGGAGTGCAGGTATGAAAAAGCCTGTACTGTAGAAAAAAATCATATATTAACTCTATTTAGTGAAAATTAAATAAACGCACATTTCCTTTTTTTTGTTGTTGTGAGAAATGATTTTCTAACAAGTAAATTTTTAACAATGTATATTACAAATGGTAACCAAACCAATATATATATTTAATCGTGCAATTCTGTATATTTACAAAATATTGTTTTTTAGCATCACTGCTGTAGACCGAATTTTCTTACCTCAAACTATGTTCGGATTATGAATGGCGAATTTCTTTCGACAATCTTAAATAAAACAGCGTCAGCGTTTGCACATAAAATTTAGCAGCAAAACCAACATTTTGACTAATAACTTTCTCCTTATCAGAATATTATCTAATGTTCACGTAAAAAATTAATTCCTTTCCTTTTTAGAAGATTCAAACTCAGACTTTCATACGATCCACAATGCTCAGTGCCATTATATATTGCTGACCCACCTGATCATTCACATGTTTGAAAAGATAAATAATCACCAATATGCATATTTCGTGCTAAATCAACACTCATCAGTTGGTCCAGATTACCGTCTCCACACGTATATACAATCATGGGTGTGATCAAGTGGGTTAGCAATATAAGATGGCACTGAGAATTATGGGTCGTGTGAAAGTCTGAGTCCAAATCCCGCATATATTACATATGTAAATGCAGGTGTTAACCCTGTACAATGTTTTTTTAGAAGATTATAAATGGGTTTAATTGGGTCCTTATATACATATTTGTTTGGAATGGTGACTTTCATCAGCTAGTATTTGAGTAGCAAATTTTATTGACATTTTTAGATGTATCTGAGGATAATAATAAAAATAAAATAATTTTGTCAAAATAATTTGATGGAAGATAGGTGAAATAGTTAAATGTAATTTTCTGTATTAAACGAAGCAATTTTGAATAAAATTAATTAAACAAAATCAATCCAATTGAAGTAAGATAAAAAACATTAAATTTTAAGATTATTAAATCATGTTAATATATAGGGGTTTGCACTCAGACTTGCACATGACTCTCAACCATCCATGCTATCTCATACTGCTGACTATCTCATACCGCTGATACACTTGATCACACCCATGTTGAAAAGATAGCATGGATGGTTGAGGGTCGTGTGAAAGTCTGAGTTCAAATCCCTCTATATTACATATAGAAGTGCAGGTATGAAAAAGCCTGTACTGTAGAAAAAAATTCATATTTTAAATCATGTTAAGAAAAAGAATGTAGCAAAACAAAATTAATTTTATCTACGCACAAAGAAGTTAATACTTTCATGTGATTTTGTACTTAATCGTAACTAGAAAATGTTTCATTAAGGCTGAAAAATATAAAGTATTTTTTAATGATTATTTATAATCTAAATACGGCAGGAAAATTTGAGAGCTTGAATTAAACAACATTTTGGAATATTTTTTATTGAAATGATATGAACAGTACCATGCATTTCTTAATTGCTAGAATCTCATTATACTTTCATAGAGATTATTTAACATATATGCAAAGTTATCTTATAAAGTAGGACTAATAATAACAAAAGTTATTTAATTTCATAGCTTATACAATACATGATAAAACAAGAGCCAGCACTATTCTAGCGCCCTCTATAGTAAACTTGATATATGATAGTGTATTTAAATTCCTATCACCAAATCAATTTCTAGTTTTTATCTTAATTAATGAGGCTTGGGATTTAAAGCTATATGCTTAGCTGCATTAACTTTAGTTTTGAATCCCAAGTCTCATGGATAAAAGCAAAAGTTATAAACAAGTTTTGGGAGGAGGATTTAAATGCACCATCATATGTAATCACTGATAATTTGAGCCTATTAAAATAGAAAGCTACTCTTGTTTCATTAAAATATAATCTTACAGAAATGGAAAGATTGAGTATTATCTTTTTAAACAATTTTTCTGAATATTATTTTAAAAATGAATTTAAATTCTAGAGGTTTTTTTTTTTTTTAAGTGTCATAGCATCGGCCGGGATGCGAACCCGCATCCGGGCAACTGCCTGCTAGTGCAAGGTAGTCGCGCTGACCTCTCGACCACCGATGCAAGACAGTTTTTTTTGTTTTGTTTTGAAAAACAAAAAAATAAAATATTTTTATCCAATCATCATCATTAACCAGTATCAATACACTGCAGGATGAATGTCTCTCCAAGTTCAAACCATCTTCTCCAATTTTTAGCTTCTCTTCTCCAAATCGTCCCAGCACACTTTCTTATTTCATCCATCCATCTCACATATGGTCTCTTTCTGGGTCTTTTACAATGGAATACAGTTTAAGATTTCAATTGTCCATCTATTATCATCTCTTCTAGCAATACGTCCAGTCCAACTTCACTTCAGTTTTTTAATTTTTTCAATGATGTCAGTAACACCTGTTTGTTCGCTTACCCATATATTGCGTTTTTGATCTCTTCTTGTTACTCCTTACATGCACCTCTCCATACTTCTTTGACTGGTCTGAAGTCTCAGTATTGCTCTTCTATTAAGGACCGAGTCTCAGATCCATAAATATACCTTATCAAAAGTCGAATGATTTTTTTAATTTTTATATCAGAAGCATAGGGATTTGGATTATTAGATATAAACTGAATAAGTAGCTCTTATAATAATGCATTTATATTTAACTACATTTTTCATGTGAATTGTAAATCTTTTTATTTACATATCTTTTGCATATATAAAGATTGAAGATTGCTTACATATTCAATATTCTTTACTACATATTATAAATTATTCAATGACAAATCCCAAGTTGTGTTCAAATTAAAATACTTATCCTAGGCTATATATATATATATTATCGATTTGCTAGCAAATTAGTAACTGTTTTAGATTTTTTTTTCAGACTGATTATAAAATTGGTAAGTTTTTTATTAAAATTTTTTTTTTCATATGTCAAATGAGTCCGGAAAGCGAACCCGGGCCAGTTGCTTGGGCCACCAACGCTTGACTATTTTAATTTTTTTTTCATGTGTCAAAGCACCGGCCGGGAAGCGAACCCGCGAACCTATGACAACTACTTGTAAGGCGGCTGTGCCGACCACTCGGCCATCAACGCTTAACAATTATTTTAAATATTCTTTAAAAATATTTAAAATAAACTCAGATTAATGGTCAATGATTTATTTGATAAAATTGAATTAAATCTTATCGATTTATCTGCAAATAATGCAATTAAATATATAAATTAATATGTGAATATTACTTGAATTGTAGAGTATTTTAGAAAGTTTTGTAAAGTGAATGATCTTTTTTTTTTTTACTTTAATGCTTTTGCCGCAGGGCAAAAAATAATAGTCTTTACTTAAAGCTAGTAATTTATTTTGAAATCTTAGATTTCTGAGGAAAACAGTCCTAGGTCACAATTCCAGAAGCTCTGCAAATATTTGCATATTCACATATCAAACACTTATTTCTACTTAGAAAAGGTTGTTTGTAGTCATATTTTAGATTAAACACTAATTGCTTTTTCATATTTTTAAGTATATATATATGGGTGTGTGTGTGTGACGGAATGTTCCAAGATTTCAGAAGTTTGTTATGATTTTTATAATAGAAAATTTGAAAGCGCAATGGAGAAAAATCAGACAAAATAAAAGTAAGAAATTGTAATGCTGCAAATGAATATGAAAAAAAAGAGTAAAATGTTCTAAATTAAGAATAAGATATAAATTAGGCTAAGGATGTGCAAGGAAATATGTGATAATGAACACATAGTTTACAAACTATAAGAGGAGAATTTATCCCTGGAAATCTGGATGGTCACACTAGATGTTTACTTGATGATGTATTGGCATACATTCGCATTTTGTAGATCTAAAAAAATTCTTGGTCATAAGATAATTTGTGGAAAATATTAATTTTTTTCTTTTTCATGTGTCAAAGCATCCGCCGGGAAGCGAACTCGCAAACCCGGGACAACTGCTTGTAAGGTAGTTGTGCTGACCACTCGACCACCAATGCTTGCTAGATGATGTTCATTTAACACTATGCAAACTTTTTTATATGTCTATGTACAAATAATTTAATATTAAACAGAAGATAAAACAGAAGATAATCAAAGCTTATGCATGTGTTGTACTGTTATATTAAAATCAACATTTTGTTGAATGTTAGGAAACTCTCGATCCAAGTCTCATGATACTTTGAAAAGATAAGAGTGGCTGTATTATCTTTGTACCTAAATGCAATTATATAGGTCAATCTTAAGTATCTTGGATTGAGAGCATAAAGATTTTATATTGATTTACTTCCATTTTCTTTATTATGTGAGATTTTAACACTTACTGCTTAATATTAAGAAGTGTTAGAATTAATGTAATTGATTAAGATATTTACTAGCACAGTTTCATTTCATAGTGTTAATATGTGTAATAAAAAAGTGGAAGTAAAATCAATAATATAAAATCTTCCTGCTTTCAGTACAAGTTACTTAAGATTGGCCTATGTAATTGCATTTAGGAACAAAGATAAGATGGCCGCTTCTATTTTTCAAAGTTACTATCATGTGACTTTGACCAAGAGTTTCTTCACATTCAGCAGAATAACATTGATATATTATGTACAGCTCATGTTTAAGGGTTAATTACATTCTGTTTAAAACTACAGTTTGAAAGTACCAGTAAATATCTTAGTCAATTACATTAATACTAATAATTCTGCACTAACACACTTGTTAGAGAAGTTTAATTTTGTTCACAATAAAGTAATCATATAATGTTTTCTCTGATAATATGTAACATTTGAATATCCAGTAGCATGTTGATTGTGTTAGCTCCATTCCATTAGCCAAAATATTTTTTTCTGTTAGGTACTGATATAGGAATTTAGGGCAACTATTCTCATCACTACATTGACACTTTTCTGAGCAATAATTTAATAATCAGAATAGAAAAAGAACCATGCTTTAATTAACTTAGCAGTGACAAAGAATAATCATAATTTAATTGACTTGACAATGAAATAAATGATAATCATATTATGGTAACTGCAAAAGTAGTCACCAGGGAAGTTTTTATACATTTTTAAAGGAATTCAAACAAATTCTCGACAGTGCTAAAATAATGATAAAAAGTCTTAATGAAAATAAACAAGATTTAATTTTAAAAATAATAAAATGATTCATATATATTGCTTATAATAACTTTTCTCATATACACTTTAATGCAAAAAAATTTTTAATAAGACTTTTTTATTTTCCTGACAGTTTCAACTTTCCAGCAGTCTTCATCAGAGCTTCTCAAAATTTCATCTACCTTTTTTACTGTCAGGAAAATAAAGAAGGTTTATTAAATTTTTTTTTTGCATTAAAGTGTATATGAGAGAAGTTATTATAAGCAATATATATGAATATATGAAGATAAGGAGAAGAATAAAAGAATATAAAATGATTCATAACTATTTATGGTATTTGTTTTTCAATGGCAGACTAATTAAAAAAAAACAGTCAGAATGAAGTTAAAAATTGAAAAGACTAAGCAGGACGATCCCTTAAAAAATTTTCACGTTCATTTATTTATCAAAAGAAATATATGTAACAAGGATTACTAACAGAAAAGTATGAATTCTATGGGTACTGAACTGCTGAAGACAATTGTATAATTTCAAATTGATAAAATAGGAAATCATAAGATATGGGATAGTAGATAGAAAGATGGTGGAGGATTAGTAAAATCTTTATTTTACAAAACAAAAGTAGACATCTAATCATCTTAATGTTTTATTTTGGAAAATGTTTTGGAAATTGATATTCTTGACAATATGAATAAATCCTATCATCATCAACATCATTATTTATTTACATTAAATTTACACAAAATTATTCAAAATAGATAGGTATTACAGTGAAACAGTTTGTCCAAATTTGTCTTTTACTGTGGAATTTTTTTTTTAGATTCCTGATTTGATAATCAGATTTTAAGCACAAAAAAATCTAAATTATGTTTGATTTGCATATTTAGGATGTTGTTATTTTTGCTACAGTACACAGTGAATTAATTGCATTTAAAAATTAATGAATCAAATGTAACTACTTTGAAATCAGACTTGAATATAAATTTAAATCAAAATATTAATGCATTTGTTTTATCTATTTAGAAAATGAATATATAATTTGTAAAATACAACTATATCCTTTTCATTATATTCTTTTATCATTGTTATTATTGTTTTACTCAAATAAAAATTTAATTTTAATATGCATTATAAAATAATATATGTTTGAATAAAAGTTATATTAAGTTAATTCATTATTAATTACGTTAAGGTCTTGCAACTAAAATAATCATTATATTGATAGTTTTTATTTTATTAGTCATTCATTATTTCTGATTTCATTTCGCACTTATGTTGTCATCATCATCATCATCATCATCATCATCATCATCATCATCATCATCATTATTTACTTCACTGTTTTTACTCACTTAGAAACCAATTATTATAAACCTCTCATGGAACAATGTTTCCAATTTTCAGTTAATATGCTAATTTTATTTCCATTTTCTGTTTTTTTTTTGTTTGTCTTTCTTTTTTGCTTCTAAGTGATTAAATCCATGAATTTGATTTAAATTGTTACCATATATATATTTTTTTGTCATTCACTAAATTAAATCTGTGTGTTTGCAACATTTTTTATTCTCTTCGCATCAATAAAAATTATAATTGAAAAATAATAAGATAAATGTATTAATAATTTTGAGTCAAAATTTTGTAAATATTACATAATCTATTATACTATGTGCAGCCATATTTTAGATAATATTTTCAATTTGATTTTGTTTTTATTATCTATGTTTTGTAGAGCAACATAAATGGTCGACAATTTAATTACTGAAATTGAAATCTCGAATTTATCGGATTTGTATAAATCAACAAATTCTAATATATTTCCCTAACATTTCTTTTAATAAATTTCAAAAGCGTAGTTTATATTGTTATTGCTATTTTGAGATGTATATTTTTGCCTGAAGAGAGCTGTCTGAGAGAGAGGGGGAAAAATGAAGAGTTGAGATGTTTTTCACAGAATAAATTGAATAAATGTTTCTGTAAAGAGGAAATGTTTTTACTTATAGACATCAAACTATGAGATTAAAGAGCCGGAAAATCATTGAAAATTTCTTTTCTTTCTGATGATTATAAATATATAATTCATAAGCAAATTTTTTTTTTTTAAATTTGTGACTAAGAAAAAAAAAAGAAAAAAAATTAGTTAAAAAGATAAATTATTTACACTTTTTCTTAATATTCTTATATTTACATACACTTAGTTTATTTACATTATAAATATATCTCGTCTCCTTTTTCATGATCTGAGCGTGTTCAAATATATATATTAAATACTTGAGAGAAAAACAACCTTGATATATATATATTTAAGACGCTCATAAACAGTTCACTAGCATTTATAAAAATTTTCTAAAGAAATTAATCACAATATAAGAATATAAACTATGAGCAATTTCATATTGAATTGTCAGTTTTAGTATTTAATAAATCTGGCGCTAGAAATAAGCAAATAAATCTAAGTGATATTGCAATCCATGTCTTTCAGATTTTATTACTTTTAAAAATATTCTAAATTATATCTCAAAGATAAGAATTTTGGTGAAATTAATTTTAATAAACTTTAATGGTGGAATAAGTACCTAGGGGGCGTTATGGATTTTCTTTCCTAGCTTTCTGTTATCCATCTCTGAATCAACATTAGTTTAGCTTAATTATCACAAAACTTTTAATGCGTTAGTATATCTGGATAATAAATTATGAATGAATCATATCTTGACTCACAATAACTTTCTAACATTAAATTTTGTTTTAAATTGGGCAAAATTGTTAAATGTTTGAAATGATTCAAATCGTGTATGGCAGTGAAGACCATAAATGCAAGAACATTTTCAAGTGGTTGGAAAGATTTCATTATGGCAATGAGAACATTGAAGACAGTTGTCAAGGTACAAAATATACTGCCACAGTTCATGTGGTAACTCATGCTAGTATTTTAAAATTTTTGTAGTGAATAGTTAAAATAGAATACTACTTAATACATGTAATTCAAACATGATACTGCAAGAAGTTTAGAGATAAAATAAGTCATCTTTACATTGTAATGGATTGTGTACATTTAATTTAAAGATGATACCTACAAGAAGTTTGGAGATAAAACAAGTCACCTTTTCACTCTGAAAGATTGTGTATATCTTAAGCAATATAGAAGATATACCAGCAATTTACTAGATGAAAAAAAAACCCACTTGTCAGTAAATTAGTATTAAAGCTTTCACTTATTAATCCATGAAACTATTAAACCTTAATAATATAGCAGTCTTCTTGGGTCACCACCAATCATTTCTCAGACAAAAACTTGGTCATCATGTGAGCTCAGCATGTATTTACTCATATGATTGCATTTTTTGTTTATTACTGTACTTTTTTTTTTTTTATAAACAATTGTTTATTTTTTTGCTATTTTTATTGATGTGTATATATATATTATATAGAGCTCAATTTTCACATTTTGAGATATTTGTGGAATGCAAGTGGATTTTTTTCTGCTAGCCTGCTATTTCTGTAATGTTTTTTTTCAATTTCACTAAATATTGCATTTACTTAGCAGTATTATTGTATTTAGAAAGTGCCAAAATTATTTTTATAAGATAGTTTTCATTTTAATTTTTACATCAGTTTTTGGTAATGACTTTTAATAAGGTTCCTAGTTCTGATTGCTAGAAACTGCAGAATAATCTTATTTGGTACTAATTGGTTAGCTGTACTATGCTGCTGAGCGATTTCTTTGATTTCTTGTTTTTGTAATTTGTATTTTACTTATTTTTGATTGATTTGTGTATGTGTGTGTGTGTGTGTGTGGGGGGATACATATTTCAGTGATTTCTGTTTTTGTAATTTGTATTTTAAAGTGATTTCAGAGATTTCTTCATGTTGCCTTAGATGTTTTAATTTTACATCGATTTCAGCGATTTTAGATAGAAATTTATCGCTTGCATGCTTCTTGAGGGTTCTTGATGAGTACCGCAGCATTGCCTAGTATAGAGGTGGTCAAATAGTGGCCCAAGGGTCACATGTGGCCTGCCAAGACAATAAAAAAAATTCACCTTGAACTGAGATTTCCTTTCTATGGCGACCGAATATTCATCTTGTATTTTCCACTAGGATGGCCACATCAATACACATGCACAGTGTAGATACAATACGCAATGCTTTTCCAGTTGATCTGGTTAATTTCAATTTTGTTTTTGCATTAGCAAATAAATACATTTCCAACTTTAGTGAAGCCACGAACCTTCCAAAAAAAATGTAAAATAGGTAATGAATGTCATGTGTTTAATGAAGAATGGACAAACAAATATTTCTTTGGTAATATAGGGAATAAAGCAGTGTGTTTATTGTGTTGTGAACAAAAGGTGTGGCCCTCCGCTAACCTTCACTTCCACAAAGTGGCCCCTGATGCAGCCCTCTGCCAACCTTTTGTGGCCCACTGAGCCAAAACAATTACCCACTCCTGGCCTAGTGGTAACAGTACAGCTAACCAACTAGTACCTTTTATTTTATATGATGGAGTAAAAAAAAAATATAAAAATCATTTGAGATTGAGTTACATGAAAATGTAGTAGTAGAATAATAATAATATCAACAACAACAATAATAATAGGTTAGCCACTAGAGGATAAGCACCATTGAACATAGTGTATATGGAATGAAATTTATGGTGAATTTATAAACAGAAGCAATGTTCATTTTACCAGAAAACATTCTTTATTTTAATTATAAATCTACAGCAAATTAATCTACAAGATTGAATTTTGAAAATAACAGTAACAGACAAATAAACAAACAAATACTGTAGGTAGAAAGCACATATGATACATCAATAACTATAGATACCATAGTAACAATGTTTTGTGTGCTGAAGTAATGAAAATTTGCAGCGTAGGGTTGAAAATAACACCAGAATTCAAGTCAGTGAAAAAATTAAAACTAATCCCACCTCCATATTTTATAACTCCACTAAGAGTGATCTTTTTGATTTATTTTTCAACAACTTAGGGATCTGACAAATATTGGAATGATGAAAACCTACAATAAATAACAGAGCTATTTAACTTTACCAACCCAAAAGATCTCTAATTCTCATTCAAATGGTTTTCTACCAACCAATGACTAATTTTAGTTGATTCATTCCCTAAATAATTACTTTTTGGCACCCCAACCCAGAGTACCTGATGCTGGAATTTAAAATTAAAGAACAATGAAACAATTTTAAAGAAATCACAAAAACCTTAGACAACTATATTGTAGTAACATAAACCCAAATCAAGACAAAATCTTTATCAAGGTGTTAAAAACATTTATCTTGATTACACTGTAGATTTCATTAAAATGATGATTCTGTTTGGAAGTGTTTCACTTTCAACCTGTTTCACTGAACAACAGCGGTCCCAAATCTATATAGTAATAAATAGTTTTCATTTCAAACTGAAGATACAAAAATATCAACCTAGCAGATATTCCTTTACAATCATTGGTTTAGAAGCAACCTTATTTAACAATACATATACCAAAGCCATAATGGTTTTATTGCAAAGAATGGGAGCATCTCATCAAGTGAATGTCCTAAAGCGCACTGTTTATAATGAAACTATAATATCCCACACATGAGTGTTTAATACACACACAAAAACCCTAGATACTAAAACAGAAGTAGGCAATATCAATAATCCTACTGCAGATAACTCAACAGTCAATAAGGAATACTTCACTTTCACAAATAGAATGACTCTGTACAAAATGGACACCTTCACAGCAGCATACTTGCAGTCAAAATCAGCACCTTTCAAAAATCAATTCAACTCCCAAGAAATAAGAGAGGATAGAAAGTCAGTTGACCTGAAAATAGGAGAAAACAAAGATGACAATTCAAATTTCAATGTAAACAATATTAAAAAAAAGTAAAAACTGTTATTGCTATTGAAGAATTGGACTCTGAAAAAGACCCTAGCCACATAGAAGAATTGAGTGTGTCATGCACAGGTTTATGGGCAGCCGCTATATACAAATAGAACTCTTAAATTAACTCATTACAACATCTGCTCCCTGCATGTGTTTTAAAACTAAACTTGAATAATTATTTAAAATTCTCTGTTTACATTGTTTTATGCATAGATTATATAGGTTTGTATATAGGCATATAATAGCAATGCAGTTTAATATAGCTTTTAATTTTAGAAGAATTGACATCATTCAACCACATCTACTTGTTCTATGTGAAACTAAAATTTACAGTGGGTCATCAATAAACTGATCAATTATCTAACCAGAACAGCTTTTCATCACATTCTCAACAGATTATACACACCATCAATAGGAACCAGAATAATAGTTAACAAAAAGAATTTATTTACTTTATTTAATATTATATACATATATCAATACACATATACTCTTTTTAAGCCTTTGTCACAAACCAACCAATCACAATAAACTTAGCATTTGTTTACATAATCCGGTTCAATGATAATCAATAGAATTCTAATTTTGTTTATATTCTCTGGTTAAATAATAATCAATAGATTTTAAATTTTAAATGTAAAGTTTCTAGCTTCATTTCACCCACCCTATTGCTAAGGGATTTCAATATGCCATACTATATATTTTTTAGCAAATGGATGCATACCTTAGGATTTCCACTAATGAGTGGGAAGGACTTTTCCCCAGCTCATTCCATCGTCTTCTATAATCTGATATTCTACATTCTTGCCCTATATTACCTAATTATCCTCTAATAAATTCACCTATTTTTGACCATGATGCACTCATTGTAACATTTGAATTAAATCTTTTCATTAAACCTTTTCATTAGTAAACTATTTAGCACAACCAAAAACTATATGAATACTATTTCCACCATTTACACCATAATCTATTCAGAAATATATATTTACCAACACACAATTAGAACTCTTGGAATAAACTCAGTTCAAATGTGGCTAGCCTATATAAACACAATACCCACCCCATCAATTATATCTCAAGAAATACCCTCCACCAGGCCTTTTAGTCCCATGAATAAGCTTTATAAATCAATAATCCTCATATCATCCACTGAAGAAAATCTTCCAAGAGTTTAAGCACCCAAAGAACATCCAGCCGTGAAAAAAGAAATAATTATTTCTAAGCCAAATGCGCACCTGCACAAGGAAATATATCAGAAAGTCTTAGGCTGAGCAACAATTATAAATGGCCCACTATCTTCAAAGTACAGGATAAAATCTCTTGGGAATATATGCTTGAGCCAATTTTTTTTCACTTCGAAGATAAACTACAAAAAGGAAAGATTTTTAACCCCTCTCTCAATTCTTAAGCATCTTTGAAAAACACATTACATTCATGGCTTCCAAATTCACTCAAAAATAAGCACAATACTTAATTCACATCACACAGGCCTGCATAGCATCCCATAAATTGTTTTTTCACATTTAAACCTCCACAATGATATATCTTTCAAATTTAGATAACTGTCTATTGAAAATAATATACAGGATTTAAGAGACCAAAATCTTCACTATCTTTTTTTGAAAAAGCAGATAAATGAATAGATAATAGAGAATCTACATTGTATCTCAATGATTCCTTTTGGTATTAAAATCAATGTCAAAATGAAAACATTTACACTACCTCTTCTATTCAAATTTCCAACTTGGCAAAAAAAAATCTACCACATAATAAGCCTTCTTCAAACTGTCAAACTCAGTAAGAAAGATAAAAATACAGTCTCATCATAGTACAACTAGACATCAAATCAGTCTTTGACTCAGTACCATAGAGCTCATGGAAATAAAAACTTAATAAAGATTACATGGATCTATTGACCAACTTGTTTACTAAATAAAGAAATATATAATCTTATTCCTCCAAGAGTCTGTCTTAAGTTGTCTTTTGTTTACCCTTTAGATTAGCCCTTTAATCAAAGCAATTGAAAAACAACTAACAAGGACAACAGTATCAGAACTAAACAAAGCAAAACTCTCCATACAGTAGTGTCATCTTGTGCCAACAAGAGCAATCAATTATGTGCTAGTATGAGATAGTGATCATGTGGTGTTTAGTATCATAACTAAACAACAACATCTCATGCATCAGATAATGTCCCCCTTTTTATAACTGATAGAAACAAATATTAACTACTTCTTATGCTTATCACCGATTTTAAACTCAAACTCAAATTTAATCTGGAGAAAATCCTGAGCATAAAAAATCTACTCAAGGGGATGCATAAAAAAATATTCAAAAGGACACCCAATTCTTTTTTTGGATTACCTGATAACCTCAGATCAATCAGCAATGGGCATGCAAATACAAGGTAAACTCACTAAGAAAATACAGCATGTGGATTCAGTCACTTTAAAAAGTATATCACTTTATAATTTCTTATTTAACATACTAGTATTTACCAGAATTTTATTCTATAATCCCATTATAATCTTTACAAAAACATTTTATCAGGCAAGTATTCACTCTGTATAGACAGTTGCTCTGTAGTGAAGATGAGCAGCAATCTCAACTAATAAAATCTAATGTTCCTTGACATATAATGGATTTGGAGAACTAATTAACCTACCTATATTTACCCAGAGCATTAAAAAACTCTCCATGTAATCTCTGCAAGTGTAAAGAATTTTTCAAATCTGCACATGCTTTTAAAACCACAGCAAAACAATTTGACCTCCCACATAATAACTTTTGGAAGGCTCTGACTGAGCCTTTACTTGATATTCAAAGACTCCAGTTCTGTCCCATCAAAAATAAATACACTTCTGGGGCATTATTCACTTCAATAACAAACAATTTTGTGAAAAATATAGAACCTGGTCTTTAGAACTAAAGTATTTTGATTTCCTATTGAAATTAACCCTTTTCCCGCGCTCGACGAGACTCCTCGTCGACATCTAAAATCACTCTAACTCAGTTCGTTTTTATACGATAAAATTCGTTAAATACGTATTGAATTCGTTTTTAAAAGTTCTGTACGATGGTGACATCTTCCGATTTATTTTAGAAGTAAAAAATAAAAAAAAACGCATTTAAACCTAAACAAAGAAGGAACATTATTTGTGATTGGTTCTTAGCATGCTCTCAGCCGAAAAAGACATTCTGATTGGCTGGAAAGAACAAAGAAACTGCCTGATCAAAGAAAATAAAGAAAAACGCTGAGATTTTCATTTCGAATACGATTTAAATTATTATTAAATAATATTTATGGAAATTAAACATAATTTTCAGAGAGAATAATAAAAAAACAAAATTATTTTCGAAAAATATTGAAGATTTAAGTAAATATATTGAAGATGTAGTAAAAAGAAATATTTACTTTTCTATAACGTAAAAGTCGATCTTTTTGTTTACATTATAACTTTTATGTTGCCGATATAGAATATCTTAGAATAAATAAATAGCAATTTATTTTTGAAAGAACTTTCGTTTTCTTCATGACCTGAAAAATTAATTATATACTTTTTATAAACGTATCTGAGTTGAATTTAATATTATAGGCGAATATGTTTTAACAATAGGCTTTGTCTTCAGTTTATGAGTTGGCCAATTAAAAGATTTGATTTTTATCTGATACAACCAATGATAAAATTAGCGGTTTAAGGGTTAAAGTTAAGCCCTATCTATTCTACCTTGTCTAAGATTTAAAAGAAACCATCAAATGCAAAAGATTCATATTGGCTGTGTCATAAAGAAGCAAAAACACAGATCCATATTTTGCATGCCTGTTCTAATCTAGTCAATATCTGTAATCTTATCTCAGTAATATTAAAAAGCAATAACTTAAATATTAATTACATTGTATAATCCTTTGAAAAGGGATCCATTACAAATATACCATTGTAACAGTCAGAAAACGTGTGACTCGTAAACATAGTGCAGAATTCGACCACCATACAGAACAGCAGCACCATCGAGTAGTGAAGCCACCCGTTGTACTGAGTTCGAACATAGTTTATCGGTTCCACAATACAATCCATGAAACAATGCATCTGATGCGACATTAGTAAATATTTCC
This sequence comes from Epiperipatus broadwayi, assembly GCA_028023455.1. Classification (NCBI taxonomy): domain Eukaryota; kingdom Metazoa; phylum Onychophora; class Udeonychophora; order Euonychophora; family Peripatidae; genus Epiperipatus; species Epiperipatus broadwayi. The sequence goes on from JAQFVV010000059.1 coordinate 4,630,217, forward strand.
TTAGGCACGGTGGTCAGGGATATGCAAGAGATTCATGATTTTATTCTCGAGTTAGCCAATAATCAAACTAATATTAATTAAACATTCATATTTACATAATCGAGGAAATATTATATAGAATGGGTATCGAATAAATGAAACGTAAATGCAGACATATAGTTTAAAATTATTTATTAACACATTTTAAGAAGACAATCATTTACTAATAATATTTTGTGGATTTAAAGCTTCAGTAGCAGGATTTGCGACATGATTATATTTTAAAGAATACATTTATTTATTTAGACAGTATTTTATATTGAGGATTTCAGTAGTGGTATTTTCGATACTGTAATGTTTACAAAAGGAATTCACTTATTTGAAGGCGTAATCTAGCTACCTAAAATTCTCGAGTAAGTATTTCTAATGCATGCCTGAAGGGATTTATACCTTTGCAATGCAAGAGTCTAAAGTATGGGTTATAAGAGTAATGGCAGACATATATTTATTTAATTAAAATATTTATTTATAACTAAGGGCAAACATTTATTTGAGAGTGAATTATGAAGATAATGCAGAGGCGAAGTGATATATAGAATAATAAAATTAAGTGAAGGAACACGTGGTACGCTTTAGAAAGGCGATATGGAATGGCAGTATATTGAAACTGCAATGCCGCGAATGAGTTTATAAGAATGTCGGGCTGGTCTCTGCCATCGGCCTGACGAAGTAAGGTGTCACATAAGCATAACCAGGGACAAGCGGTCCATGTCACAGTTTTCTGGCTGGCTGCATGACATTGTCAAATCCTATGGGAGCACCCATTATGCCCGCTTGTGTAGGACGACTGGGGTTAATTTCAACCCTGAAGAATCCGGAAATTTCATGCCAGAATGGGTCATCGCGTCTCTAAAAGGTAACACATGTATACTGTATAAACGATTATGATGAGATTTAAAATAGATTTCTAACTCGGCCCTACATTATTAACATTTACTAAAGAACATTGGCGACTCTCAAAGAAATGTGATTTTCTAGAATTATTCATTAGATTTAATAAATACAAAACATATATAAACTGGGAGTTATTACAACTAATATGCCAGCCATTTGCGAAGTAGTAGACCCTGCATTACAATAAATGATGCACTGAATGTGTGTCGATTTATATGAAAGTGAAGTTATTAAGGAAATAAGAATGTCATACTGGTCTCTGCCTCGGCCTGACAAAGTACATATTAATGAAAATGTGACACGCATTCACTGTTTCAAACGATCATAGATTTAAACTTTGAAAATTGAGATAATTATGAGCATGCAATAATTAAATAATAAATATAGATAAAATGTAGATTTTAAAAATACGCACCCAAGATAGAATGAGATAAGCTAGATTAGTAGAGAAATTTACACATTAAGTTAATTATTCAGTTTTAGTTATACATATGGTAGTTTTACATTTTATAATTTAGATAAGTAGTATGAAGAAGAGCTATAGCATATTATTAGAGTACTCTAGAGTTTGAACACAGACAGGTACCTGTTTTATAAGAAGTTTTCTGATTCCATTAGTTTAGCAGCAAAAGTTCACGAGTGGCAAGTCTTTCTTGTATTTAGATATTTCATTTAATTTCACAGCAGCAGCAGCTTTTTCATTTATTTCAGGCAGCAGATCTTCATGGTGAATTTATGATGGGCAATGGAAAGTTTGGCATCCGATAGGCCATCTCCCGATGGAGAATAATCTAGGTGCTTTACTCGGTCATACCTTGGCAGGAACAAATTATTTTATTATTTTTGGAGACTCTCAGTGATCGAGAGCAAAGCTAAAGTTTAAGTGAATGTCTCCAGCAAGTCTAAGATGGCCTCCTTTTTTTATCTTGATCTCCCACATTTTTGTTAAGATATTTTAGGTTCTACTTAATCTGCCCTGAGGATAATCAATGCATTTTGTTGGTTTTTTTAATTAAAGAAAGCTGCCGTTCTATTGTTTACATTTTACATTTACTAATTATATTTTGGGGAATTTTTCTTTAATTAATCTATTATCTATCACTGACTGATGCTTTTAAATTTCAAAGACAAAAAGGGAACATAAGATTATTTTAACTTTTAATTAAATATTACATCAGATTTTTTTAGAATTATTATTAAACGAAATTTAAACAAAGCAATAAATACGAACTTTATAATGCAAAATAAATGATTAAAATTATACAAAATTATATAACTAAAAGAAATCTAAATTATATTATTTTATCCCTATTTATTGCGTTTAATTTGAGATCGAAATGTGTGCGTGTTTATGCTGAATTCTACATATATTTATACATTTTTAATATTGCTACACACACAACTCGATACCAAAAAGTTTAAATTTGGGCGGGATAGACCGGTCAGTGAGAGATGACAGAAAAAGGTGAAACTTAAGATTCGAATACGAATCCTACTGTTTCACCATCTAGCACAAGATGCACATTCAATTTCAATAACTATCCTAAAAAGTCACATCTATATACTCACAAACAAGTTAGACATAGTACAACAAAGAAAAATAGTGAATGTATGCATAGACATAAACAACTAGGCAATAATTCATCTAAATTCAAGCTTCTAACAAGACACGGCTACCTCCAGACAAGAACAAAAAAATTCCAATTTGTCTGTTACTTTCTGTGAAACACTCATCAAGGCAATACTGTTGCCCATAACTACAGATAAAAATCATGATCTTTGTAAAACACTTATGGTTCTTTCAATCCTTATTATCTGAATCATACTGAATCATACTGTTTCAACTAAGCATCATTCTGGTTTTTCTGCATTTCCACAAATGGCCTAAATAGAAAAGTAATCTTTTTTCATGGTCTAATAAAGCATTTAAAAATAATCATCTTATGTAATTAATATATATTAAGGCTATAACCTTAAGACCATGTGCCTAAAATATGATAGTATGAACCATGATAAATCTAAATACAAGATTAACGACTTTAAAAGATAAGAGTGACCACTCTTATCTTCAACCTAATTTCTAAACATATAGGTGAATCTAAAGCAGTTTGATTTGAGAGCATGAAGCTATTAACTACTTCACTGATTAAGTCCACAATTTCTATACAAACTAACATACACAAAATCTTTCAATTTACAATGAGTCAATATGAAATTCTTATAATTAGAATTTTTTTAAAACAATTTAAAGTGTAATTAGTAATTTGTAAAGTACACACTCATTACATAATTAATATATAATAAGGCTATAAAATATTGTTTTCAGTATGAAAAAAATTAAATTTATCTAATGAGTTTTATTTTTCATATTGTACTTTAGGTAAAAAATAAAATTATTTTTAAATAATCCATTGTAAAGTAAGTCCTTCAAAAAGGAAGGAATATAGTAATGGAGAAGGTATTAATTATTGTCCTAGCCATGTATTCAGAGATGAGGAATTAAGGTTTTCTTTGTTATGGATTGTACTACAGGCTTATGTATATTTAAAAAAAATAGCTTTTTGAATTTAAATCTATGTAAGAACTTAGGTTTTGAAATAAAAGAGGACCCCTTTTACTTTAACAAAAAACTATAATAAAAACTAATAAAATAGCAATTATAGATTAATGAGAAAACTTGTTTAATCTTAGGGATTGTCAGTTAGTAGTAATTGATAATTTCTTGGAAACATCAAAGATTAAAGGTTATCTCTGTTTACATGGATATCTTCTCATTTCTATTCATTATTAAAAGTATAATGATATATACTAACAATTCATAGTTAATTATTAAAATGCAAAACAATTAAACTAACTTATGTAAAACTAAGGTAAATTATGGAGTCAATCTTTGTATAAGTGCTATATTTCCCTTACAATTCATCTAAAAAATATAGCATATCCTGGAATCTTTATTTCCAAATCTTAAAAGATCTGAAGTCATTTACTCATAAACATTAATTAGATTGCTGATTGCTTATGGACTGGTTACCTAAAAAAGTTTCGGTCAGAAAATTCTCAGTTATCTAAAAATAATCTTAAGTTCCACTATAATTAAATCTGTTGATCAGTGAAGTAGCAGACAAATGCCCTAGTCATTGTATCAAATGTTTTTATATGCTGTGAATACAAAATGCAATTTCTTGTCTAACACTGTTTATAATATTAAATATATATACTTATGCACACAATATGGAGAGTGAAATACCATTCCAATATTATAAAATTCTATCAACTAAGACTAAATTTTTCGTTTTCCTTTCTTATTTTGATTTCCATCGGCTACTCATGCTTATAGAATGACTTCAGTATAAAATTTCAAGAACTACTCATTGAAAAATGTAAACTGAAAAAGTCACGTGAATATTTATCTTTTTATGTAAAATTAGAATTGTGTATATGTCTAAAATAGAAACATAAAATATGTGTAATAAGAAAAATATTGTCTTCATTAATTATATTGCAACAGGTAGAAATTAGCTATTTTTCAGACTGTTGTCTATTTTTAGCCCCCCCTCCATCTTTCAGCTTTTGGAAAATAAAGATTTATTTACATTAGAGTGATTCTTGTGGTTACATATATGACTACGGTATACCTTTCAAACGTTTGTTTATGGAGAAAATAGATTTAAAATTTATTGCTGACCATTAGTCACTTATACAATTGACCTTATTATCAGATTTTCATTATCTTTCATGGAAAATAGACAAAGTAGTACCTTTTTATAAATTGCACACAGACATTTATAATTACTTTTATACAGAGAGAATTTCAGATAAGAGGAAATAAAAAAGTGTGGACTAGAAGAGAATTATTAGAGACAAATTAAAAAAATTAATATTTTAGATGATCATTTAAATTTATAAAAATTGTCAAAAAATGACATTAAAAAAGAAATTGTAATCATTTAAAAAATTAAAACCATTAAAAAAAATCAGATTGTTATTTAGGATAGGGTAATATTTTTGAAAATGTATATGTTAGGATAAGGGTTGCAACAATAATTTATTTGTAAAAATGCTCTTATAATATCTTCAATAACATAATCTGATAGCATTTGATCCTTAATAGTGCATTTGCAAAATTCTTATAGTTATTAGAAATTATCATTTGTAAAAAAATGTTTCCTCAATAAAATCACTCAATTTCTCAACTTAAATAATATATGATAAAATATGTGATGTGATGTATTATGGCTTCTCCTTAAACGGAGACAAGAATCTCTCAACAATTATGCCCAGAGAAACCTGTTAGCCATTTTATTTTCCATTCCCTAGTCTAAGTTTTCCCATATTCTGCTCCATCCCATTTCCACAACTTAATCTTTGTCAACTTTATGGTCTTTATATCTAAATCCCCCTTATCTTTTCCCAAACCCAGTATAAAAACCAATAATTCACTTTCTGTATAATCACTCTTTTCATATTTATTCTTCCATAACTTCATTATATGTACCCTTTCTGTTTTCAAGCATTTACATTCAATTAACAAATGCCTAATATTTTCTATTCCTTCCTTACATAATTTACAAAATAAATCACCCATTTTTTTTTCATTTACACGTATATTCTCTTGTAGCTAAAGATCCCATTTGAGCCTTAAATAATAAACTACTTTCCTTACTATTATCATATATTAACTCACACCTACTATTCTGTTTATTTCTATATATATTTAAACTCTTTTTATTCTCCATACTATTTCTCCATCTCTCTAACTCCTTATTCTTTATTAATAAATCTATTCTTTTATCCCATTCCTTACTACTACAACACTCAACAATCCTCTTAACACAATCATACCATCTTTTGTACAAATATACTGATATAAATTCTTTATCCAAATCTTTTGCATACTGCATTACCTTTCTCACCCATCTTGTTACCTGCCCTTTACTCATAACCCAATTAAATACTATTTTAGCTATTCTTTTATTATCCATAAACTGCAATCTACCAAACATTTTTATTTTACTTTTTGCATCTTTCATATGAAAACTTGACCATCCCATTTCTCCTTGAATTGCCTCTTTTGCTGTCCATACATCTGCATCCAATGCATGTCTTCCTACTTCCCTTTGAACTTTTTCAAAGTAATTTAATACCTCTTTACTAACATATAATGCATCATTGCCATATGTTAACCCTGCTACTGCAACTCCTTTCCATATAATTCTAACTACATCATATTTATTATATGAAAACACTGTTAATTTCTTTATCAACCCCTTTCTTTTCTTTGCTTCATTTATCAATTTTGTCTCCCATTCATCCAAATAATTTTTCTGATTACTTAAAATAATTCCCAAATAACTATATCTATTCACCACACTTAACTTAATATCTCCCAATAAAAATTCTACATCTTCTCTTTCCCCAGTATTAACCATCATTATATTTGATTTTTCTTCACTAAATTTAATCCCCATCTCTTTACCCACCCTTGCACATGTCCTCAACATAACTTCCATATCTTCTCTTCTTTCTGCACACAAAAATATATCATCTGCAAAAAAAAGACCTGACAAAATATATACTCCTTATCCCTCTTCTTCCTAATCTTTCTATTGCTCTTTCCATTTCACTCAAATACAACACAAACAAAATAGGTGACATAGGGCATCCTTGCCTTAGCCCCACCCCATTTTTAACTTTAACTGATTTTATATCCCCTAATTGGTAAGTATAATAATTATTTTCATATAATTTCTTAATAATATCTATTAAAGCTTCATCCATTCCCAAATTTGCTAAACTTATCCATAATTTATTTTTATCGACTCTATCATATGCCTTCTCTATATCTATAAAACTCATATATAACTGTTTACCTAGTTGTGTAACTACAAATAAACTATCTCCTATATGCCTATCTAATCTAAAACCTCCTTGCATTTTCCCCACTACATTATTCCATTCCATCCATTGTACAACTCTTCTAGCCACCATATATGAGAAAACTTTATATAAAACTGATGTTACCGCTATTGGTCTATAATTATTCAACTTTCTATGATCCTTACCCTTTTCTTTAAATAAGAGCAACTTTCTACTGTAGTGCCACCTACTGTAAACTTGAGTTATTAGTGATATGCGGTTTAGTGCAGTGGTAGATGGTCAGACTCTGGATTATAAAGTTCTCAAATTGATTCCAGCTTTGGCATCTCCATAACTTCTTATGAATTCTCAATCGATAAAGACGTTTGAGTATTTATTTTACAGACGTTTTCTTGTATTTTGAATCCTGATCTTAAGACTGATTTATGGCTTTGTTTTTATCATTAAGGCTTGGGGATTTAAAGTTGAATATAATGCAGTTATGTAGTTCACCAACTATCTTTATCCATTTTATCATTCAAACTAACAGCCTGAAATTTAAATCAGTTGGCAGTTTTAAACCCACTCAAGCTTACAGTGAGTGGATGGATTAGATAGAGAGCTATTACTTACTTTATTATATATTCTGTGAATTGTAAAATTGATTTGTTGTTATGGTTAACACTCTAGTTAGAGTGAAAATGTGCTTATAATTAATAAAGAATTGAGAATACCAAAGAATTGGATATATGTAACTACTCAAGAAAGTTGACCTGATCTTAAAACCTTAAGTTAATTTGAATTTCAGGTTGCTAGCTTGAATGATTAAAATGAGTTAAAAATTGTTGCTAGATACATAACTGCACAACAGTCTGCTTCGAATCTTTAGTTTCATTGATAAAATCAGAAACTGATTTGAGAAAGGAGATTTAAAATGCAACAAAGTATCTGGTAATCATTTACTACTGTAGTTTACAATAGACGACATTACATTAAAAAGTTGTTGTTGTTCAGAATGGTATAATAAATGATGAAAAATATTTTACACTAATAAAATGCCACCATATATCACAAATATTTATTATGATTTATTTTTATCTTTAAACTATGATTAATTTTGTTAATTATAATATTTTGCATATATATTAAATTATTAAAAAAAGAACAAAGTATGTGCACACATTTTTTTTCTCTACTAATTAGTCCGCTTTATTATAATTAAATGATAGTTAAAGAATTTTTGGAGTAGAAAATAAATACTGTAGTGATATTTATGTAAATTAAGAGTTAGGTAATATCAGTTAATTATTGTTAAATACAGTATTCAGTAGTGAATAATTTAAATGTAAACGAAGAAAAGTGTAATAATTTTTTAATTTTTAAAAGTGTAATCTTTTAAGATTAAATTGTAGTTTCTTTAATGAATGAATGAACATTTAATGGTAACTGTTGACTTTAAATAATCCAAATCAGTGGTCTTCAATCTTTTCACACCTGCAAACCAGTAAAAATAATGATAAGATTTCACAGACCTGCAAAAATAAGGATAAGGTTTCATGGACCAGCAGAAGTTTATAGATAAATTTTCTTAAAGATGTAAACAGCTTAGTCTTAAATGAAGTTATATATATATGGAGTTTGTATAATAAAAAAACTTTTTTTGTTTAATTTTGAATTTTTTTAGAAAAGTAATAAAAAATTTAATTTACCCCCCCATAAACATCTGTGATAACTAGAAAAATTAAATTAATTTATGTATGATTGATTAGATTTTGTTCTATTTCTTTTTTTTAATCAGGTAAAAGTGCGATGAAAAAAATAAATAAAAATTCTTTATATTAATTAGAAGTTTAAAATCTTATTATTTTGTTATTAAAAACTTTCTTGCCAGTCTAGCACGGACCAGCAAAAAACTTCTACGGTCCCCCGGCACTGGGCCCGCTGACTGGTGGTTGAAGACCACTGATCCAAACTAATAAATAAATTTAAACAATTATATTCTTGTGGTATTTCTATCATTTGTTTGACTATTACTGTCAGAAATTGCTTTTAACAAAACAATATTTATTTATATTATTCAAAGCAAATGTTTATACTGTATTTTTAATAAAATAATTCAAACTCTCTAATCCTTTTAAATAAAATTAAAGTACATTTAAAATATATGTATCTCTCAAGAAATAACCGTTTTGTTATTTTGTGTTTATGCAATAGACCAACAATACACAATTTGTTATCTTTTATCCATCTATGCTAACTAAAAAAAAAAAAAAGCTTGTTTAGAGCGTTAGCGTGCTCTTAAGTTTACATATTGGTAATAAGTCATGTGACATCTGACTTATTATTATTACTACTATTATTATTATTGTACTTTAATAGTTAATTATTCAATGTCTACATATACATACACATATATAAATAAATAATTTTATTTAATATAGTAATGGGGGGAGTAATAATTATGATTTTTATTTATATTAGTGTGAAGATTTGCTATCTTAATATAAACAGCACTGATTATAAATATATGTGGAAGATGATAATCTGGACCAACTGATGAGTGCTGGTTTAGCACGAAATACATATATTGGTGATTATTTACATATTGGTATAAGCCATGTGACATCTGACTTATTATTATTACTACTATTATTATTATTGTACTTTAATAGTTAATTATTCAGTGTCTACATATACATACATATATAAAAATAAATAAATAATTTTATTTAATATAGTAATGGGGGGAGTAATAATTATGATTTTTATTTATATTAGTGTGAAGATTTGCTATCTTAATATAAACAGCACTGATTATACATATATGTGGAAGATGATAATCTGGACCAACTGATGAGTGCTGGTTTAGCACGAAATACATATATTGGTGATTATTTATCTTTTCTACATGTCTGTGGTTATGTGTGCCAGTTGTATGAGATAGTGGATAGAATGGGTGCTTGAAAGTCTGAGTTCAAATAATAGTTGTAATATTGCATCCATATGTAGAATTCAACTATTAAATTTTAAAATTAAGTACTTGAAAGTGAGCAAAAGGACAAACTTATAGTGTTTGAATGTGGCTGAAACATATACAATCAAATACAAATTAAAATCATTTTTTTTGCGAAAGCGTCTTCCATCCCCGCATCACATTATTATTGCGTTAATATATTTATTTTTCACAATAAATAAAAGTTTAAGCTAATTGATTATATTAATAATTATAATTTTTTTGTAAGTATAATTTATATTTGCGTGTTTGTGCAATCGTTGTTGGATTTTCTCTAGCATATAGTTGCTTACTATAGTTTGTGTCACATGTGGGGTAGTTCGATAGATGTTTATTTTTGTAGAGTGATAATAAATTATCTGTCATATTACTTAGCTATCTGTTATTTTATTCAACACTCAGATTATAATAAATCCCAGTTTTATGCTATCGCAACAATACACTATAAACATTGTAAAATCTGAAAACTATTTACATCTTGCCAAGAAAATCCTTGTTTTATCATATTTATTTTATATAAAGTTAAAAAAAAATATTTTTTTAATACAAAGTTGAATTTATCTAATAGAATTTTATAGAAACAATACGGTAGAAAAAGTTAAAATGAATTTTATGTAGAGTATTCATTGCCTTCAGTATAGTAATCTGGACCAACTGATGATTGCTGGTTTAGCATGAAATACGTATATTGGTGATTATTTATCTTTTCAACATGTGTATGATCAGGTGGTTCAGCAACATGAGATGGCATGGAGAGTTGAGGGTCATGTGAAAGTCCGAGTTCGAATCCGCATACATTACATATATATGTAGGTTTAAGCCTGTATAGTGTATTAATTTATATATGAAATATAGTTTTTTTAAATTAAAACATTATTTATAATGTATACTTATCAATTTACATATTGGTTAAAGGATGAATATATTATTAAACAGATTAGTATGAATATCTACAAAAACATTTATTTATCTTTTCTACATGTGTGTGATCAAGTGTATCAGCAGTATGAGATAGCATGGATAGTTGAGGGTCATGTGAAAGTCTGAGTTCAAACCTTCTATATATTACATATTGGAGTGCAGGTATGAAAAAGCCTGTACTGTAGAAAAAATTTATATATTGAAGAAGAATGTGATTGGGGTGAATATATTTCTAAAGAACAAATAGTGGTAAAATAGTTTGAAATGTAAATTATTCCTCTATAGTTAGAAAGATTAATGAGAAAAAAAACCAAGTCTCAGTCCAGTTTGTTAATGGAAAGACTTGAAGTATTAAGTGATCCCAGCTAGAATCAATTGGGTACATGTCTTTTTTTGAATAATTCAGTAATGTGCAGGGCCACATTTGATGAAGAAAAAAACAATTGAAATCTACTTGTAGATCAGTAAGAACGTCATTTGTAATTTTGACTACTGTTACTTTATAGAGTTTAAATAATGAGAACCCGAGTTATCTAAACTATAAGTTTATTGAATTCTGTGAGTGAAACTTTAGAAAGTTGATGTTTGAAAATAAAGAGGATTGGATTTTTTTTCCTTATAGTTAACTATCATAGAGGTAATTTTTCTGATTGAATTATTATTCTGAGTTCATGTGAATTGATTGAAAATGTCAACATCACTTTGAATGTTTCTGAAAGTTAGGAACATTCTTTGTATTGCTTTTGTTAATAGTTTTTGTCACTACTTTTGTTTTAACATATATCTTACATTTCATTAATTGATCATTTCTGGTGCTGAATATATAAAGACATTATAATCTTAGAAATATATATTTTCTGTTTAAATATAGTCCAATTTTGTTGTATTGTCATTTAGAGCTTCCATATCTATTTTCATTTAGCATTTTTTCCAAAGAATTCATAATATACAGTTTTGCTGCAAATTCCATAAGTCTGTGTTTTTTCTGACAAGTGTCTCCATAACTAAATTTACCTATGATACTTATCTTTAAGTTATTTTCTAATTCTAGTATTAAAGTTTCTCATGACAATTTTACAATATTATTTGATATGATTAAATGCATTTTGTACTTTTATGCAAAAATTATCTTCGTTTTCATCACAATGGAAATTTGTTGGAGCATAAAACAGAATTATTTAGTATTTTCCACAAAATTAAATAATTAATTTTGCCACATTCAAAATATATCATCAATCTCCATAATGTTTTCTATTTATTATTTGTAATGAATCTCAATCCATTTCTGCTTCCAACTACTGTAACTATATAGTATTTTTTATGTCTGCATATCATATATATTATATATCAGTCTAGCTTTTAATAATAATACTCATTGTCAAAATATATATTGTAATCTTATTAAAAGTCTGTATAGTTAGTTCTAAGTATTAAAACATTGTCAAGCATTGGTGGCCAAGTGGTTAGCACAGCCGCCTTACAAGCAGTTGTTCCGAGGTTTGCTTTTCAGCCACGCTTTGACACATTAAAAAAAAGTATTAAAACATTAGAATACATTTGTTTTAAAAGTGGTGGCAAGGTATGGAAACCTATATTCAAACTATAATCAAGCATTATTGTTTAATATATATTTTTTACAATTAACTTAAGCTTCTGTTATAGAATATATAGCTGCTGAAATGTTGCAATTAGGTAATAAATTCATTTTGCTAAGGTCATTTGATTCTGTTATTTTGTCACTAAATCCTCTAAACTAAGACGTTATTATCCTCCTGATTTTTATTTATTTGCGTTTCAAAGCATACTTTATTGATTAAAAAACAATGATTACATAGGTAAGATTGGGCTTACACAGTAAGCATAAGTCTGTTCCTGTGTCTAAACAGTTCTGTTGGACATAAGTTTGTTCACAGATATATAGGAGAGAAAAAGCTTTCTCTTGAGTTCTTTATGTCGTGTTTTTGCTACTCTTAAGGCATCAAAAGTTGCCTGAATTCAGCTTGTCTAATTTTTTTTATATATACATTATGTTGATGGAACCTGTCATGTGTGTCCTGCTGGTTTTGGTGTATTGTGTTCTTTTTTTTTTTTTTTAGCTGTGTATATCTTTTGCTGATTTTCAATTATAGTGCTGATTTTAGTTTAAACAGTGACCAAGTTGCAGCAAAAATATCTGGTGATGCTAGCATGTTATCCCTTTCTTTTATTTTTTCTAGCTTGTGGTGGAAAGTGTTGAGGTTTTGTTTTGCATTGTAGTCGAAATTGAATTTACATCTGGTGTACCAATATGCATACAAGCTAAATGTCGCTGCTCTTATTGTTGGGATTGCATTTTTTGTATACTTGGAGAATTTTTGCCATTGTTGTGTCTTTTTGATGGTAGTTATTTATCATTATTTGTCATACCGTTTCCAAGCCCAGACAATCGTTTAGAAAATGATGTTGTGTTTCTTCTCCTCTTTGGCACAATCTGCACAGTGGGTCTATTTTCGTAAAGAACCTTTTAAAATGGATAAGTGTGATGTAGGCAAGGCATTCAGATTTACTTTGACTATGAAGTCGAAGAATTTAGGCTCCAGGTACCAATTTTTATATTTTTTTAGGAGCTGTGCAATGTTTATTTCAAGGACCATTTTGTTGTTGATATCTTGTTGTGTATGCTCTATTAGGCTATGTATGTGCCAGTATGTGTATTTAATTGGGTTAGACAGGGTTATTTTGTTCCTTTGATTTCTTATGCAAAAATATTTACTCTAGATAAATACTTTGCATATAATATATATATATATATATATATGAGATAGTGACCTGGGCCAACTGATGAGTGCTGGTTCAGCACGAAATGCATCTTGGGAGTCATTTGTCTTTTATTATATTTATATTTATATTAATTTAAAAAGAATGGGGAAGTATGGAGGTGTTTATTATATCTATAAAGATATTACATACGGGGACAGAGAAAGGTGAATAACTCGGTGTGTGTAAATTAAAAAAAAATCAGATATATTAATTTTTAACTGAGGTTTAAAGTTTATATCTGTGCTAGAGATAATCTCTAGTTTTGAAAATGATTAGTAATAATCATTAGTGTATTTATCTGAAATGGATGGCGTCAATGTTGTGAGGAAGTTTGACAATAGTAAATGAAAATGTAACAAAAAATATTTATACATTTATAAAATTTCGCATATGTTGATAAAAGAAAAATAAAATAAGCAAGTTAATTTTTAATTAATAATTTATAAAGTACATAGAAGTCTCTACTGTCCCATAGCCTTAATATGTATTACAAGTTAATTTTTAGAAAATAATATAACATTAAAGATTTTAAGACTTCTCATTCGATAATTTAATATACAAAATTAACAAAGTGTATGACACACTTGAATGAGAAGCTATAAAGATACACAGAAATTATTACACGCTAAGCGCTTTTGAGGCCTTTTGCCTCATATTCATAGCGGTATTGTGAGCTGCAGAATGAAGAAATAGGGCAAGGAAACAAAACAGTATGCAAAGCATATGCAAATGAACTAGATAGTCCAACGTTTGGAGATGTCAAAGCAGGTATCTCGTCTATTGATGGAGTTATTATTGCCATTAATAAAATATGCCTCTCTGATTTTCCACTTGATGTCATTTTTCTCAATACAGACTATTTTAGGGCTGGAAGGTTCAAACAAATGACCTGTCTTCTTGGAATGCTCTAAAAATGTTGATGAATTATCATTGTTTTTCATAGCTCTATTATATGTATATCTGTGTTGTGCTGTCCTGTTGATTATGCCTGCTTTGGTTTCTCCAAAATAAATGGCCCAGCAACCAGGTTGTGGGCAAGATATGCTGTAAACAACATGGGGAGTCTGAGAAGGTTCAATTTTGTCCTTAGAGTTATTGATTAGACGATTAGTGCATGGTGGTGTATGAAAGCTAATTTTAAATTTATTGGACAAAACCTTGATTAATTGATAGGAGATTTTAGGTATGTGGGGAAGAGTAATATATGGAGGTTTAATATTGTTTTTATTGTCAGTGATTTTCCTATAAAATTGTTTGATTTTATTGTTAATAGTGTTGAGTTTATAGCCTGCTTGTAGTAGGTCTTTGGTGTAAAGATGTATATTATTCTTTCTATCTGCCTCAAACTTGCACAGCTGCATATTTCTATATAAAAATGCTTGCAGGCCTGCCAATTTGTGAGAGCTTGGAGAGTTGGAGTGTGAGTGTATAAAGCCTCTGATTTCAAAGGGCTTTATTATCAATTCCACAGCAGAAGATGCATTCCAAAGTCTAAATTACCTTGACCTTAGGTTAACACGTGATGAGAGAGGTATAAATTATTCAATGATAATAAAGCCCTTTGAAATCAGAGGCTTTATACACCCACACTCCAACTCTCCAAGCTCTCACAAATTGGCAGGCCTACAAGCATTTTTATATAGAAATATGCAGCTGTGCAAGTTTGAGGCAGATAGAAAGAATAATATACATTTTTACACCAAAGACCTACTACAAGCAGGCTATAAACTCAACACTATTAACAATAAAATCAAACAATTTTATAGGAAAATCACTGACAATAAAAACAATATTAAACTTCCATATATTACTCTTCCCCACATACCTAAAATCTCCTATCAATTAATCAAGGTTTTGTCCAATAAATTTAAAATTAGCTTTCATACACCCTCACACACTAATTGTCTAATCAATAACTCTAAGGACAAAATTGAACCTTCTCAGACTCCCCATGTCATTTACAGCATATCTTGCCCACAACCTGGTTGCCGGGCCATTTATTTTGGAGAAACCAAAGCAGGCATAATCAACAGGACAGCACAACACAGATATACATATAATAGAGCTATGAAAAACAATGATAATTCATCAACATTTTTAGAGCATTCCAAGAAGACAGGACATTTGTTTGAACCTTCCAGCCCTAAAATAGTCTGTATTGAGAAAAATGATATCAAGTGGAAAATCAGAGAAGCATATTTTATTAATGGCAATAATAACTCCATCAATAGACGAGATACCTGCTTTGCCATCTCCAAACGTTGGACTATCTAGTTCATTTGCATATGCTTTGCATACTAATTTGTTTCCTTGCCCTATTTCTTCGTTCTGCAGCTCACAGTACCGCTATGAATATAAGGCAAAAGGCCTCGAAAGTGCTTAGCGTGTAATAATTTCTGTGTATCTTTATAGCTTCTCATTCAAGGGTGTCATACGCTTTGTTAATTTTGTATATTAAAATAATATAAGTAAAAATCAGAATAATAATAATATGTTGTTTATAGTATTTAGTGATAAAATAACAGAATCAAATTACTTAGCAAAATTTACTGGCTAATTCTAAAATTATAATGATCAGGTATTTTATAACAATGGTAAATAGGAACACCAATACATTTGTTATAAATTGCTTTTTTTTATAAAGAGATATTATGACCAATGAAAAATTGTAAAAAAGCACAGCTTCAGTGACTCATAGTTTTAATAGGACTTTATTTCCTTTATCATATTCAGATATTAAGCTTGATTACAAATTTGCTAAATATTTTAGTTATCAAAACATTCACATATACTTTTTAATCTATAACATTGAGAAAAACAAGTCGTTCTGAATAATTTCAATTTACCTTATTTTGAAAAATTAAAAAAAAAATAGCAATAAAATATTTGTTTTAATCACGGAAATGACATTAATAAACAAACTTCTTTGTCTATTTAATTATTAACTTAGTATAATGATTTAGAGATATACTTTTAGAGATAGTTATGAGAATCTTTCAATGACCAAGCTTCTTGCTGATATAAGCCTTAAGATTACTGTAATATATTATTTAAAAAAAAAAATCAAGTCAGATGTCACACGACCTAATTTAATAAGCTTGTATTTACAAATGTTATATATAGAGCTCACAAAATAATCTTAACTGAGGACGCCAGTAGCAGAAACCGGTCTGAGGTTGGGGATATTCCACAAAGCTTATTAAGAGCTTATTTTGCGAGCTCTACATATAACATTTGTAATATATTATGTACTTATTTTCCATGCTGAAATGCCTTTTTTATTTTTAACCCGAAAGCTTTTCCTTATCAACTAAATACTTTACAATTGCTATTTTGATACTTTTATTATAGCAGTGATACATGTTCTGTGATAATATTTCTTAACCCAAGCAAACGAATTTACAATTTTAAGCAGCTCTAGATCGCTCTTTTTTTAATGACGATCATTAACTAATTAATACTTATTCATAAAGATTAGAGAATATATATATTTTTCTTTTAGTATATATATATATATTAGAATAAAATTTGATTAATGTAAATATGCTAATATTGAATTCCAAGATGATTTATTTAGTAATAGTAAGATTTTTTAAAAAGCTAAATTGAAATAAGACACAATTTTAATAACATTTTCGAATTCAAAATATTAGTTTAAAATCGATGAGTAGAAACGATAGTGTTTAACATTCAAGACCACAGCCAAACATTTATATAGTATTTTAATTTACCAACTTGTCTAAATATTCCCCAGAGGTGTCAGTTGATTAAAATCTTAGCAGATTTCAACATGATGGTAATCAAGACGAGAGTATTCCGACTCTTTATGGGAAGCATCGAGTATTTCACAACTTCAAAGAAAGAAAACTTTATTACTTTCCTTTTAATTAAAACTTCTAAGTTTTCCTCTGACTATTCAAAGTTATCTTTTAAAAGCTTATGTTCATTATTGTTTATCTTCTGAACGTCTTTGGAATAAAAAAGTACCCTTTTCTAGAGAAGAATGATATTGCACTTAATAAAAAGACAACAATGTTAGTTTTTTTTTTTTTTTCAGTTAAGAGTCACTTAAAACTATTATCAAATTAACTGCGATTTTAAAAAAAAGTTTTTAGCTTATTTAAATAGCTAAAGTTTAGTTCCATATAAAAACTTCAGTAAGAAAAATTTGTTGGAATTATAAAATAATAATTATGTATGATGTATTGGTTTTTAATGAGGTTTTGATTAAAAGCAATGATAGCTTACCATTGATGATGATCAAAAATTCATGCTTGATCGTTGATTTTTAATCAATAAACACTGGAGTCAAAGAATCTGGTTTTTACTACATAGTACTTTTTCAAGATACATTTTTGAATATAACCATTTGGTGCAGTAGGAAAATGGCAGATTTTGGAGTTTAAGGTTCACAGATCACACTCAGTCTTCAAATTTCTTATCAACTCATGAGTAATGATACAATGAAGTCGTTTATTTATTATTGTCAGTTGTCCAAGACATTTGTTTAATTAGTAAACATTCTTTACAGAGTTGTGAATATATGAAAACAGGTGATATAATTGTTCAAATTTGGTGGTAGTTTGCCCTTGCATTTTATTCTACCACCTTACATTTTTAATTAACCTCTTTACATCATTAAAATGCATCATGATTATTTAAGTGATAAATAAGATCTAGATGCTTAGATCTTGAAACTTTAGTTATGGTACTTCATGTTTTTCTTCAAGGAACGGATGCATTTTTGAACAGTTACATTGCAAAGTTTGTTTCTTTGGTAAATATTTTGAAATCAAGATTTAATATATTTATATTCAATATAATTTGTTCAAATTTTGTACATTTGTTATAAATCCTTTTCAATGCAATATGACACTAAAGTATTTTAGGGAGGTTCCATAAATACAAGTGAGTTGGTGAATGCTATTTAAAATATTTTGATATCAAATTTCAATAAGTTTTCAAAATACACATGAGAGAAAGTGTGTGTGTATATCTATGTATAATTATTAAAAAAAATTCAAAGTATCTTAACAATATTTTAAAATGGAAATAAAAATAAATCTTGATTATTAAATACCCGAGTTAGAACAATGGCAGTCTCATGTAGATTTTGAAATATTAAGCATTATGTGACCACTGTATCTTCTCTACATTGTTTTCAACTTATCTATAAACCATACATTGTAGTCTGCAGTTCTTTGTTTATGCAACTTCAGTTTAAATGAATTAGTTGGAAAAAAAAATCACCATTTCCAAGTCTAAAACCCTTTTTTGTTTGAGGCATTATTTCATTGGGGGAAATTTTTCAGGGTGAGATTGGGTAAATATGACTAATGGATAAGCTGAGTCAAGCTGTTTTTATTAAATATTGTTTTTACATTCAAAGCTTTGAGCACTGGTGCATTGCTGTGGTAAAGCTTGCAGTCCCCAATTTGCCACCAATTGGGATGTTTTATTTTACCACTTCACAGAATATTTCAGAACTTGTTAAAATGTCTGATCATTACAAATGAATTCTAAGAGAATAAGGCTGTTTGATTGAAAAAAGCAGCATCGTCTTCATCTTATTTGCTGTTCTTTTTTAGAACACGGTTAATTTGAATTCTTCCATTAAACTACAAGTAAACTTGTGGTTCCCCAGAACAGCTTACTTGTAAGCTTACTTGTAAGCTGTTTCAAGCATTAAAACAATTTCCCCTGCTGTTTTCTCTAACAGTAAACAGAATTTCATGTTATTCTAGCTTTTCAATCATTAAAAAAATCAACACAGAGGTGAGCACATTTCATAAAAAATTTACTATATGGGACTATAATTTCACTTGATAATGCCATTTGGAAGATTGATGGAGAAGGGATTCCTTCAAGAGGCAACTACTGGCATAAGCTTGCACTACAATGCAATCAGTCACCAAAAAACATTTGGGTTTTTTTTGGGTACCCATCATAGTTTTAATATAGGAGATTATACTTTAGTAATATGAAAAGATAAGTGAATATGAGTAGTCTTTATTTTTTGTGTTTATTAACTAAGAAAAGACACTTCCTCAGTGATCAAAGCTTTGAATTATTAAGATATACATCCATGATATTGCCATATTTTGAGAAATGTTTGTCAAAATACACAGTAATAATTAGATTATATGGTGATACTAAAAAAATTAAAAGTAATAAGAATGTAGATAGGATGATTTCTTATCTCCTAAAACTTTTTACAACAGATTTATGGAAGATATTTTAAAGATTAATGAAAAATTAAGAGAATCAAAATAAATAGAAACTATTCGTTAGAGTTTGCTGATGATATAGAGATTTTGGAAATACTGCTTCAGAGTTGCAAATAATATGAGTTATCAGATAATGAATTTTAAAGACTAAAATAATATTCAGTGGTTTTTCATATAAATTAAAAATAATGATTGACATTTATAAAGATCTTGATTACATTGTTAATATAAATTGAAATATCACAATTGATATTAAACTTTGATGAAGTGCTTTTGCAAAAATAACGTAGGTTAAAAATTATGCCTGTATATTTGAAAGAAAATTTTTTAATAGACGCATGTTACAACATATGTAAAACTTTTAATATTTGCATTAATATTAGAAATACACACACTTATATAATGTGGAAAGCAAAACTATATGTAAATCAAATCAAACCCAATCACTGAATGATAAACTTTGTTGATTCTTCTAACGTTTTCGAAGGTATAACCTTCATTTTCAAGAAGTACACAAAAAAATCTCTTCATTTTCCATGAAGTGCAAATATGCAAAATATGCTAATCAGGATAAGAACATTTAAACTTGCCATTTCTTCAATATGGCGTAAAATGATTCTCTTTTATTCATCATGTGTTCATCTGATATGATATAACATGCCTCCTTCACCTTCCTACGCAGTTCATGCCACTCTCTACACAACACGCTCGGCCTATCCGGCCTGCACTGATGGCCCACATATCGTATTGTCTAACACACATTTGAACGTTATATAAGCTACCACATTTGTAATTGTGGATATAAAAATCATATGATTAACAGAATTTTTTTTTTTTCATGTGTCAAAGCATCGGCCGGGAAGTGAATTCAGTACAACTGCTTGTAAGGCAGCTGTGCTAACCACTCGGCCACCAATGCTTGCCAAATGATTAACAGAATTGCAATACAGAAAAGTCAACCTTACAATAAACTATGGAGAGATGTAGTTGGGAGTAAAGACTTTATAAATGGGAAATATGGCTGAGGAAACAAACATTGACATGGTTGAAAGAATTAAGACACTGAAATGGAGCCGGGCTGGACATATTGCTTACTGGAAGAGATGGCAATAAATGCTCAGTTATGCTGTATCCAAAATGATTATAAAAGATCTAGAAAGAGACCATGTGTGAGACATATGGATGAGAGATTTTTGGATTGATGAAAAAAGGTATAAATCGGACATATTGGATTAAACGTGATGATAATCATGCTGTGAATTAATAATAAGGGTTGAAAATGGTATGAATAAATCATTTTGTTTGTTTTTTCAAAATTTATACATATTTAAAAATATATATGTTTAGAAAAAAACAATATTTACATTATAATTTAGAGAACTACTATAGTCCTTTATTTTGGCATCTTGATAGTCATAAAGATAGGAATTTAAAATGTTCTTACTTGAAGATGTTAACAATTTACATTAAGCAGTATAAAATAAAATAGTATAATTGACTCATGGTGACTGAGTACAAATAGAAGAATTATAAGTAATTTTATGAAAACCAAATTCACTTTATTTTAAAAAAATTCTAACTCAATAAATTATTGTGATGTAAATGTAAAAGAATGAAAACTAATCAATAAAGAATAAATTAAGATTCTTAAATTGTTTTAAAGATTTTTAGTAATTTGTAAATAATATAATTTTTTAAATCTTACAAAGAATCACTGTAACCTCATTAAGCAAGATTTGTTTGTTTAAATGTAAATTAGCTGAGATTAGTTGGATATTTATTAAATATGGCCTTCTGAACTACTGTACCAATATTCAAAAGATGTTTAAAATATTTTTTTTATCTAAACACAACATCTGATAATGTTATGCAATGACTTAAAATAGAAAAGATGTATGTCAAAATGGGATTACTAAAAAAAAAATTTAAAATGTGCTAGTGATATTTAGCTTCAAACTCTTGAAATATTCTAGAATATATAGATATGCCATCTTATCATTATGCATCTATTATTTAATTTATAAAAATAAATTGGCTAGAAAAACGTATGTTGGTGATTATTTATCTTTTTGACATATATATGTTCAAGTATATCAGTGTTGTGAGATAGAGTGGAGAGTGGTGGGTCATGTGAAAGTCTTTGCTCATATACCCTATATATTATATCATAGTAATTATTTTTGAATATTATCTACTATAGCAAAAATACTTTCAAACATCTGATTGTGTTTCCCATTACAATAAGTGTTTAATAGAGACTGTAATTTTAGCGAATCAAGAAGTATTATAAATAAAGTTTTTGTTGCCAGAAAAATGCAGGAAAAATAGAGTGTAGCTAAGAGTTATATTGCTTTCATCAATACATTTGATTCAGTTTATTTTAAAGGTTTATGACAGATGTTGAAAGTAGCTGGTGGTTCACAAAAATTTATTGTATTTTATATCTATTAAATGATAATAAGAGAACGTATGGTTACTAGTTAAAAAATTTGAAGCATTTGAAATGAAAACTTATGATAGAGATGTTCTTATTCTTGTTTAGTTCTTCATTTTTATGAAGTTGATCTGTGAAACAATTTATAGTTTAGCTTCGTGAAATAGGCCTCAAGATGACAATATAGATTTTCTGGCGTGGAGTTTTTAATTTGATTTAATTAAACTAAACCCAACCCCCCCCCCCAAGAAATTTATATTATTGGGGTCTATATTTGTAGCAGCTGATGATTGATGATTGCGTTATTTTTGTTCATTCAAAAGATGATTTCTGAATTGTTTGAATGCTGTCTACAAAGATTTTATTTAAAAAATTGATGATGAGTAACAGAAGAAAAACTGAGCAGCTTTGACGATGTAAATTAATTTAAATATTTTGGTAGCAGATTGTTTTTTGTAGAGAGAAAAATTATGTTTCATAATTAAAAAAAAAAAAAAGGTAATTCAATCAAATTCCAGAAATTTGTTGTTCATATTTAAATATTTTTTATTTTTGAGATGTAATTATTTTTCTGGCCTTAGCCTTTGACATTTACTGCAGCTATGGAAATAAGTTGGCTTAGGTTTAAAATTTTAGAAAATTTGTGTTTCAGGACATTAGTTTAGAGATTATAAAAAAGTAAAAATAACTGATTAGTATATAAGTGTATGTGCAAATATAGTATTTTTTGAGGACGTAAATATGTAGAAATAAGAGATTTGTTTGGTTTTACCATTTAGTTGCTCAGACTTACTAGATAGCTCTGGATCAGAGAAAATGGAATGCATGTATTGTAAAAACATTTCTAATATTGATTGATATTTTTAAAAACATACTTAAGTACATCATTATAAGTATGTATATTTTTAATTTAAAAAAAAAAGAAAAAGGAAAAATTAACACGTTATTTTTGTTCAAAGTTTTAAGTTCAAGTTTGTTTATAATTAGATTGCAGTTTTTAATAAACATTTCTTAAACTTTTTAAAATACTTTGAGGATCTTTTTTTTTTTTTTTTTAAAAAAAAATTTATTATTATTACTACAAACTTATTATAAATTCGACATTTTAATACCTCTATATTTTCAAAAATTAAAACAATAAGTAGCAGGAAAAATAATTTCAGCAAAAATTAGCATTGTGATAAGAATAAATTTTGTAATTGGGGGAGCACTGTTTCAAATAATTGATGTGTGGATGATTGATCATCATTATATACTTTATTTTTACTCCATGCAAAAATTTATATATTTTTAAGAGATCCAATTTACATTTAATAAGGTACCAATATTGCAAACTACAATACGATTGATTTTCATTAAATTTTTTAAATAAATCCAAATATATTTATTCATATATGCAAAATAATATGAAATAAATGAAATATAGGCTGTATCAATATATGTAATATATAAAGTGCATGAGCACAGACTTTCGCACGACCCACCACTCTCCACTTTATCTCATAACACTAATACACTTGAAGACATATATGCCGAAAAGATAAACAATCACCAATAAACGTATTTCATATTAAACCAGCAATCATCAGTTGGTCCAGATTATCATCTCTACACATATATGCAATAAGTGCTCAGATATATATTAAGATAGCCAATCTTTATACTTTAATGGACAGGCTTAAATCCACTTCACACTCCAACTCTTCAACTGTTCATCCAATTGAAAATCTGATGATGGAATGCTCAAAGGCCATGCTGAGGTCAAGATTCTTGTCACACCCTTGTTGATCTAAAGTTAATCTGTCCTCTCACGTATGTGTAGAGATGATAATCTGAACCAACTGATGATTGCTGGTTTAGCATGAAATGCATATATTGGTGATTATTTATCTTTTCGACATATATGTCTTCAAGTGTATTAGTAGTATGAGATAGAGTGGAGAGTGGTGGGTCATGTGAAAATAATAAGAAGTAGAGTAAGCACTCTCTATAAAGTCATTGTGAAAACAAGATATTAGATATACACTCATTCTGCAAGTAAACTATGATATTATAATGTCCACATGATTGATTTCATTATATTCATCAGCCCTCAAACATTACCAATCTAAAATGAGAATAAGATTTGAATTTTATTTTTATTATGATTTTATATACTTTATTTGAAAGTGTGAATGATGAAATAACTATCAAATATGAGAGTTTTTGTAAGTACACATATAATTATATTCTGGACATTATATTTCAATTTTTATAAACTTTACTACAAGTATGCATGTAAAAAAAATTATTCACTTTATTTGAAATTGACAGAGATGAAATGCACAATTATTAATATGTTGCCATTTGCACTTTTAATTTTTTAACCAATTATTCCGTCAAATATCCAAGGGGATTGAAAGCATTAATGACTGCTCTTATTGACAAGAAACCTTTTTGAATTTTTAATGATAGAAATTTCAGTTAAAAAATAATATCTAGATGTGAGGAGTTATTGGGGATAAAAAAATAACAGTAACAACAGCAATAAATGTTTGGAGTCATTTTTTTTTTTAAAAAAAGAAAATGCCCTCATGTTGTGCAGAATTGAACGAATACTAGTGCATCTGCATTATATTTAACTTTGTATCCATCATAAAAACAAAAAAAAATTACTTTATATTTATTCTTTTTCTGTTTTGTTTATATTATGTTCTTTTTTGTGAATGCTTGTATATATTGGTTCACTGTGCATTCTGTAATTGGTTTAATGCTGTAGATATGTACATTAAATAAATTACTATTCTTATTATTATTTGTAAAATTATTAATTTTTTTTTCTATAAAATATATGACATTTTTATTTAAATTTTATTACATTTTAATAATTTTTTAATAGCAAATTAGCCAATTAAAACTTTATTGACACGAGAGATGAAGTGTAAAAATACCTGCTATCAAAATTGTTGTTATAATAAAAAAAAGTCATATATCACATTATTCAATTTCTTAAGCTTGTAAATAAAAACAAAGACCTTTGCTAATTCCTCTAACAAGCTTTGTTGATAAAATGCTAGCAAGAAAAAGCATTTAAAATATCTCTATCACAAACCACACCCAAATCCCAGACCAATGGTTTCGTGCTTTGGCACTCCTTTATTTTTATTGACTATTTATAGACTTTGCTTTTAAGTCTTAAGTGATGTTATATTGCGAAGACTACTAATATATGGTTTGGCTGAAGATCTTTCAGTCCCATATAGCTATTTGAATTAGATAGCTGGGTTTGAAGACATTTACAGATTTTCTACTCAATGCTTAACTCTTAGATAAATGCTGGCTTTGGGTTGATATTTTTAGATCTACTGTCTGAAACTATCCTAGAACCTCATTGAGGAGTGCCAAAGCACAAAACCTCTGGTATGGGATTTGTTTGTGGTTTGTGTGCCAAAGCACAAAACCATTGGTCTGGGATTTGGGTGTGGTTTGTGATAGAGATATTTTAAATGCTTTCTCTTGTTAGCATTTTATCAACAGAACTTGTTAGAGCAATTTAGCAAAGCTCTTTGTTGTTATAATAATTTGTTGATTTTTTTAATAAGTTCAATTAAAAAAAAATTAAATGACTTTTTATTATTTAAGGTTATGCTTTATTAACCTATGCAAAATATTAATTTTTGGAAGAATTGCTATTTATTCGATCAAAAGAATTTTTATAGCTTGTAAAATGAAACCTTTTGTATTTGACTATTTATTCCTTTATATTTTTGTTTTTTATTTGTATACGTAATATTTTATTTTGTTGATTAATTTCATATATTGAATTTATATCAACAAAGAATATAAAAATTGAAAAGTAGAAAATAAATTTTTATTCATTACTCAACTCACCTCTCCCCCATTTGAAAGATAAAAGACAATAAATTGTACAATGTATTGACTTTAAAATACATCATCATAAAGATGAATAAGCAAATAAACAAATGTATTTAAGTCAGATATAAACTTATTTTAGTTGTGTACTTAATTAAATGAGTGAAGTTTATAAAAAAGAAAAGCAATTAAATTCCTAGTGATTAGAATATTGATCACGTGCTTATTAAATATGTAAAATGCAACACATTAATTGAAAATTTCATCAACTATTCTCAAATAAACATAATGTTTTACTTATGCAAATAACACCCACATACCCAGTGAATATGCATTGACATATCAATGTTATTTAAAGATGTAATTGATTGTAATTCCTGCTTGTCCAGTGATAATTATATGTATATTTACTGCGTATAAAAAACTTCACGGAATAATTGTGTTTGTTTCATCTCTCACACTTTCAAATAAAGTGTATAAAATTTACTTATAGATATAATAAACACCTCCACACTTACTTAATATATATATATATAATACTAAAGACATTTTTGATTTATAGATAATGATGTTAGAGGATTTGACACAGCTGATTGATTACTATATGTAACACATAGCATTTTAACTATTATCTAATAGAGAGTTTTTAAATACTCTGATTTATAATAATACTACTTATAGCTTTTTTATATATTAAAATACACAATTGGTTTCACATAAAAAATAAACAAGGGTTTTTTGCTTATAAATGGTTTTTTTTTATTAATAACATATATCTTTTTTCTTATCTAAAAAAAAAAAAAGTTAACTAGCATGTACGTATATAACTTTTGTTTTAAAACAGAATAAATCAAATTTTATATCTCGTAACAAAATTTATAATAATTATTCACTTGGAATAATAATTTCAAATATTTATTTATTTAATATATTTATTTTTTATGTAATTTTAAAGAGCTTAACTATTAATCAAATATCATAAACTTGTAAAGATTCCAACCAGGAAACAGATTTACTAAATCACTTTATATGAGCACAGACTTTCACACGACCCACCACACTCCACACTATCTCATATCACTGATACCCATGAACACATATATGTTGAAAAGATAAATAATCACCAATGAAAAGATAAATAATCACCAATATACGTATTTCATGCTAAAACAGCAATTATCAATTGGTCCAGATTACCATCTCTACAGATATATGCAATAAGTGCCAAATATATATTAAGATAGCCAATCCTCATACTTTAATGGACAGGCTTCAATCTACTCTACACTCCAACTCTATTGGATGGATGGTTGAAGAGTTGGAGTGTGAAGTAGATTGAAGCCTGTCCATTAAAGTATGAGGATTGGCTATCTTAATATATATCTGAGCACTTATATCATATATGTGTAGAGATAGTAATCTGGACCAACTGATGATTGCTGGTTTAGCATGAAATACGTATATTGGTGATTATTTATCTTTTCAACATATATGTGTTCAAGTGTATCAGTGATATGAGATAGTGTGGAGTGTGGTGGTTCGTGTGAAAGTCTGTGCTCATATACCCTATATATTACATATATAGACATAGGTATATAATAAGCCTGTTTGTTTCAGTTATTATATCACTTTAGTAAATTTTTCAATTCTATCACTGTATCCATAACTTTGACAGGCATTAATAATGTCCTTGATAGTTTGTATTTAGGCGCATTTATAAATATCAATAATATTTGAAAAACAGGGATTTTTTATATACTTGAAACTTAATTGTAAATATAGGGGATTTGAACACAGACTTTCAAGCACCCTTCAACTATTCATACTATCTCATACTACTGATACAAATGACGATACACATGTAGAAAAGATAAATAATCACCAATATAGTATTTCGTGCTAAACCAGCACTCATCACTTGGTCTAGATTATCATCTCCCACACACATATATAATCAGAGTTCAGTTTATATTGGCATAAGCATGGGATTTGGGCTTTCCATCATCAGATTTTCAATAGAATGGATGGCTGAAGAGTTAGAGGTTGGAATAGATTGAAGTCTTTCCATTAAAGTATAAAAATTTGCTATCTTAATATAAACTGAACACTGATTATATATATGTGTGGGAGATGA
Organism: Epiperipatus broadwayi; assembly: GCA_028023455.1. NCBI lineage: Eukaryota > Metazoa > Onychophora > Udeonychophora > Euonychophora > Peripatidae > Epiperipatus > Epiperipatus broadwayi. Next base: position 4,658,386 of record JAQFVV010000059.1, read on the forward strand.
TAATCTAGACCAACTGATGAGTGCTGGTTCAGCACAAAATATGTATATTGGTGATTTTTTTTTTTACATGTGTGTGGTCATGTGTATCAGTAGTATGAGATAATGTGGATAGTTGAAGGGTGCTTGAAAGTCTGTGTTCAAATCCTTTATATCTAAATATCAATAATTTAAAACTATTTATAAAGCAAATGAGAGCATGGACATGAGTTGTTTTGAATCTGTTGAGGAAACTATAGTATTATAAAGATAAAAATCCAACTTTATAATTGGATCGGGGGGGGGGGAGGGACTATTAAGAATTCCATTTTTTAATGTATATTTGAAAAGATTCTTTATTGCATATCCAGAAAGGTATTTTGCTTAATTAGATGATGAAACTATATCTTGAGTTATTATCCAATCTGATCCACTTATCAGTTTTTTTAAAATTTTCTTAGGCAACTTCTGATATCTCTTGAGAAATATAAGAAGACATTTCACAGTATTAGAGTTGAGTGTGTTAGTAATATTTTATATAGTAATATTTAAATATCTGTAATTTTAGTATGAACACTTTTTTCCCAAACAAGAGTACAGTATGCTTTTACTAAAAAAGCTGCCTGTAAAATACTTGTATCACACACAAAACAAAGCCAGCCACTTTTCTCTGTTATCTGATTAAAGCCAAATATAGTTTAAAATATATTTTATACATGCTGACCAACTTATAATAACTTTGAGGATAAATATTCTAAAGGAGGTATTTTTTCCTAATTTCATTTTATATATAGAGTTCAAAAATAAGATTTTAATAATCTTTGCAGAATATCCCCAACCCCAGACTGGTTTCTGCTACTGGTTTCCTCAATGAGGTTCTACGATATTTAAGTATTAGATTAAAAATACCAGAACAAGACCAGCACTTTATCTAATAGATATTCTGCAAAGCTTGTTAAGAGCTTATTTACAAGCTCTATATACAATATTTGTAATACAAGCTTGTTAAATTAGGTCATGTGACATCTGACTTGATTTTTTTGTAATTTAATTTAATTTTATAAAGCATTTTGTTGTTTTACTCTTTTAATGTAATTAGAATAGTCTTTTGTTATTATTAAATGTAATAAAATTGCCCTTATATATATATATATATAATAAATAAAGTTTGATATCTGTATTCGTTTCACAATATATGTAATATACAAATCAATATATATATTAAAATACAGTACAATTTATATAAATTATATTCTTTTAGAAGTACTTTCGACTATACACTTTGTAGTTTTTATCAACTATATAACGTTGAATAATCAAAACGAGACAACCCTTAACAATACCCATAGTTCAATTCAGATTTCCCACAATTCTGTTATCTTAACATTTGATGACTGGCGATTCATTAACATTTGACGATTTCTTGAAATCAACATAGCCTCTTTTATTTTACATTTATTATGACAACGTTCAATTTGAATAATTTTCATATTTTTATAATCAAATTTAAATCCATATTGACAAGATTTATTATGATCAAATATAACAGATGATGAAGGTTTATTTACATCTGTTCCATATTGATTCTCTTTTTGAATTCTATTATATAAAAGCATATGTTCTTTTATTCTCTTCTCAAATGTATCACCAATGTATTGTACGCCGCATCCACATATCAATTTATATATAATAGAATTTTGATTAAACTTTGAATTTTGAATTTTAGAATTATTAAGCAATCTATTTGTTATTTGTAGAGAAAAAAGCAATATGACACAAACCATTATAAATTTTCCTAATAAACTTGACCTGCTCATCTGATATAAATGGCATTGAAATCCATTTTATTTTGATATTTTTATTTTTAATTTTATTATAGTGTTGATTTCTTTTAAATCCTTTAATAATATTAGCAATTGCATTTTTATAATAACCAATTTTCAACAAGTCATTAACAAATAAATGTACATTTTTAATTTTATCACTAGAATATTTGCATAATTTTTCATTTCGAAATAAGAATGATTTCAATCCAGACAGCTTATGACACATAGGTACATGTGATTCATATGGAATAAAACCTCTAGTTTCAATTGGTTTAATTAACATAAGATAATCCAAACTGTAATCATTAAGAGTAACTTGAATATCCAAGAATTTTATGGAATTGTATTTCTCTTTAGTTATAACCCATTTTATATCCTTAATCTCATTTAATTCATTAAATAAATTGATTATTAATTCTTGTTTTCCACAAATAAAAACATCATCCACATATCTATGATATACTTTAATTTCTTGATATTTCAATTGTTTTAAAATTTTACTTTCATATGTTGATATAACAAAATTACAAATTTGAGCAACAGCAGGAAGACCCATTGGCCAACCAAAATTCATTTTATAATATTCATTATTAAAATTAACATAAATATTTTTATCAATAAACTGCAATACTTTTATAATAAAATTTATAATATCAGACTTTACATTTTTTGAAACAAGAGCATTATAAATAATATTAATTGACTCTATTCTATCTATTGATCCATACATTTCATTTATATCAAAAGTACAAATTGTGTCATGTAAATCTATATTTATATTCTTAATTTTATCTACAAAATCAAACGATGATGAAATAGTATATTCTCCAAAACCTAAAATATCTTGAAGTAATAATTCAATACATCTACATGTTTGATAATAATATGCACCACCAAAATCAACCATCAATCTCAATGGATAATTTTCTTTATGTAGCTTTATATTCGAAAATATCCTAGGGCAAATAGCAGATAATGGAAATAAGTTATAATATGTATGACTATCAGTAGCTTTATTCTTAGCTTTTTTTAAAATTTCATTTATAAATTTCATGCGAGATGTATCAATATTTATTATTTCACTATTTTGAAATTTAAGCTTTTTCATTTGATCCATAACTTTTTCATTATATTTCCCTCTTGTAAACAAACACATACGAAGGCCCTTGTCCTCCTTTAAACACACTAAGTCATTATTTAATAGGAAACTTTTAAATTTATTAATTTGACTTAACCATTTATCATTCCTATTATATTTAAAGTTTTTATTTTTAACTTCTTTAACAATGTTATTACAAATATTCGCATCACACTTAATCACACTAAATGAATGTTCTATTGCAGAATTCAATTCAAGATTACAATCTTTCCATCTACCACCAAAAAATTGTGATGATTGGTTTAACTATAAGTGTTTTTGTCAAAAAATTTTTGATAAATTTTATTTAAAAAATGTTGATAAATTTAACAAGAAAATTGAACATTTGTTTCATAAAAATTTTCCGGATAAAATGAATGATCAAAATTATGTGAACTTGTCTGGTATAAATTTGGATTTCAGTCAAAAATATTTTTTAAATTTCGGATCGAAATATGTTGGTGGTAGATGGAAAGATTGTAATCTTGAATTGAATTCTGCAATAGAACATTCATTTAGTGTGATTAAGTGTGATGCGAATATTTGTAATAACATTGTTAAAGAAGTTAAAAATAAAAACTTTAAATATAATAGGAATGATAAATGGTTAAGTCAAATTAATAAAATTGGAAATACTCTTACTAACAATAATGATAAAATCTATTTATTATTTTGATTACAATGTAATTTTTTAAATATTTTCAAAAGTCAAATGTGTTTATTTAGAATATACATGTTAACAAAAATATCTATCAAATGAAATCAAATTTATTATTTTCTGATAAATAATAATGGTTTAATCTTAAATTGAATGTTGGATGCTAACATCCAGTGAAAATAATTAAAACAATCACAGTACAAGTAGTTAAATTTATGATTGGAAGATATGAATGTGAAGATTGTTTTTGTAACCAGTAATGCAGGAGTCCCCAACCCTATGCCTGTGGGCACCATGGCGCCCACAGACCATTTTACATGTGCCCACCACTATCCGAACATGATAAAAAATTATTTATCTGATACAAATAAATTTAATTTTTAAAATTTCTTATAAATTATTGTATTATATTGTAATTAAATTGTAGGTCATACTGTACTTTTACAGCGTAAAAAATATAAACGTTAATTATATGTTAATTTTATTTTTGTACATTTTGTGTATTATTAACAATATCCAACTATAAATTTACATTGAAAAAATAAATGGTGCTCGCCACCTAGTTGAAAAAATAAATGGTGCCGCCACCTGGCAGATATTATAGAATGTGCTCTTAAGTGCAAAAAGGTTGAGGACCCCTGCAGTAATGAATGTATTGTATCAAAAAGTGTTGAATATATACTGTCTTTAGGTGGAATTTACAAAAAAGTGAAAAATTTTAAATGCTTGGTTACTGATGAAAATTCAGAGAAATTATTTTACTTCAAAATTTTTTTTAATAACAGATGCAGAGCTTTAAAGCAAAAGTAATCTGCTTTTGATTTCAGTCAGACAAATAGTATTATGATTATTGGATCAGATAGGTGCAATTAGACCTTCAAACATCACATGGTCACTATCTCCCATGCTAGTTGCAATTAGCATAGCCAATTTTACGTGCTGTTTGGCTAGTTACATTATAAGTTTTAGGAGCTTTATCTAAGGATATATATATATGTTAGTCATACACTTTGTCCATTGTGGCCACTTGATGGCATTGTTTCTCTGCAAAAGCACAGAAATATGCCATTTACACAGCCAAGGTTACAGTCTATAGAACAATTCTGTTCATATTACCATTAGCAGGTCTAGATGATGTTGTACCCAAATATCATGGGTCACTGATGTGCTTGGTGTCACTATGCAAATAGTGCACACTTCACATATCACTACTGTATGATGTGAGGGTGTATGGAATTCAACTGGCCATAAGTGTTTTAATGTACATTCTAAGTAACGATCTTAAAACATATGAGTGCATGTATATGTAATTATAAACTGTAAAAATGTATAATGTAATTAAAAATGTAAGTTATGAAATAATGTTGGTTTGTAAAGTTTTAAAAATATTTTTAAAAATTGTCTGAGAAGAGAAAGCAAAAAATTATATGTTGAAAAGATAAATAATCACCAATATACGTATTTCATGCTAAAACAGCAATTATCAATTGGTCCAGATTACCATCTCTACACATATATGCAATAAGTGCCAAATATATATTAAGATAGCCAATCCTCAGTTGGATGGATGGTTGAAGAGTTGGAGTGTAAAGTAGATTGAAGCCTGTCCATTAAAGTATGAGGATTGGCTATCTTAATATATATCTGAGCACTTATATCATATATGTGTAGAGATAGTAATCTGGACCAACTGATGATTGCTGGTTTAGCATAAAATACGTATATTGGTGATTATTTATCTTTTCAACATATATGTGTTCAAGTGTATCAGTGATATGAGATAGTGTGGAGTGTGGTGGTTCGTGTGAAAGTCTGTGCTCATATACCCTATATATTACATATATAGACATAGGTATATAATAAGCCTGTTTGTTTCAGTTATTATATCACTTTAGTAAATTTTTCAATTCTATCACTGTATCCATAACTTTGACAGGCATTAATAATGTCCTTGATAGTTTGTATTTAGTCGCATTTATAAATAACAATAATATTTGAAATACAGGCATTTTTCATATACTTGAAACTTAATTGTAAATATAGGGGATTTGAACACAGACTTTCAAGCACCCTTCAACTATTCATACTATCTCATACTACTGATACAAATGACGATACACATGTAGAAAAGATAAATAATCACCAATATAGTATTTCGTGCTAAACCAGCACTCATCACTTAGTCTAGATTATCATCTCCCACACACATATATAATCAGAGTTCAGTTTATATTGGCATAAGCATGGGATTTGGGCTTTCCATCATCAGATTTTCAATAGAATGGATGGCTGAAGAGTTAGAGGTTGGAATAGATTGAAGCCTTTCCATTAAAGTATAAAAATTTGCTATCTTAATATAAACTGAACACTGATTATATATATGTGTGGGAGATGATAATCTAGACCAACTGATGAGTGCTGGTTCAGCACAAAATATGTATATTGGTGATTTTTTTTTTTACATGTGTGTGGTCATGTGTATCAGTAGTATGAGATAGTGTGGATAGTTGAAGGGTGCTTGAAAGTCTGTGTTCAAATCCTTTATATTTAAATATCAATAATTTAAAACTATTTATAAAGCAAATGAGAGCATGGACATGAGTTGTTTTGAATCTGTTGAGGAAACTATAGTATTATAAAGATAAAAATCCAACTTTATAATTGGATGGGGGGGGGAGGGACTATTAAGAATTCCATTTTTTAATGTATATTTGAAAAGATTCTTTGTTGCATATCCAAAAAGGTATTTTGCTTAATTAGATGATGAAACTATATCTTGAGTTATTATCCAATCTGATCCACTTATCAGTTTTTTTAAAATTTTCTTAGGCAACTTTTGATATCTCTTGAGAAACATAAGAAGACATTTCACAGTATTAGAGTTGAGTGTGTTAGTAATATTTTATATAGTAATATTTAAATATCTGTAATTTTAGTATGAACACTTTTTTCCCAAACAAGAGTACAGTATGCTTTTACTAAAAAAGCTGCCTGTAAAATAACTTGTATTATACACAAAACAAAGCCAGCCACTTTTTTCTGTTATCTGAATTAAAGCCAAATATAGTTTAAAATATATTTTATACATGCTGACCAACTTATAATAACTTTGAGGATAAATATTCTAATGGAGGTATTTTTTCCTAATTTCATTTTATATATAGAGCTCAAAAATAAGATTTTAACAATCTTTGCAGAATATCCCCACCCCCAGACTGGTTTCTGCTACTGGTTTCCTCAGTGAGGTTCTAGGATATTTAAGTATTAGATTAAAAATACCAGAACAAGTTCAGCACTTTATCTAATGGATATTCTGCAAAGCTTGTTAAGAGCTTATTTACAAGCTCTATATATAATATTTGTAATACAAGCTTGTTAAATTAGGTCATGTGACATCTGACTTGATTTTTTTTTGTAATTTAATTTAAATTTATAAAGCATTTTGTTTTTTACTCTTTTAATGTAATTAGAATAGTCTTTTGTTATTATTAAATGTAATAAAATTGCCCTTTTATATATATATATATATATATATATATATATATATATATATATATATATATATATATATATATATATATGCACTGATAAAATAACATTGAATTACAAGCATTATTATAGATTAACATCTCTTTGGGCAATGCACTATAAACTTTTATTTGTAAATCAAACTACATTCTATATTTATTAGGACTATCTCATTAAAATTCAATTTTTTTATACATTTTAATGGTTTTTAGTTGAATAAAATTTTTTTTTATTTTTATTAATTACACTATCATTGTCCACGAGAGGTCAGATTGGCCTTAAGTCAACATGGGTGTGACAGGAATCTCAGTCTCAGGGTGGCCTTTGAGTATTCCATCATCAGATTTTCAATTGGATGGATGGCTGAAGAGTTGGAGTGTGGAGTAGATTGAAGCATGTCCATTAGAGTATGAAGATTGGCTATCTTAATATATATCTCAGCACTTATAGCATATATGTGTGGAGATGGTAATCTGGACCAACTGATGATTGCTGGTTTAGCATGAAATATGTATAATGATGATTATTTATCTTTTCAACATATATGTGTTCAGGGGGTATCAGTATTATGAGATAGAGTGGAGAGTGGTGGGTGTGCTCATATACCTATATATTATAGATAATTAATAAATATATTTGAGGGTATATCAAAATTGTTAATACTTTGATGCATTTGGTTTAATTTATATAACATTAAAGCATCCTAGTATTATCAATGCTTTATATTTTTCTCTTTAAAAGTTTATAAAACGTGTGTTAACCATTATTAATTAGTAACTGGAATGGAAAGGATTAGTGATATCAATTCATGGCAGAGATCTAATTCACTTAACCCATAATATATATAAGAATTATTCAGAACATGACCAATAAAAGAGAAGTATCTAGTTTTTATCTATTTATTATAATAATTTAATTTCCATTTTTTGAATAAATTAATCAAACATATTCAGTTAATGCATTTAAATACAATTTTGATGCTTAAATAAATTATCTTTAACATAATTCATTTAAACTTATTATATTAAGTCTGTTGTTATCCATTCTTCCAAAATCTGTTAGTTCAAAAAAATATTATATGTAAAAAAATATTAGAAATTTATAAGTTTTATGAGTTCTTTTTTTTCATATGTCAAATGCATGCATTGGCCAGGAAGTGAATCCAGGCCAGCGTCATGAAAGGCAGCTATGCTAACCACTGTGCCACCAATGCTTGACAAGTTTTAAGAGGTCTTGTTCTATATATTAGCAGCATTACAAATCATCTCATGTCTGACAGGGTTTTATTTACACATTCATTCACTCCTATATCATGAGACACAAATGACTGAGTGAGAAACAATTCACAATGCTTTTGTGAATTAAAACTTTAAAACTTCATTTTATAAAGTTTAATGTTTACAGCAATACTTCCAAACCTAAAGGAAGTACTGAAATGTTTAGTATATATGATAAAGTCAAGATAATTGATTTCATTTTAAAAGCCTCACCCGATATTCAATTAAAATGAGTCATCAATTTGCAAAATTGTAGAAAGGAAAATCAAATTCATAATATTGCTTGTAATTCTAAAATATCCATGGTATATGGCAAATATTTACTAAAAACATTAATCTCTTAATTCTATTGAGAGTTTTTGCAAATGTTACTTGTAAAATGTTATTTTATTTCATATATATTTTATTCTAAAATTGTAATTCCAAATTTTTTTATAGATGTCAGGATAAGTAAAAATTCATTGACTTGAAAGCATCTTAGGCCCTGCCTTGGTGGTTTTCTATTATGCCTCTGACATCACTAATTTTTATGACATTACATGAAAATAGTTTGAATCATAAAAAGTTTATTTTTTTTATGAATTTACTAACATTCATGATTATTTTGTACAATAATTGTGTATTTACTTTTAAAAATCAATAATATAAATTATTACTTATTTATTTTGAATATAAATGTTTTATTTTTTAAAATAGATTGATATATTTTTGGACAATGCAAATTGCCCAGAAAGTTTTTACCAACTGTTTGCTAACACATAATCAGTGAAATCAGCAACTCTCTGCTAGAATATATTACAATACTGTAAAAATTATTAATTTTTTTTAAACTTTTAAAGCAAAATTTGATAGATTTATGAAATATTGATATTTATTCATTCTCATTTAAAAAAACAAATGTCAAATAAAAAATATTTTGTTTATTTCTAAAAATTGAAAATACTCTTACTAACAATAATGATAAAATCTATTTATTATTTTGATTACAATGTAATTTTTTAAATATTTTCAAAAGTCAAATGTGTTTATTTAGAATATACATGTTAACAAAAATATCTATCAAATGAAATCAAATTTATTATTTTCTGATAAATAATAATGGTTTAATCTTAAATTGAATGTTGGATGCTAACATCCAGTGAAAATAATTAAAACAATCACAGTACAAGTAGTTAAATTTATGATTGGAAGATATGAATGTGAAGATTGTTTTTGTAACCAGTAATGCAGGAGTCCCCAACCCTATGCCTGCGGGCACCATGGCACCCACAGACCATTTTACATGTGCCCACCACTATCCAAACACGATAAAAAATTATTTATCTGATACAAATAAATTTAATTTTTAAAATTTCTTATAAATTATTGTATTATATTGTAATCAAATTGTAGGGCGTACTATACTTTTACAGCGTAAAAATATAAACGTTAATTATATGTTAAAATTTTATTTTTGAAATAAATATTTTTTTGTACATTATGTGTATTATTAACAATATCCAACTATAAATTTACATTGAAAAAATAAATGGTGCTCGCCACCTGGTTGAAAAAATAAATGGTGCCGCCACCTGGCAGATATTATAGAATGTGCTCTTAAGTGCAAAAAGGTTGGGGATCCCTGCAGTAATGAATGTATTGTATCAAAAAAGTGTTGAATATATACTGTCTTTAGGTGGAATTTACAAAAAAGTGAAAAATTTTAAATGCTTGGTTACTGATGAAAATTCAGAGAAATTATTTTACTTCAAAATTTTTGCCAACATAATGTTTAATTTTTTATTTTTTTAAATAACAGATGCAGACCTTTAAAGCAAAAGTAATCTGCTTTTGATTTCAGTCAGACAAATAGTATTATGATTATTGGATCAGATAGGTGCAATTAGACCTTCAAACATCACATGGTCACTATCTCCCATGCTAGTTGCAATTAGCATAGCCAATTTTAAGTGCTGTTTGGCTAGTTACATTATAAGTTTTAGGAGCTTTATCTAAGGATATATATATATATATATATATTTATATATATATGTTAGTCATACACTTTGTCCATTGTGGCCACTTCATGGAATTGTTTCTCTGCAAAAGCACAGAAATATGCCATTTACACAGCCAAGGTTACAGTCTATAGAACAATTCTGTTCATATTACCATTAGCAGGTCTAGATGATGTTGTACCCAAATATCATGGGTCACTGATATCACTACTGTATGATGTGAGGGTGTATGGAATTCAACTGGCCATAAGTGTTTTAATGTACATTCTAAGTAACGATCTTAAAACTTACCTGACGTACACTTGGGGCCAATCCTTTGGATCAGCAAAAACATTGGATTCCCATTGCACATTTCAGTGCTATCTGCTGAAAGCTTTGTTTGCACATATGAGTGCATGTATTGGACAATCTTTTGGATCCGCAAAACCATCGGACCCCCTCCCCGCATATACCAGTGCTACACACTGAAATGTATATGTAATTATAAATTGTAGAAATGTATAATGTAATTAAAAATGTAAGTTATAAAATAATGTTGGTTTGTAAAGTTTTTAAAAATATTTTTAAAAATTGTCTGAGAAGAGAAAGCAAAAAAAGAGAAAGCAAAAAATTATCAGCACGTAATGTTACATTTCATTATTTTTTGCAAGCAACACCACCACTGAGTGGCCACATTGGACAAAGTGCACAACAACCATATATATATATATAAACTTAAGAGCATGCTAATGCTCTAACAAGCTTTTTTTTTTTAATTATGATAAATGCTACTACAAGAGAAGGCATTCAAATCATCGTTATCTTAGATTGTCCCCATCCCCAGGCTGGTTTCGACCTATGGGTCTCTTCAGTGAGGAGTTGGGACATTATATTCAAAAAACCAATTCATGCTTAGCATTTATCTAAAAGGTAATTCTCAAGAAGAAGATCTAAACCTTTAGACATCTGCATGTCTTTAAAGTCAGCTCTCCAACTGAAAAAAATTATATGGACCTGAACTTAATTCAGATACTCCATATATTAATAGGCTTAACCATTTAATTTAGCCAAAGCCCCAACAGCAAAATAATAATAGTAATAATAAAAAGTCAGATGTCACATGACTTATATATAGCTTGCATTTACCAATATGTAAACTTAAGAGTATGCTATAATTCTAAACAAGCTTTTATTATTTTTTTTAATATGATAAATGCTACTGCAAGAGAAGGCATTCAAATCATCTTTCTAAAGGTTTAAATCTTCTTCTCGAGAAATATATTTTAGATAAATGCTTAGCTTGAGTTGGTTTTTTGAATGTAGTGTCCCAACTCCACACTGAAGAGACCCATAGGTCGAAACCGGTCTGGGGATGGGGACAATCTAAGATAAAGATGATTTGAATGCCTTCTCTTGTAATAGCAATTATCATATTAAAAAATAAAAATAAAAGCTTGTTTAGAGTTATAGCATGCTCTTAAGTTTACATATTGGTAAATGCAAGCTATATATAAGTCTGACTTTTTATTATGTATACATATACATTTCAGTTTAAAAGACAAAAAAAATCAATACAAAACTAATCAAAGACTACTACAATAAGTATTTTCAATAGCATTCAGTCAATTATACTATTATTAAAAACGTTTACAATAAAATAGGAAACAAAATACATCTCACCAGAGATTAGAGCACTGATGGACAAGTGACCAAGTAAAATGTCTAATGGGGTGATTTTTTTATCTCCTTATTTTTATCTTTCAAAAACCAAATTTATTGTACATTTAGACCATAGAAATACAGACCAAAAAGTAAAAAAAAAAACAAGTAAGTGATTATGAAATAGCATGTAAATAAAAAAAGGATATATTTGAGTTAATGTTTGCACAGGAAACTTTTGTGACTTGTTTGTTGTTCCAAAAATAGGCCATAGAAACCCAATTTGTCTAAAGTTCATAGCAGGGAAGATTAAAATGAGATGCTGTTAGTAGGTAGTATTAATATCCATGTTTGAGTTTTGTAAAATGATGAAAAGCAACAGCCACCCAATAAACAGCAAAGTTGCGGGGAGCTCTATCCAATTGCAATGGAGTTCCAGGTTTGTGCAGCAGTGAAGGGGTCAGCAGTGCGCATATCTCTATCCCTTTCCTTGTTTAGTATTTGGAAAAACGCTGTGAATATATTATTCAAGGTCTCAGCCTGGAACACCAGCTTACAGCGCAATGCCCAGATGGAAAAGTTAATTATGGCCGAAAGCCGGATCTCAGAGAATATGCCCTTTTCAATTGCTGTCTTGAGGTTCATTTCAATTTGATTTCTTGTCATGTTTTGTTGAAAATGAGTTCTTAAATTGTTCAAAGTTGTGCATTCGAAGAGGAAGTGATCGGTAGTCTCTTCCTGTCTTTGACACAATGTGCAATCTCCTTATTTTTATTATCTCTAATTTGTTTTCAAACATTAAAATTTCTTGGATTACTATTGTAAAGATAAATACACTTTGTGCTCCATGATGCATATAATGTAAATGTTGTACTTATTTCTGCAAGCATGCACTTGCAAAAGAATCTATAATTGAACTTGTAGTGGAATTCTTTTTAATATAAAAGAAAAAGTTTGGAAATAAAAAGATAGAGATGTGATAGAGAGAGGTGCTATATGTGTTAGTGTGGAGAAAGTTGAAGGAGAAGGGATTGAAAAGACACACTCTTCAATCCCTTCAGTTTTCTAAAAAAAAAAGAGAAAGAGAAATCACCAATTGTTTCATATATTGCAGACCATAGGACATTACTCCAGGACATCAGGGGAATTAACACTGGATCCCAAATGGCAAGCAACTGTTAAGGATGAACTTTTTAAAATCATAAGAACTTTATGAACATTAATTCTAAAACTTTCCAGTATTTGAAAACAATAAGAACTCTAAATTCTAAACTTTTCAAAATTTAAATAGAATTTCCTATCTGACCAAATTATTTATTGATTATTTTTATTGAATGTATTATTTTGTTAAAATCATTTTCATTAATTTATTTTTATTACGATTTTTTTTTGTTTTTGTTATGCTAAACTTTTAATTAAATCATGTTAAATTTAAGTCGGGCATGAATGGCTGCATAGATTTGTAAAGTTATGTTAGTTTAAGGGAGGGTAAATCTTAGTTTATTTGTTTTGCAGTTAAATTGGGTCAATGGATTGGATGTATTAGTGTAATTAGTAAATGTAGTATGAAGATCCACTATGTGCAGGATCACATTATATGCCGCACTTGGGCAAAATAAGTTCCATTTCGTACTGACCATCAGAAGCAGATGGTATTTTCTGCTCATTGGATCACCCCTTTAGCCTATGGAATGGGATAGTAAGACTACAAAAAGGGCCACAATCCCTTCCTATGGAGTTTTTTTATATTGTTCTTCTCACCAGACAGATGTAACATTCCTGTACTGGATGAGAGACAATTTATTCTCTGTAACTATGCTGTTCAGATGTGCATTCTTGACAGTATGGTATTGTGCTGTCGTATTCATGCTGCATTGAATACATCAATATATCAGATAGATTGGTATTGCTAAGATTAAATAAGAAATATATATTTTTTTTCAAATGCAATCTATGTGGTCTATCCATACTGTAATAAAATATTAAATTCATCTGTGCGAACTTCTAAAATAAAAAGTTAAATTGTAAATTAAAATCTAAATTAGTTATAATGTTTTATAAAAAAAATTAAAGTTATACTAAAATAATTCTAAATTTTATATACGTTTAATAAATGTTTGTGTGTGTTATTACTGGCAGTGGCTTCTTTTACTTATTTTTTATATATTATTATCTTTATTTTCTGGTTAAAATTAAATATAATAAAAACATATAATCAAACCAATATTAATCCTTTACATTTAAAATGTATTTAGCCATATTTAATAGGAATATATATATATATAAAATAGATATTGAATTTGATATAGTAAATATTTTAAAATCATATTATATACTAAATACATTAATAGTACAATTTTTTTAAAAAAAAAACTTGAATAAATTTTTGTATGCACTGTATGCGTCTGTATTGTAATGGTTGTGAAACTCAAGAAGTCTTTAGTAAACAAAGTGCAGAAAGGAAAATTGAAGAGAAAGATTAATTCCATTTGTTTTGTTAAATGCCAATAAGATCTAGAATTTAAAAGATGAATAAATTTGAGTTCAATCGAGATCTTCCTTACTTGTATTCTGTTTTGGATGAATGTGGGATATTATAAGAAATTATTCTAATGCTACTAATAAAAAATATAATAATATGCATAAATAATTAACTTCTCTAGTTTGTTTTTAGCTCACTATTATTTTTCTCCATGATCACATTGAACAATTTATTTTTAGCATAAGTCAATGGATTGTGAGTGTTGTGTTTGGTCCAGATTACAGACCCAACCTACAGAAAATAATACTAGCACCAGTATTATAATGAATATAATATTTATTATATTTACAAATATATACAATACAAAATAATATTTCAAATGTGATCTCTTGGATCTGAGTCTTTATAATCTATTGCTTCCAGCTACACCTGATAGCTTGCCTCATGGGAGGGAGAACGACTGACTCTTCTGGCTGTACCAGGCAGCTTGCCTTGAGTTGTCAGTAGTCTTAGCATCTGGTCCTTATGTAGACTTGCCTAGCTGCAGGGACAAATAGTGTATTGCTATTATAAGAATTATTACTGCTGTTTTGTTAGCAGCGATTCTCCTGGAGAACGCATAACATCTTTGTAGGTTAGACCGACATTCTTTCACTTTTCCTCCAAAAGGCTGATTATTTATTGCCAAATCCCTAACCTCACTCGAGCATTTGGATTCAGTGATCCTACTTGCTTATTGGCCTGTACTAATCATTGGCTATGTCTTTATCCATACATCAGCCTATTGGCCAGCAGAAAACAGTGCTCAATCTGATCAGATGAAGAAGGAACTTGGAAAAGTCCATTTCTGAGGGAAAAGAGAACTATAACATCGAGCTTCTCTGATATTGTCTATTAAATGAAAGTGATTTTAGATAATACAAAGGATTATTTATTTAAATAATAACTATAATACTCACATTTATTATATACAAAATATTTACAGTTTATCCATAAATAAATCCCCTATTCAATTTGTAGAAACAAAAATCTATCGATTTCTTTAAGTGTATCAGTTTTGTTTTTATGTCAATTAATTTAAAACTGAGCTTGAATTGTAGGTCTACCTCAATCTCAAGTTAATTACTAGTATTAATAGTAGTAAATCATTTTAGTAATTGGATATGATTTCATATAGTGTTATACTAACCACAATTTTATATATGCATGAATAATTATTTATTATTATACTGATTATTATATTTATCTTTATAGAATAACAAACAGTATGTTATGGAAGTCTCACAGACTTATTGAAATTAACATGTATGCATACGCATCTATAAGTTTGGATTAAATGTTTTGGAAAATAATTTTTTAAAACCAATACTCTATGCATTCCCTTGATAATTAACTAATTTCAAAATTTGTAATTTTAAATCTCAAATACTTAAGATCATATGCTTGAAAAATAGGTATTGCTCAATTTAATAAAAATTAGGTATGCCACAGTTAGAATACAACACAGAGTTAGTTAATAAAATTGCTAAAAAGCAAATATAATTATATCATTGAACAACAACTTTTAATTCAAACCAACTACATAGGTAAATTCTTAGTAACTTCCATTTAATACTTAAGCGATGATGTATAAATAGCATCTCAAAAAGACATTTTCATAGGCATGTATGTACTAGTAGATAATGTTAGCATCAAACTGCTGATTTCAGGGAGCACTCTAAAGAAAAATAATGACTAACTTTTATCACACAATTGTCAACTAATTTGTAACTATAAAAGAAAAAGATTTTTTTTTATTTTTGTAGTCTTTACAACGTTCCTTCATCAGATTTTCAATGAAATGGATGGCTGAAGAGTTGTGGGTTGGAGTAGTTTGAAGCCTCTCCATTAAAGTATAAAGATTGGCTAACTTAATATAAAGCTGAGCTCTGATTGTATACATATGTGGAGATGGTAATCTGGACCAACTTATGAATGCTGATTTAGCACGAAATACGTACATTGGTGATTATTTATCGTTTCAACATGTATATGATCAGGGGGTCAGCAATATGAGATGGCATGGAAAGTTGAGGGCCGTGTGAAAGCCTGAGTTTGAGTCCCTTATATAATAATTAGTTCAGTAAAACCATATAGTAGTTAGTCTAATTAACAAAGTCTTAACACATAATAATAGAAAAGAAAATAAGTAGTTTTTTTAATACAATTTTTAAATTAATTAAACTTCTACTTGCAAAAAAAAAAAAAAACAAAAAAAAAAAAAACAAAAACAACACACACACACACACACAAAATCTACACTTTTGTTATATTAAGATTAGATTCCCAATTATTATTAATTTGAATTAATTAATCTTGTTTTGGAAATTATTTTTAATTGAAATACTGTGACCATGAAAAGCATCTAATCTTTTATTTTTGATCTTAACTAAAATTATAAAAACAAAATTATAATAAATATAAAATAATTTTATTTAGCTTAAGAAAATAATTCGTTTAAAAGAACATTTTGTAATTGAAAATGATGTTAAAAGTTAAGTTTACAATTTAGCTATTAAAAAGTTTAAAAAATATTTATTACTTCAATGTTTATAAAATTTAGATTTTCACATGCGCACACATGTACATACACACAGCTAATGTGTTTGTAGGCATCTATGTTACTATTTGAGCTTAGAAATTTATAAATGTTTAGTTACAGTTATTTTTTTGAGCTCTTCATTTCTGAATAACTTTAAATCTTCTACCCACTGTTCTATATCTGCTCTGTGCCTGCCAATAACTATGAAACACCATAAAATGCCCGCTTCAACATATATGTAATAAATAAGGATTTACAGTGCAACATTTTATATGTAATGTTTTGAAATCAACTCACTGCAACTGTTAAAATATATTCAAGTATTGTCAAATGCTGTCACTAGAGGGCTATTCAATTATATTTAAACAGTTGAAATGAATTTATCTCAAAACGTTATATATATATAGCTACGACTATCTAAGTTTTGTCTAGAAGTATGCTTTTTTTTTTTAGTTATTATAAATATTCTAGCTGTATGTTATGCCATTTGAGCATTAAAAATACAAGTTTTATGGAATATACATTTTAAGCATTTCTTTTAGAATGATTACCATAAATTGTCATCATCAATAATTTTCTGTAAATCCCAACTATTCCTTTATATCACTATATTCAGCATAACTTTTTATTGTTTTTTGTCTTTCTCTTTTTTCTCTTCTTTATACATATATATTTTAGATATTAATATATTTACTCTTTTTTCTAACAGTCTCTTAAAAATTTTTTTTCTTACTATTCTTACTTTCAATTCAAGTTTTCTTTTTATAACTTGATTTTAAGTTTTTAATCTTCAAGCTATTTAGTAAATCTATCCACATTAACTTACAAAACTCCTTTTTCATCTTGAGCTTTTTAGCCGGCAGATCTATGACATATGAAAAAAAAAAACTCCTTTTTCATCTGTAAGAGCTTTTTAACTAAATTTTTAATTCTTTCATTTTTCAATATTTTTTACATCATTCCCTAGAAGTAGTTTGACTTTAGTATTAAAACTGTTATTTTATATTATAAATCAAAAAATTATATTAAATTTATTAAAAATATAAGTTTGTAAATGAAAAACATCCTAAAAATATTGAACTTGCAAATATAGAAAAAAAGTAATAAAGTGAAATAGATAATGGGAACAATAACTTTTTTCTTATTGAATGATTACCATTTATTGCTAGAATATTACTAGAATGTTAGTAAAGCATGTTAACATTTCCTGAGTTTTAACTGGATATATGCATCATTTGCGCCACCTAGCGCATTTTGTTTGCAATGCATTATCAAATTTTGATATTTGGATTGACATTATTAAGTAGTATTCAACATACACTTGCAGTTTTTGATTTCAGCACATGCATATAGTATTCAGATATTGGCTTGTGAAATTTGATTAAATGGCAGTTGTAATTAATGAGATATTCAGTTTTACTTAGGCCTTCTCTGCTTTTCCATTTACACCTTAGAAGAGAACATATGATGTCATTATTATCCATTTCTTATCAATATTTTTAAAATTCATTATGACAAATAAGTTATATACTACTTATTTATGATTATATTAATATTTATATATTTCAATAAAAAGAAATTTCTTTCTATATTGTAGATTAAAAAAAAAAGACAGTTTCTATTGTAGATTTTCAAAGACAAATAAATGTAAGTCATTGGAAAATATTAGAATTCAAGTGTTTAGTTCTTATATCTATTATGTTTTTATATAATATTTAACAAATTTTAATGCATATAGATATGATTCAAAACTTTTGATTTATATAATATAATAAGTATATATACTATATAGTACTTATAATTAGATTCCAACCAGTAACCACCTAAACATTCACAGTAAAATATAGTAATCAGTATTTCTCACTGCTGTCAAGGCAACATTCACACCTTTTAATAGCAAAAATGGAAATCCATTCTTACTAATGGTCCATTGAATATATATGGACACTTAAAGATTGCAACTTGACTACAGAGTACAAAATATTGATACAATGAAGTTTAAATAAACCTCTTTAAACATGAAATAAACATGTGTACTTAAATATAATAAATAATAAAGAAATAAATAACTTTTTATCGTAAATTTTGAAAACACACAGTCATTCTTATAAATACACACACACATATTTAAAAAAAAACAATTATAAGCACATTTGGGGGGGGGATACATATATATATGAAAAAAATATATACCAAAAAAAAAGAGCCTAATTTCAATTATATATTTAAAAAATACTAAATAGCCAAAAGGTTAAAATCCTGGTTAATTGAATTTCTATTCTAAAACCTGAATGAATTATTGTTAAGCCATCATAAAGCTATGAATTTGTCTGTTCTAAAATTTAAAATTGCATTTATAATTATTAAAATATCATAAAAATTTTATAATACAATATTGCTGTAGCATTACTGGTTGTAATTCTATTTTTACTATTATAAGAATTTCATGTTGTATTTTAAAAAATAAAACATATTTGAACAAAATCTAAGTACAATGATGATACTATTTCATTTTTAATATTCACTTTACAAATATTTTGTAAAAATAATCATAACCATTTACATAAACTATGGAAAATAGACAACTTTTTTCTTCATTTCTAGCAAGAGTAAAAGAGGAGTTTATGCATATTCTTTCACTTGTTTTTATCGTATTGTTTATTGTACTTTCTGTATGGAATATTGATATTTTCAGATTTTTTTGAAATAATAAATCAATATTTATTTAGTTTGTTTCTACTGTCATATAAACACATAACTGACAAAATAGCAATATAAATAACCACAAGACAATGAAAAATATCAACAGCATAATTAAATATCATGTAATATGACAGCTGAGAATTGATTCATTAATATTTTTTTTATATCCTTGTGTAAGAATATTGCTGACATATAATTATACTCATCTACTTCATCATTGCTCAAAAAAGTTTTACTACTTTTTATTCTTAATTATCATTATAACTTCAGCTTTTCATATCTTAGTTTTTATCCCAATTTTATTAATACATTTACTCTTGTCTAAGCTTAAGTTTATTAAAGTTATATCATAAGAAAATGTACTACAATAAATCATTAATTTTATATTACTTTTTTAAACAATTTTCAAATATTATTTTAAAATATTGTTAAATAAAACTGAAATCAAGCAATATATTATTAATTCATGTTTCTAGGTCAATTCCCTATCTATGACCAATACTTAAATTCATATCTTTAGCTTGATTCTTTACTCATAAACAAGTCAATTCTTAAACTTTTTTATTTTTTGTATTCCACTTTTAAATTTTTATATCCTCTTCTTTTTTGTTTGTTTGAAGTCTTTGATAATTGATTTCATTTGCATCAATTTCACTTTCATTTTAAATAACATATTGTATGCTTTTTATATATTTAAAGATTTATCCTGAAGTTTTTGTAATTTATTTATATTTGATTGATTATATGAATTCCAAATAACAGATTTATAATGCAGAACATATACAATTAAAGTATCAAAAAGTAGCTATACGTTTATGATTTAAATTGAATCTTTGATCTTATAATGGTGTTCAAAATTTTAAAACTTATTAATCACTATTTGAATATGTTCATTAGATATAAAACTACTAGTGAAAATAAGCCTCAGATCTTTATGCTTAAAACAATGATGTTCAGTATTAATTATATACATACATATATTAATATGATATGAAATTATATATTTTTATGATTAATTGTACATTTTGGCAATCTACTAATTATAAAAAAGCATTAAATAGCTTTACAATCATTAATGTTTTGTGTAATAATATAAAATACTTTTTTCATCTATTATAGATCAGAGGTATAAATGTCAAAAAAGAATAAAATTTAAAATATTTCTTTTGGATAATTCCATATTTATAAATAATTCTTCTTTGATAACAATATAATTCTTTCTATTAATGGGGGGAAAAAATTTAAAGTTTAAAAAGTCTAATTGATCAAGTGATTTTGTCTGCTTTCTCTAGTATAATTTTATGATCCATTCTATCAAAAGTTTTAGATAAATCAAAGTAAATAACTCCAAATTGTTGTTGGAAATCGCCTATGCTATAATATTTTATATACACATCAAATTTGCTCCAATAGATTTCTAAATAGAAAATAATGTATAGAAAAAGAAATGATGTCTTTTAATTTATGTGTATTTCTATTGCAAATTATTCTTTTTTATAATTTAGAAGATATTGCAATAAAGAAATGGATTTAAAATTAGATAGATCTGACTTTTCTTCTGATTTATAAATTGGGTCTATTTTTGCAATTTTTCAGCAATCAGAAAAAACTGGTGTTTGTAAAGGTAAATTAAATATTATATCAAAATTTTTCATGATTACATGATGAAAATAAAGTCTTCTTTGTTAAATCAGATATTGTTATACTCTTGAAGAATATTTTTCAAAATGCAACAGCAATGATTAGATTATAACTACTCTTTCTTATTGCATTGCCAAATGTATACCATATAATGCTAAATTGTCCAAGCACTTTACTACTGTTACACAATGCTTTATTTACCACCCTTTTTTTACAATTTACAGTTTTGATTGCCCCATCAATCTTCTTCAGAACTTTAGGAGATATAAAGTTCTGAAAAAGATTTCTGGGGCAATTGAAACTGTAAAAAAGGGTGATAAATAAAGCATTGTGTAACAGTAGTAAAGTGCTTGGACAATTTAGTATTATATGGTAATGATTAGATTACATGATTATACTGAGAAGATTAATATTGAAGAAGGTATACATCAGGGTGATTCCATATGTACAAAACTTTTTATTGTACGTTTATAAAAACTATTTGCTTGAAGATTTGTGATGATAGAGTATTAAATGTGATATGTTGGACTGTTTTTATCACTTATCATTAAATGTTGAATGTCTAGAAGATTTTAAATTTTATTTAAACTTTTCAAACACAAACAACTTGTTAGTAATAACATACAAATAGTCAACATAAGTTAGCAATTACACAATGCTTTAAGTAGTATTATTCTCCATTCTTCTTCAGGTGTTGCTCTGATACCAACATTATCAGTGGTCAGGTGAGCAACATCTGAATGTGAGTGGAGAATAATATTATTCAAAACATTGTGTATTAATTAACTCATGTTACATATTAGGGCGTAAGTTTAAGTAAAGTTTAAAATTTTCTAGATATTCAGCATTTAATAATAGCTGATGAGAATAGTCCAACATATTATCACATTTTATAAAAATTATTTTATGGATTAAAATGAAGTAAAACAAAAGATTTTTATAATTTTTACATTGTATTCATTTTATAGCAGAAACTGGAACTAAAATATATACTGATATTAGTTTAACTTTTTCATTATCATTTCTTTTGAATTAGTACAAACGTTATTTTTATGTTTTCCAATGTATAAATGGAGATTCTGTTTATATATTATTAAAAATTGATAATTTTAAAGATTATTTAAAAATATTCTATTTCCATATTTTTTGAAAAGATTATAAAAATTTCACTATTTTATATACATGTAATAAGTTTTTGAAATAAATCGAGATACTGCCAAATCTCTAGCACTCGTTACAATATTTAACTGACATCCAATCAGATGTCATGGATAGCTGTCCAAATGACATCTAAACCTAAACACACAACAAAGATTTTACGAGAAAAGGGCAGCCACCCTTTTCTCTACTTTTCTTTCTATATATCTAAGCCAGTCGCTAGAAATTTGGCAGTATCTCGAGATTTATTTAAATTTTCAACTATTGGTGCTTTGCAAATTAAAATATTATTTACATACTTTACTGCTTGTTATGTATTCTAAAAACTACTTTGTAGTAAATCATAGGATTTCGCATTGTACATTTATGATTTAGACTCGGTGAGTTAATTGGGAAGATATTTAAGACTTCAAGCTTTCAAACCTAAATGCTTATAACTGGCTTAGATATATAAAAAGAAAAGTAGAGAAAAGGGTGCCCACCCTTTTCTCGTAAAATCTTTGTTGTGTGTTTAGGTTTGGATGTCATTTAGATAGCTATCTGTGACATCTGATTGGCTGTCAGTTAAATATTGTAACGAGCACTAGAGATTTGGCAGTATTTCAATTTATTTCAATTTTAAACTATCAGTGCTTTGCAAATTAAAATATTATTTGTAATAAGTTTTTATAATAGTAGTAGTAATAATGGTACTATTCTTCATAGTTTGGGGCAGTGGGAGGGTTACAGAGCTCCAGAGAACTAAGTCTACTGATTGTGTCCCTTCCTGTCACTTCTAACTTATGAACTCCCAAGCAATGAAGCAATTTGATTATTTTATAATACTAATGCATTATAGATGAGTTTTGCAATCTGTTAATCAAAAATACATCCATATGTATAACTAGTTGTTTAATCTTTTTATTTAAAATCTTGAGATGCTGTTTTTAACTTACTTTGCAGTGAATCATTTTCCTTTTTGAAATATTTGAACACTTTTTCTAATTGTTGATTTCCATTCTATTTTGTTCTTAGCCATACCTTCCTAATAAAAACAATCAATATCGCTCTTTTTTTAGAATCTTTGTAATCTTTATGATGTAAATGAGATTGCATTCATGAAAAGTATTTCAATTTCGCTATATAATACTTTTTAAAAAGTTTATGTTGTTCAAACATATCACTTTTCCACCAAAGATTTGATTTTGCATTAATAAGATTTACAACAAGAGTGACCAATGTTTCATATTTTCTACATCTCTTTTTTTCAGGTATAAGTTCAGATGCAACCATACAATTATCTTCTGTACTACTCTTCAATTTTTAAATATATTAATAAAGATAATGTAATATAGAAAACAAATAATTTTTAAATATTTCTTGATTTAATAAGACTTGAGTCAGTTTTCCTTTTGCTAAACATTTCAACCATTGATATATCATCCCCTTGTAGCTGTTTCTCTTATATTTCCAGCATTTTTTAATACTTGAAACCATTATACTGTAATTTATATTAATATATTTTATTTCATTTATTAAAAATATAAGTTTACAAACAAAATTTTTTTTTAAAATGATACTTCAATATTACAAATATAGAAAAAAAGTAATAAATTGAAATACATAATCAAAACAATAATTTTTTTTTTCTGGATGATTACTGTACTATTGATTAAAAAAATAAATTAATAAAATATTTATTTGAATTCCATTTCTAAAATCCAAACAAATTATTAATTTATCATGAAACAAAATTCTCTTTTAAAATTAAAAATTGCACTTATAATTATATAAAAATGACAGTAATCCTTACTATAGTATCTGTGAAGTTAGGGCCAATTGTAATTTTATTTTTTAGCATTTTGACATTTTTTTTATAATCATATTATGATATTTTTCTAGACTGCTCTTATTAAACATAAACATTTTCAAATAAACTTTATATGAAATCTCAAATATTTTTGTTTTTAAATAAATATTATGCAAATATTTTGAAAAAATAATCACAAATATTTATATGAATTAAGAAAAAATATTTTTCTTTCTGAAATAATACAAGAGTGCTTGAAAATACTCACAAGCACTCTGAAAGTCTGACAACAAAGATCTAACATTAACTTCATTGTTGGCTAATTTGTATTAGTTTATGTGTACAATATTGACATCTTCAGATTTTTAAACATTTTATTTTCCATTAATCTTCAACATGTTGCTGTCACTTTTGACTTTTTTGTTTTCTTGCAGCAATCTCTAGCACTATTTTGATGGGTTTGCATTTATTTAGCGGTAAAACTGGAAAGAATATTTATATAAATTTATTAAATTAAAAAAATTCTGAAGATTTCAGTATCATACAGCTATCAATAATTCAAAGGAGCTGACAATGTCACTGATTGGTAGACTTTTGTTCTCAGGCTTTGAGAATGAGCATTTTCTTACATTGTAAAGAAAAATTGTATTTTTTTATTTAAAAATGATTATTTATGCAACATGTTTGTAAAACATTTATTTTAAATCAAAATTTTTTAAGATTATAACTAGACTTTATTTGAAAATATTTGTCTTTTAAGAAAAGTCAAATGAAACTGTAATTATACTAAAGCAGAAGTTGTGATTAATTTATTGAAAAAAAAAACATTTTCATAAATGCTAGTGCCAACTTTTTTTGTGACTTAACTGCAAGTGCAATTTTTAATTTTAAAACAGAATTTTGTTGCTTTGTGATGTCTGAGCAATTTAGATTTTAAAATGAAGTTCAATTAAAAAATAATTAAATTAAAATAAAAAAGTTATTGTTTTCATCATTATGTGTTTTACTTTAGTACTTTTTTTCTATATTTGCAAAGTTGAAATATTTTCTTTTAAAATATTTTTCATTTGTAAACTTATATTTGTAATAAATAATGAGTACTGTTGTATTAGATCATGTCATCTGCTTGATGGCATTGTTACAATGCAAAAACACTTAAATATAATGTTACTGGACTTACCCTATTATTTGTGGAAGACTAATAATTATATGGGTTAACATAATTCATTTATTTCCTTAATAAATTTGCTGGAACAATTTTATGTAAACATACATTATTGCAAATTTTCTACTGAAGTAGAATTCCCCAAGTATGCCAGCAATGTCTGGAAAAACCACCACCCACCCTCCCTGCAAACTTTACAAAGTCTACTAGCATTGCTTGAGAGATAACTAACTACATCGTGGTGGAAAAAATGCTGATAATGCTTTGATTACTGAACTGTCTTTTACTTTTTGGGATCATTTTTGAAAAGGAAAAGTATTTATTTATTTCTTACAATAGCTATCTTTGAAAGAAGATGTGTATGGATATTAATAGCACACATATTAAGAACGATTAATAATTTCTAACTCGATTGGTTTTTTTTTCTTTTTAAGATTAATAAATGTATTCTTTTGATAATTTCTTTTGGTCTCTGCATAGAACTACAAGAAATTTTACAGTCATACATTTTATCCAAAGGCTTAACATAATTCATTGATATCCTTAATCAATTCCTGTAATTTAGTCGAGAACAATTTTACAATATAAAAAAAATTAAAAACCTTTAACTACAAGTGCCAAAAATTTCATTTTAGTCCTGCAATGTAGGGCAGATGGTATGCCTTTTCACATGTGCAAGAATTAAAACTTTATCAAGTGACATACCTTATTGCAAAGATTATATTAGAGTAGAATTAATTAATTCCTCATGTACACTGGCTTCTGTGGACAGCAGTTGCCCAATTTTAAACTGTCCATTTTCAAGTCAGCCATTTTATTTTTTGCAGATGTGTTTTCACACAATGTGACTTTTCACATGAGCTGGTCGGAATCTTACTTGGATGTACCCTTTCTGAATTTTTTGAAGGTTCCATATTGAGTAAGGAAGCATGGCGATGGATTGAGAATTGTTAGGAGGTAATGGTAGGTCATATGACTTGTAAGCTAATTCCTTTGACAGCATATTTGAAGAGTTATGGCAGACTGAAGTCCAGACACCTTCACATAATATTATAGCAAACTTTGAACTGTGAGCATTGGGATAAAGTGTGTAACACAAAGCAGAACAGCCTCTGAAAACAGTATCTTTCAGCTTTTAGCATAGAAATAACACCATCAGCTCTGGAGGCCATGTTTAAATGGCCTGTCTGTTATTTTGCATAGATACTAGAAAGTGGCAGCCATGTAAATGGCATATTTGCCATCAAGTGGCTGACATGATCTAATAGAACAGTACCAAATAATGTGAAGAATATAAAAAAAAGATATAGAATAAAGGATTAATTGTAAAATAAAATATTAGAAAATATAGTTGAAACTGCCACTAGGGAATTATCAAAATGGAACTGGCAAATTAAACTAATATATCAATGTATATTTCAGTGTCTGCCATAAAATCAATATAAAAGCAACAAAATATCATTAAAGTTAGCCCAAGGTACTGAAGGAAAGTCTTAGGTGACCTCATCACTATTCATTATGCAAAGAAATATATTTCTATGTTCAAGAATTAAGTTTGTTACTGAAACCAGCAAAGTATTTTTCAAATTTAAATCTGTTAGTCATCTCATTTTATCAATTTCATTGATGAAAATAATTTTTGTAAAGAACAAAAACTATAAGACTTACAAGGGACTAACAATTACAAAATGAAAGTTAAAAACTATTATGGTTTTGCTCCAGATTAATTATTTCAAAATTAGTTAATAATCAAATATATTCTGGTAGAATGAATATAAAATATAAAATAAATTGTTTTTTTATTTTTATAATCAGGGTTTCCACAGTGCATCACATTCAGGGTGCATATGATCTTGGTGATTATTGGTTCTGTTGACCTTGTATTTTTAGAATTTTATGAGCATCCTTTATATTATTATGTTGATAGGGAACCAAAACCTCATTCTCATCCATTAGATTATGTAAAATAACTAATTTAAGTGTAGTGTTATGTCACTATGAATAAATAACCTATCTTAATATCTTGAAAACTTTTAGCAGCACATTGGAATCTGGTGCATAACATCATCAAAATCATCCGTTCTACTTAAAAATTACTAAGATATTTAAAAGACTTAGAAAAAAACACATGTGAGATGGATGGATGAGATAAGGAAGTATGCTGGAGTAATATGGAGAAGAAAGCCAAAGATTGGAGATGAATTGAACTTGGAAATACCGTCATTCTGTAGTGGATTGATAATTGTTGAAAATTGTGATGATCATACTATTCTCAAACTGATAAACTATCCAAATTAAATGATGCTAATAACTGATTGATCAAAGTCTTGAATTTTTTTGAATATTAATTAGTAAAGTGAAGTCTTTATTGATTGCATTTAAAACCCTAAGGACAAAATATAAATTATCTTTTGAATGACAAGTTTAGCACAATCACCAACATATTGTAAATCTAGAAGCCAAATAATTGTTGTTGCTTTTAAATGGTTCTAAATTTGTAATACATCTTGATAGATTGCTTCATGAAACCATCTACAAACAGGTTTAAGGACCACTGGTGTAATATTAATTTTTATTTCAAATGTCTTAGATTTTCCTTCAGCAATAATAATGTTTATTACATCGTGTAGTACTATATAAGATAAAATAAGTGTGGTAGACAACTAAATTTTAAACACTTTCAGTCTTGTTTGATTGAGTGAACCAAGTAGCTTGGTCAAATCCATAAAGGTAATATGTAAATCACATTTTTGCTCCTCCTTGCATTTGGCTGGTTACAAAAGCTATATCTATAATGCTTTTTAATTTTCTAAAATCACATGGAGTCTGTGGTAATTAATGATCTATAATTGGAAACAACTTAACAAATCCAGGTAAATATCTTTGATTTAGTGGTTAATAATGATTCTGTGATAACTGCTGCAGTCTTTTCTAACCTTTTATTTTTATGAATTTGGACAATAAAAGCACCTTGAAGACTAAATGATAGTTTCATGTAGCCTTGTAGTTTGTTAAATTCTAGTAATTTTTAAATAAATATATCACCATCATTTTTTATAACTTTTTTAAATTGCAAGCCTTCATTTCACTCCTTCCTGTCTTTATTTTTTTCTTCTATCTTAAATTATCTTAAGCATAAATTGTCATATTCCTAAATATATTTGTAAATTTTTTTTTGGCAAATTAATATAATCTTTAATTGTTATTTGGTTCCTTCAAGAATAACAAACATTTCTGAAATTGTAATTATTATTTTTAATTTTTTAATTATGAATTGTCTAAATTATTAAATTTCATATGTTTATTAGTTCTTTGCACGTATTTTCTATTCGATTTTGATTTATAACATATATGAGTCTTTTATATTTAAGAGCTTTTAATTCATTGCCGTATGGAAAAGATTTATTCAAGTTCTTTGTACTTTTAAAAGAATGGACATAATGCGGATATTGATATTTGTATTTCTATAGAAATGAATTCAGTGATTTATGATTTATTCATACATTCAGTTAAAGCAATAGACAGTTTTAAAGACACATTCATTTATTATTCATAAGCTTTTTGAGAACTTATTCCAGCCTGCCTTAGACTGATTTTATTGTCTAGCATTTACTGTAATTGGTCTGAGAAAAACAAAACGAAGTGAAATAATCCCTTGTATTGAAGTTGATTCATTTTATAGTAATTATAACAAAATAATTTTTAACGTAATAATAGTGCCAGCTGTTGCGTTCATCCTCGCATCATAAAAAGAAATATTACATTGTAATAAATATTGTTCAAAATTTACCGAATTAGTTTACTTTACGAAACAAAAATATTTTGATTTAGTTAAAAAAAAAAGTCTGATGGATCGCTATGTTTATATTT
Source organism: Epiperipatus broadwayi (assembly GCA_028023455.1). Classification (NCBI taxonomy): domain Eukaryota; kingdom Metazoa; phylum Onychophora; class Udeonychophora; order Euonychophora; family Peripatidae; genus Epiperipatus; species Epiperipatus broadwayi. The sequence continues at coordinate 4,687,813 of JAQFVV010000059.1, forward strand.
GCTGTGACTTTCTTTACTAGTTACATCGAAGAATATAATAATTGAAGAATCTTATATATATAAATTAAAAATATAAAAGGATAAAAACAAATATGAAAGGAAGCAATAAATAGTTTCTAAAATATATAATTTATGTGAACATATTTAATTACGATTTTTAATTTTTTTTATAAAAGTATATTTTATAAAAATGATTTTTGATAATGACCATATAATATGATCGAAATGTTGGAGGATAGTTAAAATGAAAAATGCTTCATAAAATAAATCAAGATGTGAAAAAAAAAAGTGTTAATTTAAATATATTGAATTAATGGGTTTATATTTCTTTCAACATCAATTTATTTGCATTCTATTTAGGTCTAATTCTAGGTACCTAAACAGCTACAGTTGAAATTAATTACAACTTATGAGTTTTTTTTTTTTATAAGCAAAAGGTGAGTGAGATAGTCTATCAATTAAGCAATTCATAAGGTTAAGATTCAGTATAGCTGAATCCTTTGAGTAGAGTTCAATCAAGTTTTGATCTGGGATAGTGAGCACCTGGATTTAGGCTTTCTGTGGGTACAGACGGTTGAGATCGGTACAGTGATGTGATTAAAGTCTAAACTGTCCCCATGTCTGGTCCACCAACCAGGATTGACCAGTGTGTTTGTCATCCTCTTTAATTTTACATAGGGTACTGAAGAAGAGTTTATCAATGGGGTCATCACAACCTTTATTGAATGTGAAATACATCTGACTGACCCGATTGAAAAGTTAATAAACGTGGCAAGACATATCAATGGAATGTTTCTTTTTTCCAATGCAGGCTTGAGCATGATGTAGGCAGGGTCTGAATTGTTGGTTCTATTCAGTGCTAGCTTACGTAGGTATGTCCACGATCCACAATAATCAAGAATATGGACCATGGACTCCTCCTGTTTCATACATAAAGGGCAGAGGGGGTCGATATTATATCCCCTTTGATAACAAAGGAAGGCTGCAGTAGGAAGAGCCCCCAGGTTGACCTTCAGGAGAAAGTCAACAAACTTGGGACTTAGTTTGAGTAATTTTGTTATCTTTGAGAGTTGCGGTATTCCAATTGGAAGTACATTACCGGTTTTGGTTTTGCCCTCTGAAACCAATTGGTAGACTTGCCAGTAGTATAGTTTATTTTGGAATAGTGAACTCGATGTTCTGAAAGTTTTGAACAGTGATAGACACTTGATGTTGGATCCAAAGTTAACGCAGCTTAGGAGGGGGCCGATTGGTAGGATCCACCTCTATTGTGAAAGGGCATTCCATCTCTAGGTTATCTTTAAAGATCTTATAGAGAACGTTATGGGTTCTTTGGAGGTAGAAGACTTTGAGAGAATGGAGTCTGAGGCCATTGAGGAGTTTTGGTTTTTGAAGCACGTTCAGACTGATGACAGGAGCTTTGCTCCCCCAGCACAATCTCCTGCCTAGGGTTTCGATTCGTTTGGTAAATCTAATTGTTGGGGAGAAACCAGCCAAGTAATATAAAATTTTGGGTAAAACCACTGAATTTAGGAAGGCTATCTTCCCAAACAGAGAAAGATAAACCTTGGATAATGAAGTAAATTAAGCCTTAAATCTTGTTGATTAGGGAATTTTCCAGATCTCTCCTCATGATGGAAGGGGGAGAGGCCAGATGGAACCCAAGAAACTTTTGGGGGGAGGCCTCAAACCAGCCAGAGATCTTTTTGCCAGTGAGGATCGTCCAGATAGCTGACTTCTGTCTGTTAATGCTGAGACCAAATTCGCTTGCAAACTGGTCCAAGAGTCTCCTGAGCCCCACCAACTCACTCTGGGATGAAAGGAATACTACCACATTATCCATATATGAGATGTGGCATATGTTCTCATTCAGCATAGGTATTGCAATTCTAGGGAAAGAAGCCTCTATGCATAACAGCAGCGGGTTGATGTAGGCAGCAAAGAGGAGAGCACTCAGAGGTGAGCCCTGTGGGATGGAAATACAGGGCTGAAATCCTGGGGCAACTCTGCCATCCAAAGAGAGAAATATTTTACGATTTTGCAGGAGGTTCTCTATCATTTGGAGGTAAGCTGCAGGTACTTGGAGCCCCTCCAATACTCTTAGTAACACATCGATCTTGACACAGTCAAAGGCCCCAGCAAAGTTGAGTTGAAATTGCAACTGGTCTGGGATTTCTTTATATTTGGACAGAAAATGGTAAAACATTTACTGATAAGTATAAATTTTATTAAAGTGAAAGGGGTGTTTATGAGTTTTTTTTTTTGACAGATTAGGTATAGCTTGGTGTTAAAAGTCAAGACTTAAAAATAAATGATTGATGTCATTACAGAAATATAACTACATCCCTGCCTTAAACCAATTAGACCAACTAAGTGAAAGATTATTATGACCAGACAATAACTTCCGATCATCATTGCTAGTGATTTGCTATTTTTTTGCCAGCTTTTTAATACAATTTATTTTAGTGTCTCATTATTTATTTATATAGTAAACTTGATTGAGTTCTAAAAATACATATTGCAAAATTTTGATATAAACTACTGTACAATAAGTTTAAAAGTTACTTTTTAGAATTATATAATAGTTTTTAGTTAGCTATAGCTATTACTTTAAAAACTATTTAAACTTATATTAGTCTGATTGATGCTTCATAAGTTTTTATGTTTGTTTTATGATTCTAAATGTTGAAATATATTGATGTTATTTGGCATACCTCCTAGCAAAAGTTTGTAATTTTTAATATTAAACCACTAAACATCACATGATCACCATTTCTTATACTTACTCATAACTGTTATTAAAACAGGCAAAACTCTCAATACAGTAGTGCCACTCAGTGCAAGTCAGAATAATCAATGGATGCCAGAAGGCTTGTGCATAAAATCCCTATCTAATGCCTACTCATCCAATATCCTCAGACTAGTTTTTAGCTTGTGGCTCTTATCAGTGAGGAGCCTTGGATTTCACTGATGAGAGCCACAAGCTAGAAACTAGTCTGGAGATATTGAATGAGTAGGCACTAGATAGGGATTTTATGCACAAGCCTTCTGGTATCCATTGATTACTCTGGCTTGCACTGAGTGGCACTACTGTATGGAGAGTCTTCCCTGTTTTAATTTTTAATATGACAAACTATTATTTTAAAATTGAAATATATAGTTTGAATTTACATAGTGCCATATGTGACTACAAGCAGTTAAAAATTATTATTTAAAATTTTAAATTACTATAAATTGTGATATTGCAAACATATGAAATATCTTTAATACCTTAAAAAATAATATATTCAAATAACCCTGCCAAATGTTATGATATTTTAACAATGCCCTCTGTGAATAAATAATAAAACTTCAAACAACCCACTCAAAAAAAAATTCTCTTTATATTTATTTATAGGGAGCATTGCTGAAATATAATGTTTGGGAGGGTGATTTGAATATTTTCTATTTAACTTTCAGCTAGCAATGTGCACTGGCAATGCACTGGAATATTTTCTTAAAGAACAAAGGTATCGAGATTTTAACCAAATTAGTGAAATAATTTTGATTTAAAAAAGATAGCAGAGTAAGATTAGGTTATAATTTATAATGTAAATTTTTTATTCACCTCATAATTATGAAAGATATTGGGTGTGTGTGTACATTTAGAAACAAAATTATTTAGAAATCTCAATAGATAACAAATTTGTTAATCTCTTAGCATTATTTAACATGTATTTATATGAAATGATAAACAAATATTTGAAATAGAGTGTAATTAACAATGGGAGAGGGGAAGTGAGGAAAAAGAATGCAATGCCAAATATTCTAAACATTTTCCCAAAAACAATTAAAACTAAAAATATAGAGATTGATGTTAAAGTGTAAAAAGTTAGCACTAATGAAATTGTGAGAGCAAGCTAGTTTGGTAAGTTTAGTGCCATATTGAATTGATTTTGAGACCAATTTTCACAATAACTTCAGTTTTAATATTGTTAAAGCAAAGTCTATATATTGACAAAATAGAACAACTAAGGTAAAAAATAAGGCTAAGAAAAGTAAGGGAAACAAATTTTAATATCCAAAAAATTTGCATTATTGTTGGTTCATAATTTTTAATTTATCATTAACTAAGTTTAAAATCACATTTTCATTGATAATTTCATTGTATTCCTCACAAAATTCTCATTCAAACCATATATAATATTTTTTACCTGAGATAATCCATAGCTTCAGAACTTACAAAAATGAACCATAAGAATTTGTCACATTTTCTCATAGCCTAGAAGTTAAAAGATCTCAAGGCGTCTATAAGAAAAAGATTCAATAAAAGATACAAAATAAATTATTTCCAGAAGATGAATATGAATTTTTAATTTTAGCAATTGGCTTCTTTCTATCCAAAACTAGAAATTGATGGCAGCTGTCTGTATCAATGATAAAATGAATCTTAACCTCTTCATTTTATATTTTTCATGCACACCAGTGATGCTGTCTTGTTATATTTATTGTCTCTCAGAAATATAATTTATTTGCATATAGCTGATTTGCTAGCTGTAAACCTGAAAATAATATGATGCAAGATATGGCAAAACTGCTGACTCCCCAGCATGAGTATCAAGGCATAGACAAGAATCTGGATTTGATTCTTTATCTTCATATAATTCCATGTTGTATACATAATCATTGTGGCTATAATCACATGCCCACCACTTGAAACCTCTCTTTATTGGTTTTAAGAGTTTATATTGTTACATATTACTATGCCAAGTAAATTTTGTGATTGCTTCATTAACTGCAACCGTTTTGTGCTTCTGATAACCAGCCTTAAAATTTACATTGCACTGTTCTATAATAGCCTAATTTTATAGATGCAGTCAAAATCATTGCTTGTTATATAAACACAAACACTCTAATATAAATACAGACACACTAATAAATTATCAAATCTTTTGAGAAACCTTATGTCTATAAAGTAAGGTTGCCTCAAACTTGGATCAGAGTCCTTAAATTCATTGTACACAATCACCTAATTTTATAGATGCAATTAAAATCACCATTTTCATTATAATTGAATACAAGTATAATTTAAATACTACACAGACACACTAGTACAAACACAAACACACTAATAAATTATATTTTTTACATTTATTAAATAATAAAAAAAATCTAAAATAATAAAAATCAAGCAATAAAAACATTTAAAATTAAATACTTACATATGATATACAGTATTATGTTTGTTTTCAGGATGAAGACTTTGAAATTGCAATATTTTTGATGCATGTTGAATCCATTTACAAATGAAAATTTTCCCATCAAAAATGTATCCCTTGTTTTTTCTGTACAATCTAATAAATTGAGCAAAAAAAAAAAAATTAAAGACTTATTAATAAAAAAATTAATAAGAATGTAATTTTTATTAGATTTCAACAAGATATACATCATTTGAAAAAAAGAAATCAAACTACAGAGAATGACAGTATTGGTACATGCATAATCCATTTGGTTTTTCCACAGTTTTAAAATATAAACAAAGAAATTATAACTTCAAAAAATATCAGCAACAGCCATGCTGACCTATTTGATATAGTTAGAGAGTGGAGTGATAAAGAATCAGCTGGATACCATTAAAAATTCACAATATTTTGAATTTCTAAGAAAATATAAATCTAGATAATAAAAAAATTCAAAATCAGTCTTAGAAAAATGTACTAAATGACTGTTTTTCTTGTCTATGCATTGCATACATTAAATAAATCATGGTATTTATATTCAAACCTCTACTGCAGGATTTTTTAATGGAAAACATTCTAAAAATAAGAATTTATGTTTCAAGATTTTCCAGATATTTTAGAATATCAGCTGGCTTATTTCAAGGATTTTTATGTAGTTGACATTTTTTTTTTTCATTTATGTTATGTTCCAAGTGCTGGATAGTTAAAGTGAGGGAATAACTTTTTACAGTTTTATGATATTGTCACAACCACCACTGCCACTGTTTAAATTGCCATTTGGGAGATGAAAAAGAAGATATATGCACATCATACATTTAATCAACTAAATTTAAGATATAAGATATTTACATTAAATTAAATGCACATAAATCAATGTATTTTTATAGTTTTGATGACATTGTGTTATTTACATTTACACAATTGTTTTTCACTACTTACAAGGACTTGCAAATTAAATGCTTATATTTTTTGATGATTTAATACTAGTTTTCCATAAAAGATATTTGTTATTGATTTTAGGAATAATTCTCTACTATATAGACTGATGGCAATTTAACCACCATTTTTAAATTAAAAAAAAAGAAGAGATTTCTAATTAAAGAAAAAGAAAAGGGAATGGTGAATAAATTAGAAATATTGATGATAGATTATTTGAAAAAGCAATTAAGAATTTGTATTTATTCATTATGGTTGTTCCAATTTTTAAGATTAATTTTTCAATAAAATAAAACAACATTCTGTTATAAAATTATAATCTTTTATAGTAAATTGAAATCAGCTGCTTGATTGATTGCTGATAAAAGTTTTGGATTGATAATACATGTAACTAAACAAATAATTTTATTAACTATATAATATTTGTAGTGTTTGTAAAAATGGCAGACATGTTTGTGCACTCCAGAAAAACTAGAATTTGTTCGAGTGGTTGTTGTAGATTGCGCGCTGATAACGGAGGAAGTTAAGTAATGTAATGGCGGACGATAATTCCAAGAGATATTTGCTTATTGCAAATATTTCTGGATAAAAGACGTTACCTGATTGGACAAGGATTAATTGCTACAGTTATCAGCAAGCAATAAAAGATGGTGTAACAACTACACAGAGTAAGGCAGTTATTAGCAGCCATATTTGGAATACAACGGCAGTAGATGTTTAGTAGTTTTGAGAAAAGATATCTCATGTAAGTGCCTGTGGTAAATGACCAGTGCCCAGTGGAAATGTAGTCCACAGGTGTAGCTGGAAGAGCCCACAGAAATGGGGAGACCACAGCAGAATAGAGCATTAGTTGCAGAGCAGAGCATTAGTTGTAGAGCAGAGCATTCATTGCAGAGTATAGCATTCATTGCAAAGTAGAGCATTAGTTGCAGAGTAGACCATTTGTTGCAGAGCAGAGCATCCGTTGCCAGAGAACTATGGAGATAGAGTGTTGCAAACTATTCGCTATTCAGACTAAGTAAAATATTGTGTATATTTATTTGATGACCGCACAGACATACTTGTGGATAAAACATTGGCACAGTTGCATTTGGAACCTGTGAGTAGCGAATAAGTTTTGCATTTCAACAAGTTAGTAACATTAATAACGGAAGTGAATAGCAAGTCTACATGATATAACAACACTGTAAGTTTGGAAATAACAGGAAATATGTTTTGGCCAAGTAGGAATAGAAAAAGAAAACATCAAGAAATTGCAACAAGGGTTTTTCTGGAGTGGAGCGAGGTGTTGTAGTGTTTGTAAAAATGGCAGACATGTTTGTGCACTCCAGAAAAACTAGAATTTGTTCAAGTGGTTGTTGTAGATCGCGTGCTGATAATGGAGGAAGTAAGTAACATAATGGTGGATGATAATTCCAAGAGATATTTGCTTATTGCAAATATTTCTGGATAAAAGACATTACCTGATTGGACAAGGATTAATTGCTACAGTTATCAGCAAGCAATAAAAGATGGTGTAACAACTACACAGAGTAAGGCAGTTATTAGCAGCCATATTTGGAATACAACGGCAGTAGACATTTAGTAGTTTTGAGAAGAGATATCTCACATCAGTGCCTGCAGTAAATGACCAGCACCCAGTGGAAATGTAGTCCACGGGTGTAGCTGGAAGAGCCCACAGAAATGGGGAGGCCGCAGCAGAGTAGAGCATTAGTTGCAGAGTAGAGCATTAGTTGCAGAGCAGAGCATTAGTTGCAGAGCAGGGCATTCGTTGCAGAGTAGAGCATTAGTTGCAGAGTACAGCATTTGTTGCAGAGCAGAGCATCCATTGCCAGAGAACTATGGAGATAGAGTGTTGCAAACTATTCGCTATTCAGACTAAGTTAAATATTGTGTATATTTATTTGATGACCACACAGACATTCTTGTGGATAAAAAAATATTAAATAAATTAGATAAATAATACATTTAAATGGAGACAGAGTAGCATTACTCCGAACTACATGAATTAGAATTTTCTATTTTTTGAACATTTAATCTTATCCAGTGTAGGGTTGCAATTTCCATAGAAAATATATAAATGAAAAAGTTGCATTGATTAAAAGAAAATCAATTTAAAATCTTAATGCTATGTGAGTACAAGTAATATATATTTCTTCTTCACATGATACATACCAAAACACGTGCATTTCTATAATTAAAATTTATTTCTACATTAATTTAAAAAATGAAACAAATAAGGTAGTTGCTTTTAATGCCAAGTCATTATAAGATTTAAAATAGATGACCACATAATCACAATTTAATATCTGTAATATATTTTTATAAACAAATTAAATTTTTATTATGTAAAATCCCCAACTTTCTATACAAATGATTTCCAAATGCAAAAAAAATCAAAAAAACAACAACACAATTCTATATCAAAAATGTAATTTGAATAATAAATGGAATATATAGATTATGCCGGAAACTTCTACTGTTAGATTACTACATTATGTAAAATACTTTAGATAAAAGATTTTAAGTCAATTATTTTGTATAGCGTGATGTTTTTTTATAAACTATAATATTTAAACTGCATTAAACTGTTGCACATGCGCTTTAGATTTTAAATATAAAATGAATGAATACTAACACTTCAACAACCACATGATAAAGTCTTTGGAAAAGATAGACTTCAACAACCACATGATAAAGTCTTTGGAAAAGATAGACTTCAACAACCACATGATAAAGTCTTTGGAAAAGATAAAATGGCCATTCTATCTTTTCCAAAGACTTTATCATGTGGTTGTTGAAGTGTTAGTATTCATTCATTTTATATTTAAAATCTAAAGCGCATGTGCAACAGTTTAATGCTGTTTAAATATTATAGTTTATAAAAGATTTTAATAAATCGGGAAAATTTAGTTACAGTTTTAATGTTGAAGCACAACCATGTTAGTTATTTGACATAACATAATGTAGTCAAATAGTATCATGTCTATAACATTCTTCATGCAAAAAGTTTCCTTCATCTATAATAGTTAGGAGTATGTCTTTATTTTCAATTTTGTATGATAGCTGAAATCAAAATGTGTAAATGAAATAAAAATGATGTTAGTTTTAATGACTATACAAGATAATACAACTAATTTGGCCTAGAAATATGTTAGAAGACATTTTCTCTTTATGATAAAGTTGAATTTAAAAGGGCATGACAGTTTATTCATTATTTATTTTCAATTCTGTTCAAATATAAAGTAGTATTTAAATAGCTTGCCTGCTGGAAAGCTACTAGCTTTATTTTAAATTATCCATTTTCAAAGGCTCCCAACACATGGTATGAACAATATGGCTGACTCTAGGTTATCATATTCAATATTTACATTTTTTTACTTATTAAAATGATAAAAAAAACTTAAAAAACTAAAGAGTTGTAATTAAAAACTTATTTAATCCAGACAGAAGGGCAATAGAGCGATATTGAAGAGAAAATCCAGGAGATAATCGTGGCAAACAAAGAGGAGAAGGAGGTTTTCAGGCAGACGTTATATCAATATCATCAAGTATTTTCAGAAGTACCAGGCATAATACCGGGTTTTGAACAACGCATCAAACTGAGGCAGGCCCAGCCTTTGCAATCACGCTCATATGCCATACCAATATAGGGAGGAGGTAAAGAAAATAAAAAAAAAACATAATTAAGCAAACTGTAACAAAGATGTGGACAGACATCACTTTTTGGATGAACACTTAAACACAAAAATATAAAGGGTCGTAATTAAATTTTTTTAAAATGTAAATTCACTACATCAGCTGTAAACTCAGTGCACTTAGAAAATGTTTTGGGAGCCTTCTAACCATGTTCCTTTCCAAACAGATTGGTGCTTAGAACATGTTCACACTCAACACTACTATTGCATCTCCATTTGCACAAAGGTGTAATATCAAGCTCATTATCACATACTGTTCAGGCAGGTACTGCCCTGTAACTTTGAAAATATTTTACTACATTTTGTTCTGTTAATGAAATATTCCAAATTTTAATCATATTTCCAAAAATGATAAGGCAAAAAAGAAATGTTTAAAAAATCATCATGTTTTAATGAATGGTAACAAAATAATATTAACTTTAGACACGTGTTATCTGTTCACCTCGTATTAACATTTGGATGCTATAATATGAATGGAATTTACTAAAAATATATAAAAGTAGGTTGAAGTAAAGAAGGTTTCCTTCTTTTCTTCTGAGCGTAAGCTTGTGGCTAAGACCTGTAGAGGTCCCTACCTTTGAATTTTTCAGACACATATTCATAAGGTTACAGCCTTAGTAAATATTATAAAATGTATTGGAATTTTTTAAAATTAACATTCAATTTGGAATATATTTGTTAATATTTTTTAAAGTTAACAAGCTATATATATGTTTGAGAAAATAATTTCGAAAAAAAAAAATGTAAACATACGTTTGATCCTGCAAAGGGTTTATATATTTTTTCTCAAACATGTGTAGGTTGTTAACTTTAAAAAATATTAACAAATGAATTCTAAATTGAATGCTAATTAAAAAAATTCCAATACATTTTTTTAATGAATTCCATTCACAACATATACAAATATTAACACGACGTGAACAGATAACATGTTAAAATTATTAAACATCATATGATCACCATCTCATGCTAGCACATAACTGTTATTAAACAGGCAAAAACTCTCCATGTAGGATCTAGGTGCAGTGCTCTCAGATCCAAGGCCCCTCACTGACGAAGGCCACAAGCCAGAAACTAGTCTGGGGATATTGGATGAGTAGGCACTAGATAGGAATTTTATGCACAAGCCTTCTGGCATGCATTGATTACTCTGGTTAGCACAAGGTGGCACTACTACATGGAGAGTTTTTGCCTGTTTAATAATGTTAAAATTATGTTATTTTGTTGTTGACATTTGCTAACACATGCTGATTTTTTTAACATTTTTTTTTTTGCTTTACCCTTTTTGAAAATATGATTAAAATTTGGAATCTTTTATCAAGAGAACAAGATGCAGTGGAATATTTTCAAAATAACAGGATAGTGCCTGCCTAAAAAGTATGTAGCAATGAGCATGGTATTCCATTTTCTCCAATGGCAGTGTTATGTGCCAACATGTTCTAAACACATATGTTTGGAAAGGAATGTGATTAGAAGGCTTCAAAGCATTGTTTGTGAGGGCATTGCTATGAGTTTACAACTGGTGTAAATTGAGATTAAAAATAATAATAATTACAACCCATTGGATTTTTATGTGTTTCAGTGCTTGCCCAAAAAGTGATGTCCGTCTGTGCCTCTTTTATAGTTCATGTTTTATTTTTATTTTCTTTACCGAATTTACATTAAAAAAGTTTTTAATTACAACCCTTTGGCCTTTTGTGTTTCTTTATCATTTTAATAAATAAAAAAAACCATAAATATTGAATACAATAACTTAGAGTCAACCATATTGTTTATGTCATGTGTTGGAAGACCCTGAGCCTCTGAAAATGGATAATTTAAAATAAAGCAGGTGGTGAGCTTTCCAGCAGGCAATTATATAAGATGGGCGTGAGAGGTAATACAATATGCAGAAGATTTAGCTAAAGAACTTATGTCAGTATACTTTTACAAAAATGGGATGATTGTGTTAGGAGAATTGTTGAGTGTTATAGTGTTAAGGAATGGGTTAGAAGAATAGATGCATTAATAAAGAATAGGGAGTTGGAGAGATGGAGAACTAATATGGAGAGTAAAAAGAGTTTAAATATTTATAGAAGTAAACAGAATATTGGATGTGAGTTAATTTATGATAATAGCAAGGAAAGTAGTTTACTGTTTAAGGCTTGAACAGGATCTTTAGCAACAAGGGAATATACACATAAATGTAAACATGTGGGAGATTTAGTCTGCAAGCTGTGTAAGGAAGGTATAGAAAATATTAGGCATCTGTTAATTGAATGTAAATGTCTCTGAAAGCAGAAAGGGTACAAATAATGAAGTTGTGGAAGAATAAATATGAACAAAGTGATTATACAGAAAGTGGGTTATTGGTTTTTATGCTGCGTTTGGGAAAAGATAAGGTTTTTTTTTTTTTTAGATATAACAGCCATGGAGTTGACAAAGGGATGGAACAGGATAGAGAAGAATATGGGAAAAGTTGGGGTGGGGAATAGAAAGGGAAGTTAAAATGGCTAACAGGTTTCTCTGGACATAGCTGCTAAGAGATTCTTGACTCCGTATAAAAAGAAGTTACAGTGCATCACATCACATCACATAAATACTCATAAAATCAAAAAAGTTTATAATTCGACACTGAATGTTTATCTTTAAATTGTAAATAAAAAGGATTTTAATGAAGGAATAATTTTTATATTATACAACTTTCCCAAAAAAATATTTTTTTTTTCTCATGTGTCATAGCATCAGCCAGGAAGCGAACCCGCTAACCCGGGACAACTGCTTGTAAAGCAGCGGTCGCTGTTTTTACCACTATAATAGATTTAAATGTATTTTTTTTTGTTATTTAATTACATTTTTTAAAGAAAAATAGATACTTATTAATAAATTGAACAAGTTTTAAGAATTTCCCATTTTACTATCACTTTTATGACAAAGAGAAATTCATAAAACTTTTATTATAGTACCATATTAAAATTTCTATTATTTACTAGTAATGAATTTAATTTTATTATATGAAATTAATTTTTTAAAAAGATATTTATTAATAAGTTACATTAGTACACTTAATTTTTAAATTTTTTTTTGATATAATTATAGGTTTGTATTTGAGTGACTTCTTTACTCACGTCTGAAAATTTTACAAATCCAAATTTAACTTTGAACTTTAGGTTCCAAAATAATGATAGCCTACTTGTATATAAATAATAATTTGACAGATATTTAGATGAGAAAAAAGGAAGAGAATGCGTATACTATACATATAGATTTATTAGAAAGATATGCTTAGTATTTGATTAAATTAATTGATAAAATATTTAGATTGTGATTAAAATGTAAATAATGGATTAATAACAGAAACTTTAAAAAAAAAAAAAAAAAAAAATTATTAATAGTTTTTTTTCAAAACTACATTAAACATTGAGGAAATATAATTTTTAATCTGTTAAAGGCGTTTGAAAAGTAAACTTCTATAAATAAAAAAAGAAGGGGGGGGGACTATTTGTTTAATGACGTATTCATTGTTGATATTCTTTTGTGATCGGGGCAGTAATGGCCATTAAAATAATTTAGCCAGTAGTTTAGTATTTAAAAGTATGTTATAAAAATGTAAAAAATAATAGCGTCATGAATAAAATTTGAAGTTTAAAAAGGAACGATTTTTTATATACTGGAATAAAATTGAATCTGTTTTATAATGATCAATTCACAATTAAATTTATAGTTTGTACTATTAATAGTTTTAAATGTTTAGCAATTTCGTATAATAATTTTTTTTTCTTCCATTTACTAGGTGAGATAAATTGTCAATAAAATTTCTCAAAATTATATACAATTTTATAGTACTGTAAAAATTGTTTAAAAACATAAATCATAAGCATAAAATCTAGCCAAATTTTTCTGATTGTTTTGTGCAACAAAATAGAAAACTGAATACCTTATTCATAACTTGATTTCAAATTTAATAATATATTGTGGATGGAGTGCAGAAAGGAGTTTGTTTTTAACTTAAAGAAGACCCTTTGATTTCTTTTTGAGGCTTTAAAGAGACCAAGCAAGGCAAATTCCTAATGTCCACTTCATATATTTTTATCATTGTGGGTATTACTATTATGTGATTATTTATATGGTAAACAAACATGGCTACTCATCAACATGCATTAGCTAATGTGATGAATTTACTGGCTTTTTACTTCTTAAGTTTAATATCAATAAATATCATGGGCTTTCTTCTCAGTTAAGTAATAATTATTACCTAAATATCACTAGTTTTTTTGAAGGCAGAATGAATGTGTGTGTGAAAGATTTTACTTTATATAGATATTAATCATGACAGATACAATTAAGTTATAGATCTTATTCCTAGGTAGACATATGGTCACCAACCAAGGCAGCAAATAGAAGTCTGAAAGTGCTCAGAATTTCCTGATTGTGGACCAAAATTGCATTCAGTGAGACCTTTCACTTAGGTATCTACAACTACAGATCAATTTCAAGTGAAGGAAAATTGCATGTATTGGAAGAACTGTCTAATATTAAAATAGAACATTATTGTACTTTGTGAAGATAGAAGAAAATATGAAGTTAATTTAAAAAATGGACATGTACTTTACTACAAAGGTGTGGAATTTATTATAAACAAAATCTGAAAGAATGTCATTGTGAATATTTATGATATATCAGATAGATTGGAAAAGTTAGTAATTTGAATAAATAAAAGATGCCAAATGCCAATAATTTAAGTTTATGTTCTAACAAGATTTCACTATTATTTGAGAAATAGAGGGATTTTTATATGGATGTACAAACTGTTTGTGATCAGACCAAACATTTTAAAATTGCCAGGAAGAAATACTAGAATTGGCAAACAATGTAAAAATGATTGGGCTCTGGATAAATTTAATTGTGGTGAAATAAATATGAGAGGACCCAGAAACTTGTGGAGTTTTTTGAGAAAAATGCTAAATGGAAATAAAGTTATAGCAGAATTATATTCCATTTTAAACAACAGAAAATATACATTTCAAGATTGTTGTGTTCTTGTAAATTAATGAGATGTAAGATATATGTTAATACAAAACTGGAGATGAAAATTATTAAAAAAGATAGTATTAACAGCAACTGATAATCCTTATCTTTGGAAACAATTCAGTGAATTTAAATTACAAATCATTTCAAAATATTAGCAGATTTTAATAATGGTTCACACTGTACTGAAATAAACAAGAAAATAATGGATATCATTTTAAGAATTGCAAGATAACTACTATTAAAACAAGACAATGAATGAAGAAAAGAAGGAATATGAAAAATTGTAAAAATTATCCATTAAGAAAAATTGCATATTTAAATATTTATAAAAAGATATGAAAAAGAATTATTAATAATGTAAGAAAATATAGTTGTCAATTGGCAAGAAAGACTATAGAAGAGAATTAAAATGCCAAAAGTATAAAACAATATCTTGGGATTTCAGCAATAGAAAGAAGAAATGAAACTTAGTAAAAAGAATGACAAAATCATGAAATATGTGCAAGAATTGTATAAATAATTATATGGTGGTATAGAACAAGAAAACAAAGTATCCCTTTGATTATTTTATATTTTGCATTGACAAGTAAGTGAAGAGGTGAGGTACACAATTAAATGTATGAAGAAAGGAAAAACTCCATAAAATAAAGGATTTATTAATTCTTTAAAAGAAGCATGTAAAGTAATATAAAAGTGATAGCAAAGTTATAAACCAGTCAAGCATTGTTAGCCGAGAGGTCAGCACAGCCATCTTGCAAGCAAGCAGTTGGTTGTTGCGGGTTCTCCCCCTGGCTGATGCTATGACATATGTAAAAAAAAAAGTTATAAACCAATTATTAAATTATAAAGAAATACCAGATGATTGGGAAAAAAGCAATAATAACATGGATATTTAAGAAAGGTAATATAGAAGGTATTAGAAATTCCATATTTATCAGACTTCTGTCATAATTCCAATTCATCTACTGTGGATTTTGGGTTCTTACCAATCAAAAGAATAATCTTGCTTTACATTTAGTTATAATATAATGAATTGCATCCAAATATGAATTGTTTATATGCTTCGGATTTGTATATTACAAAAAGTCATTTGATTCTATAAGCATTTCTACAGTGGTTAAAACTTTGGATCATCAAATTATGGATCCAGGATATTGTCATATTCTGAAGAAAATTTATCAAAATTTAATAGCAGTGTATGACATGATTTCATATCTCCAAAATTGTTCATAGCAGTTTTACAAAAAGGATTTTATGGATTAGTTAAAGTAAATGAAGATTATTTAAATGTAAATTTTGCAAATGATGTGAATTTTTTGCGGATAATGCTTCAGAGCTCAGAAAATATTTTAAAAGAGATAGATATCAGATAAAATAATTTAGTAGGACTAAAGATAAATATTAAAAATACTTTTGTCAGATTATTAATACTAATAGAAACATAATGGATGAAATTAATCATAGAATTAAACTTGGATGGAGTTCTTTGGGTAGAAATAACAGTATTAAAGAGAAAATATGGCTATATATATATACTTTCAATTTTTATCAATATATATGATAAAATGTGTGTACTTTCATGTAATGATTCTCCCTTTCTCATGGACTATTAGTCACTAGTCATTCCCTATCTCTCTGACATTAATCATGTCCATTTTTAGTGTCACAAGTTCGGTCTTAAACAGGGACATTTTGAGTTGGTGCGGGTGTTGATTAGTTGGTATCTTGTCAACCTGTACATTTGTTTTACCAGTTTTTATTTATGAATATGAGACTTGGACACTTAACAGAAAAACAATACATAGACTTCAGAGCATCATTGACATCATTAAAATATTTAAAAAACAAATAAAAATATATATTGAATTATGTCCATCATCTAATATTGAGTATTGAATGTCTTTAGAAAAATTTAACTTATTTAAATATTTCAATTATATACAACTATTAGTAATAGCACACAGGTTAGTATATGCACAATGTTTCAAGATGTATTATTTTCCTCTTTCTTCAGGTGCTACTGAGCTAGCCAATGACAGTACTAGTGTTAAAATCAAACCTGGATTATTAGATTCTTGAATATTGAATTTTAAGGTAACGCTCTAACCAACTGAGCAATCCTGCCAAAGGCAACAGTCAGTAGAAATTTCATGTATTTATTTATGATGTTCCTCTTGATTTTGCCACTTTTTTCTAAGAGCAAAGTTGATTAGTGGTTTCCATATATTATGTATAGTCACACTAACTTGACTTATGGGATTGTCATGTGATCAGTTTCTTTAAATTTTCCTCTTTGTATGTTTTCTTCTCATTAGATGATGGAAATAGTCCAATATATAAATACAACTAAAGTATCATCATCGAAAACCTTTTTAAAAATAAAACTAGATTGGAATCTAGAAGACAAAATAATAGTTAAAATTTTAAATTGGATTCTAAGAGTCTGTAAAAGATTTAGAAAAAGATCACATGTGGATTGGATGGATGAAATAAGGAAATTTGTTAGTATGATATGAAGAGTGACTAGAAACTGGAGAAAATAAACTTGTGGAGACATTTATCCTGCTAGTTACAATGATGATAATGATGAACCCAAATATTTAATGAACTTACTCCTTAATCGGCTAAGCTGCAATTTATTCAAAACTGCTTTATATTGATGCAGTTATCCTGAAATTAGCTTACTTTTGGGGAATCTATTGTCATTAAAACCCTGCCTTTTTGTAGATATATCTAGTGATAATGGAGTTCAGATTCAAATAAATTCCATGTTATAAGTCATTAACTATTACCTGAGAATTAATCCATAGAATTGGTTCTTTCCTGTGATTTTTGAGGAAAATACTTCTGTAGACAATGTTTTACCATTTTGAGTTAAAAATATCACGAATGATTGGAAAGTTGTTCATATTTTTACTTTCACATGATTCCAAATTAGTATTATCTTATAAAACCACAATCTTTCTCTTAATGTATATGCACACTCCTTCCTTCTGTCAACATATACAAATATTCCAGGCTAACAACATAATATTTTATCAAAGTGGTTTTAGCAGATGCTTGATGATTAAGTAATTTAATGTTTCTCTAGAAATCTATCACATGCACCCAAAATGTCTATGACTTATTCAAAACACTTTGTGGTAGAATAAAACAATGTTTTGTTTCAATTTCTTTGCACAATATGTAAAATGGATATTGGTTTAAGAAATATTCACCAACAAGTTATCTCTTTCCACAACTAGTCACGTTTTATTGGCAATATTTTGAATGTCAAAGAAGGTTTCTGAAAAAGTATGTAATCAATATGTAGAGATTTTATTTTAAGCCACGATTGCAAATAGTCATTATCAAATCTTATGCTAATGAGTGGGGAGAGGAGGACATGGGTCCATTTAAATGGCAGCTCCATTGGTTAGTTAACTTTTTTCTGAAGCTCTTTTTATGAATGTAGGCTACAAATTCTATCCAAGTGAATTTATTTTGAAAGACCGGTTCTTTTCCAAGTTGCATGTTGATTTTTATAGATTTGTTTTTAATGCCATTAATGACTTAGATTAATATATAATCCCCCACCTATATTTTTAATTCTTTCAGCTTCCTTATTGGAATGTTCTCAATATCTGCAATGTATATAGCATCACTATTTCTTTTCTGATCATGTGGTCTTTCTATTTTTGGCAATCAAAATACAGAACTTTGTAAAAGACTTAAAAAAGAGATATTCTTCCTGATTTTTTTTTCCATTTGAGAATATCTAATCAAGGTTTCAACATTATTATCATGATTGAACTCAAGACCTTCTCTCAGTCTCAATGGCTTTAGTTGCAAATTCTACATCAACAGTTCCCATTTCCATCACCATTTTTTAAAAGTAAAAACCTCATATTTATCTTTTCACTTATGATTTATTAAATGTAAGTTTCGGAATATATCTGTGAAAAAATAAATTTTAGATGATAATTTTTATAGGTGAATAGAAATTCACTGATAATAAAAAAAAATTGTGTGAAAAAATTTGACTTGTTTGAATCTATAGAAAGAAATTTAATACTGTTGCCACATATATCAACAGACAGCAAAGGAAAGTGGGAAAAGTCCATTTTGCATGATCTACTATATACTATGTTGATAACTATGATAAATTTATAAGTTTTAACCAATAGTTTCATTTGCTAAGATTTTTAGTCCTATACCCCAAAAGACATTTAGACATTTAGTGGATATGTGTGACAAATGTATTTTTTTATTAATCATTAATTAAAATATTTATCATGGATTTTTTTAATTAATTGAGTTTTGTAATAAAAAAAATTTTTTTTCAACGTTTTTTGATAAAAGAAAATGAGTTTTTGAAATAAAATGGAGTGAAAGAAATTGTAAAGTATAAAAGAGTAATTGGAAATAGAATTTGAAAATGACTATAGCATAATGGTTGAAACAGGATAGAATTATAGAATGTTATATATGTATATAAATTCAACTCAAAAAAATGTTTGTAAAGAAAATGAATATTTCGAATTATTAATTTTTTACATGGAATTAATGTTCAAATTTTGAAAGATTAAAATCTCATCTATTTATTTAAGAAACTATATATTATTAAGATAAATACCCTGCGTAATTTGGTGCAGCGGTAAAGTGTCAGATCCTAGGGTATAATGTCATCAGACTGATTCCAGTTGTGGCACATCTGACCTTTGAACTTTTTATGAACTGGACAGCAAAACCCATTTAATCAAAATTATAATAATGGGCCAAGTTTTTTTATTTTTAAAAAACCAACTATTTGCTTAATTAATTATATTTTTAGACAGAATAAAAAAAAATTATTAATGGATCGATAGAAGAGGGTTTTTAAAAATAAAAACTATATATATAATTGCAATTCAGTTTAATAGAAAATATTTAAACATTTCACAAATTCTTCTTGGAAAATAAGTGATTTATCAATTATACCCTTATGACAGAAACTAGAAGCAATTGTAATTTTTATTCAAACTATCCCCCAAATCCCAAGACTGTAATATAAAAGCCATTTGGTTGCATCATGATGGGCATATTGATTTATAGATGTTGCCCCATCTGACAGAAGAGATTATCAGAAGATGATTATCACTCAGTTCTGAATTACTATCAACAATCATTTTAGCAAATATCCTAGAGGAATAAATGTTTCAAGGAAAAAAAACCCTTTGATTAATTTTAATACAAAGTAAAAATCAAATTTCATAATAACATTTGTAACAAAGCGAGCTGTAAATTACTTATTCTTTAAATAACAGTTATTTGAAAAATATAAACATTTTTGAAAATACTTATTCCCTGAACACATTTTACTATCGTTAAATAATGATGAATTGTTTACTACAATTTTTCCTCCGCAAAATACTATTTTTTTTGGTTAAAAAATATAAAAATACTTTATTTTGTTAATTAGAATGTCATTGTCCAGCGTGAAATTATAGACATGAATACGTATGTACATTACAATGGGAATATGTGATACTGAATTGTGAAGGATGAATTTAAATTTACATAACAATATAAGTTTTAAACAAGAATTTACATTTTTGATCATAATCAAAAACAGTACACTTTTCTACATTAATAACTGAAATGTAGGCTTATTATATACCTGTATCAATATATGTAATATAGGGTATATGAGCACAGACTTTCACACGGCCCTTCACTTTCCACTCTATCTCATAAAACTGATACACTTGAACACAATATACGTATTTCATGCTATACCAGCAATCATCAGTTGGTCCAGATTATCATCTCTACACATATATGCAATAAGTACTCAGATAAGTCTATCAGTGTTATGAGATAGAGTGGAGAGTGGTGGGTCGTGTGAAAGTCTGTGCTCATATACTCTGTATATTACATATATTGATGCAGGTATATAATAAGCCTGTAATTCAGTTATTACATAGTAGAGATGTCTGCCCATCCTTTGTATGTGTATTAAATTGATTATATCCTGTACATAAGGGGTCAGATTAACTTTAGGTCAACATGGGTGTGATGAGAATTTCGGCCTCAGGGTGACCTTTGAGCCTTCCATCATTAGATTTTCAATTGGATGGATGGTTGAAGAGTTGGAGTGTGGAGTGGATTGAAGCCTGTCCATTAAAGTATGAAGGTTGGCTATCTTAATATATATCTGAGCACTTATTGCATTTATGTGTAGAAATGATAATCTGGACCAACTGATGATTGCTGGTTTAGCATCAAATACGTATATTGGTGATTATTTATCTTTTCGACATATGTGTTCAAGTGTATCAGGGTTATGAGATAGAGTGGAGAGTAGCGGATTGTATGAAAGTCTGTACTTCTACATTAAATAATTTGCAGCTAAGTTTTTTTTGTAAGAACCGGTTATATTTTCTGATCATTATCTCTCTCTCAAAAAAAATTATAAAATGATTTAATTGACTACGAACAACTTTTATTTATTTATTTTGAGTATTATCTCTTGGTTTAAAGGACTATTCTACAGATCTAGATTTGATTCTTCTCATATTAAATTTTCATTTTTTTGATATCTTGTTTACAAAAGCAAAGACTCAAAACATGACATCACGTGGATGCGAGAATAAAAGTTAAAAACAAGTTTATGTTAAAAACCATTTATTAAAGGTAGTGTATATTAATAACAAACAAATCAATAATTATACTATTTTTAAAATTAAACTGTGAACAAGGTGAGTAATCAGTATATCAGTCAGGCATTTTTATAAATATAAAATATTTTGTGTTATCCACTTTTAAATTTAATCCTCATTGAATTAGCCAATATTCTGTAGTTAGGCAAATCATTCTGGGTCAGATCAACCCATTTTCAAATACTGCACGCTAAAAATGAAATAAGCAACTCTTCTTTTCTACATGCTACATAGATGGAAGATAAAGATCAATACATTTTTAAGAGATCTTGGCCAGACATACTGGTCAAATCAAAATTCCAAATTTGGATTATTATTGCTTTATTGTGAATACACTCAGAACTTTTCACACTTCTTCAAGAAGTATAATAATTACTCTTTCTTATTGCACTGCCAAATGTATATCATATAATACTAAATCATCCATGCACTTTACTACTGTTACACGATGCTTTATTTACCACCATCTTTTACAGTTTACAGTTTCAATTGCCCCAGCAATCTTTTTCAGAACTCTTATATCTCTGATTTCAATTTACTTTTACAGTTTACTTCAACTTAAAAAAGTTAAACTTAGGAGATTAATTTGAAGTTAGGAAGATATAATAGTTCTGAAGAAGATTGCTGCAGCCATCGAAAATGTAAACTGTAAAAGAGGGTGGTAAATAAAGCATTGTGTAACAGTAGTAAAGTGCATGGATAATTTAGTATTATATGATATAACTTTCCACACTATTAGTTAGCTGGTTTAGCCTCTCATGTATTTAGATTTGCGACATAAACAACTGATATACAATGCTAAAATTGTTCCTTTTTGTCTGACTTCTAGGTTGCTTTAGGTTTATGTTTTTTAAAAAAGAACTGATAACAGCTGTTCTGCTTTGGTGCATTAAAACTAATCTAAACTAGTTTTTTTAAAGCTCTTTTATAGCTTTTTGATGTTCTGCCTTTTATGTTTTTGAAGAACATGTTTTCCTTAACTCTAATGTTAATCCCACTATCTGCACAGTATATTTTTCAAAACATATTTAAAAGCTTTTAACATATTGTCCAGATTTAATTGTTTCTTGTTTATTTTTAATTTGTTTTAATTACTTCTCATTTATCCTGAAAACAAAAATTATTTTGCTATTTAATGTTTTCAAACTAAGATTGACTTTTAATATTGCACACAATATTACTTGTAATAGATTTGAATTAAAGTAAATTCAGTTACATCAGTGCAAATTTACCTCGTTTAGGAAGGACAATTGATTCCCCAAAATTTAATTCTTCTGCTAGCAAAAAAATCGTATAAAAATCAAGGGATAGTTATCGTTTTCTATAGGGGGAAAAAATTGTTTGTTTCTGTGGATAAAAATTATACCATAAAGTGTGAATTATTGTATTAACAAATAACCTATTGTATATAGTAATTAAAAAAACACTAATGTGCTATGTATGTTCTCTTATTCTTCTCTTTCACTTTCTTTGCATATCTTCATATAATTATATATATATTTATATTTCTTATAACACTTCTTTCATATACACTTCAATGCAAACAAATTTTCTTAAACTTCTTTATTTTCCTTACAGTTTTTTTTTAAAATTAAAGCAGAGAAGAAGATTAGAGCTCTGATGAAGACTGCTGGACAATTGAAACTGTAAGGAAAATAAAGAAGTTTAAGAAAGTTTGTTTGCATTGAAGTGTATATGAAAGAAGTGTTATAAGATATATATATATTGTAACCATCCACTTGCCCCTCAACTACCTATCATGCCGAACCCGTTGCGGCACTAAAATTGTAACCGTTAATCGTGTGGTCCCAACTACATAACGCAAGTGCGCTAAGAATCTTAGCCTCGATCACTGATCAATTCCCGCTGCACATTGTCAGCTATTAAGAGCTGTAACCAAAAGCATATCATGCTATCTATTTTATGCACCAAAGACCACAATCAACATCTGGAGCAGCCTACAACAGACCAAACTAATGATCTAACATAAACTTTTATGATTTAATTTGATCGCAGCCAGGGTGTACCGCAAAGAACTATTATAGTATTATGATAAAATACATTAAACAAATTATAAGTGCAATGTTATTATCTTCAAAACCTTAATTTGCAATTTTTATTGTATGAGACCCGATGGCCGACCATGTACAAGATGGCATAATTTGTGGAATTACATAAGATTATGAAATTTTAAACCATCTATACGATTTCTAATACAAATGCTAGTCCAGGTAAAGCTTTGCAATAAATAAACATAAATACTTGGGTTCTTTTTTTTTTTATAGTTTACTATATTACTGAGACTTTTATTATACTGACAAATGACAATTTAAAAACGTTAAGTAAATATATTCAATCATGTCATTATTTGGTAAATCTGTTTACAAGTTTAATAATTAATTTGTATTGTATACTAGAATCAACTACGCAAAGCCAAAATGATGGAAAAGGTAAATGGGATTTTATTGTACCTTACACATCATAAACTACCAAAGACGAGAAGCATCCAAATGTTTTCTCAAAAATATCAATAAACTCTTATATCATGTTGACGATAGTATGTACTTCAATGTATGCTCTATCCAAGGTTTATGATTTCTGATTTTACGAATGACACATAGCAACGGCACAGTAAGTTTAATTATAAATCAACTTTTATTTACAAATTTATGAATAATAAGTATTTAATTCCAATATTATAATTAAAGACATAAATAAACAAATAAAATAAATAAATTATAATTCCATCGACTTTCTTCAATAACATCTTATAGGTACAGTTTTAACCTAATCATATCTTATATTTCAATTTGATATAATAAATATTGAGGAAATTATACTAAATTCAGCATCAACTCATGAAATATTTAACGTCATTTCCAGATTCAATAAATCCCTACCGTAAACTGATAATAATATAATAAATAATATTATATCTGTAGGATTCAGCTATAATGCAATCATTAAATAAAGTGAAAATTTAAACTTACATTCCGGTAAATAATAATCAACCAACAGTTAATTATTATGAAGTAACTTGAATAGAATGTCCTGCTACAATTTGATGATCTAACTTATAAATTATGCTTACAAATGAAAGAAGATGATTTAGCAGATTAACTAGAATACTTTGCCCAACTTATATCTATGAAGTAAAACATATTCCTGTGGATGCATTCATCTACACGTAGGAATTAAATAACACTAAACGTTTTGTGTATTCATACACCATCATAAAGTAATACGTATAATCACACAATTCCGCGGATTAACCACCAGCGCAGGAATGTGTGTAAAATACAAAAATGGCAATTAAGTAATCTGCGGATTAACCACCAGCACAGATTAATGCCCTTTAACATTCTAAAACAACATTACTATTTACTTCACATTAAAGTGCAAAATCATCCCCCTCAGTTATTCTGACCATTCAGAATACACTAACACTTTAGCAAATGTGGGTTCTTGCATAATAAAATGTTACGCTAATCAGGACAACTAATGTACTAACTTATCTTGCTTAAAATAAAACATATGTAATATAGTATAAGTAATATTAGTATAGGAATACAAATCTGGAAAGACTCACAAAATACCTCATAAAGATTGATACATCTCATGAATTCATTTAGTACTTTTCAAGCTTTTTCGCAAGCGCTATTCTCTTAAATAATATTTTATTCAACCCCTATTTATTTAAACTTAATAAAATATAACTTATGAACTTCACATGCAAGTTCCTATAACGATAAAATTAAAGTAATGCATTATTCATCAAATACATAAAATTCAACAGGTGTGTGTATGATATAAATTAAATGTATAGCATTTTATAGTTCAATACATGAATTATAGCAGGTGTGTGTATCACAAATTGGATTGTATAACATTTTATAACTCCGAATATGATTCGTGGAATCCATGTATGATGTGTCGAACAATAAATACACGAAGCAATAGCTATAATTATAGTAGAATTCCATACATGCAATTTTATCCATTTGTATTAGTTATTATAATCACTATTAGATTAACGATTTTACGTGGCTACATAAATATGAAACAATTTCAAAACATGATATGCAGAATTTAAATGAAAATGTTTTTCATCAGTTATTAATCTCTACATTTCTCTATTAAAAATGTTCCAAGTTTATCACATCCATGCTAATATTTATTTATCCACGCTTAAATCTAGGAACACCAATTATAGCAATTTATTTAATCATTCCTAACTGACGATAAAATTAGAAAATGGCTTTGATTAATTATTTGAAGACTATTTATTATCCAAATGTTAAACAAATTAACTAGCAAATATATTACTGGCATTGTAAAGTTAAATATCAATCAATACTATATTTTTATTAGAATTAGAAATGGAAATATTAAACTATGTTGATAACTTTAACATTTTACTTTAATTTAAACTTCTTCTTTTTTAAAAAGCAAATTTTCATATTCATAAAACTTCTGTAATTAAAATACTTATTTAATTTTTCCAAATTGTAGAATAATAAACATTTTAAAACATACCAAACTCTTGCAATTAATTCTTTTAAACTGGGAAGCTCCGACATTTTAAAAATGTAATATTGGAAAATTTTTACCGGTGATTTGATCCACTTGGCCAGCCGACTTGAACAGACTTTTAAATTTAGCAATTCATCTTATAATTAAATACCACTATGTTATTTATACGTTTATAGCAAATTTTGTGGTAATCCGTTTACTTGTTAACTAATTTTAAAATAAGCTTATCAAATTTACACCATTTGCCTTTACCATTTTCTTTTCTTTCTCCCTCCAAAAAGCAAACTAACAGACGATCTTCTCCTAAATTCGCGCTCTTTTCTTTTTTTTACATTGAGACACATACGTAATTACTGTATTTATTTTTAATAATTAATTTTAATTGAACAAATGGTTTTTTAATTCAATGGAAATAATAATTTAAGATCATTTTAAACAAATAAAACAAAATATTATTTTTAATAATATTTTACCAAATTTTTATGTGTTGTCAAATTTTTAAAAAGTTAAACGTTTTGATATGAGTTAGTATATGGGAAGAAGCAAACTTAAATTTATTAAAATAATATAAGAGAGTAATCTGTTCAAAGTGCAAATCAAGCCAATCAAATCACCAAAAGAAGAAAGAGAAATTTTTATACTAGTTACATCAATTAATATATTTTATACTAAAATATATGGTTACATATATATATATATATATATATATATATATATATATATATATATATATATATGTGTGTGTGTGTGTGTGTGTGTGTGTGTAAACTATGTCATGGGTGTATTATGCAGGCATGCATTTAAAATATGTATGTAAGATACTGCATCTTAAATGTATATAAAGAAAAAAAACACTTAGCTTAAATATTTTTTTTTTTACAAACCATTCATTCCAGAACTGACTGTATTCCAGTTTTCCGAGTCATCAGTTAGTCATTCTAAGAGTCCACTATCACCTTTTAAATTCGTTGACAATCTTGATTTTTTTTTGCAAGAAGTATGATTTCTGGAGTAAAAGTTTAGAAAGAATGGTTGGCTTTTTATTTTTATTTTCTTTTTGTACAACATATTATAAGATCTCATTCACTGACTTTAGACATTTTTAGATTTGATGGAGCATTCTAAGCCTTGATTAAATTTTTTAGAAATACTGTTTATTGCCAAAATGAATGAAATTGGTTTCTTCAGTTTTTTGATGTTTTGGTTTTTCTTTACAGGGTTATTGATGTTTTTTTACATCATTGTCCTCTTCTTCATCCAGTTGCATTAGTTCCTCATTAGTTAATTTTTCTATGTGTAACTGCAAAAGCTCTTCAATTGTTATCATCATCAATTTCTTATTGGCATCTTTATCCAAAAGATCAACAAAATTCTGCATTGAAGTTAATATATTTTAAGATTGTAATGACTCTTTGACCCATAGGATGAAGAAGTGATGTGGTATTCTATAGTATTAGTTGCCTCTATGGGTCCTGTTGAAAACATACACAGTTGTAAACTTTTTTTTAAAAAATCAACATCAATAAAAAAACTGCACAAACATATAGAAAAATGAACAAGAAGGGCAAAGGAAACCCGCAGTTGACAATTTTTGCATTCTTTTGCAAAATTATTAATCATTGCATTGAAAACAAAACCCAGACTGAAGTTTTATTTTTTAAAATTCATAGTTTTTTATTATTTCTTTTAAATTATTTAGAATTAAAAAAGCAATATTTAATAATGCCTCATTTAACTGTATATTGTTGTGGCCAAAGAGTGCCCAATTTATAGAACTGTATATTACCAAAATCTAATTGTGCAGTTAACTTAAAAAAAATCTGACATATTAAAAATAAAATATATATCTAACACTTCTGTGTTTGCATGTTGTGATCAATATTTAAGATTTTCTTTTGCAGATCTGAATACATTAGCTGTGGTCTTTCTTTTTATGGTATGAGATATCCCATTTTATTATGAGTGCTAGCTGTTTTTTTGAAATGACCTAGCAATTTTTCAAATAATACAGTATACTATGATAACAGAAACATTAACCATTTAAATAAAAATTAAAAAGATGAAACTTCTTAAATTTATCTGTATTGTATTTTCATAACACAAAATTTATTACTAAAGACATAATGCATGAAATCAATTCCTTCCTTCCTTTTTTTAAAAATCAAAAATACGTTTACGAAATAACAGTTTTGATTTGACTGAAATTAGTGTTCATAAAAGTTTTAATTTAAAATAACTCGACTGAATATTTTATTTAATATGAATACAGTTCATAATTTAATATTAGTTAATGATGTATGACTAAAATTTATTTTTAGTTTTAAGCTGAATGGAATTTGTATTTTTTTTGGTACTATAATGTTTCATGTTTTCCTGAAGGTTTGTGATGATGGTGTTTTAGGTCTATTTATATAATGGACTATTTTCATAATCTATTATGAGTATTGAATATCTTTAGAAAAATTTTAAATATTTCAAATACATTCAACTGTTAGTAATAGCCCACAGGTTAACTGTGGAATGTAGTTGAAATATTTAAATAAAGATAATTTTTTTAAAAGATATTTAATTCTTATATTAGATGATGGAAGTAGTCTATCAAATAAACAGTACATTAACTTAGATTTAATAACTTTTAATTTTGTAAAGTTGATTATTAATTGTATAATTCATGAAATCATTTCCTTCTCCCCCCATTTTTTTTTTACTGAAAATATTTTAGGTTTATAATGTAACAGTTTTAATTTGCCTGAGAAGTTTCTATGTAAAATTAGTTGATTGAATATTTTAGTTGTTATAGTACAAAAAAATTAAATTAATAGTATAGTGCACCTGGGTCTCATTTTACGGATAGATAGGTTCCTCAGAAAACGCACAAATGAAATCGTGCAAAAATAGATGTAACTTACATTGAAAAAGGGGGGATGTAGTCTGTGATTTTTCAAAATTCGTGTAAAAGCAAAGCACCAATGTAAAATTACTTTAAAATTTGTGCCAAAAAAAAAAAAAAAAATAAGGAAATAAAATATGACTAATAAAAAAATTTCAAATTTGAAAAAAATTGATACAAGACAAACTTTTTTTAAACTATAATATTTAATTTTATTCAAAATAATATATTTTTGTGCATAATTTACATTTTTTATACACATTTTAATTATTATCGATATTTGCCAAAAAACACATTCGTTTGCAAACTGAGGAAATACAACTAGCACTAACTTCACACTCATGTTGAGTCAATGGATTTCTGGTGACAACGTAATTAATCTTTGAGATGATGATTTTATTAATCATTTATGAACTTAGACTTACGATAATAAAAAGACATTTATTCACCACTGCTGGGAAAAATTTAATTAAAACTAACAACTAAAAATTAAATTCTTATTTTTGTCTTTAATTTTCAATTCTGTTTAAAAATCAAATTTCGTTTCACTGCTATTACTCACCTTTTAAAAATAAACTTGCTAAACACTAAATGATTAATAATTGATTATGTTCTTTTTTAAAAAGCAAAAATAGAATGTGATTTAAAATGCAAAATTAACACGCACAATGTTTGAACAAATTTATATTATAATCTTGTAAAATTTAATGTGTGTATACATAAAATGTGGAAATCATGATTTTAATTTCATTATTGCATAATATCTTACTATTATAAAGCATTGAAAATATTGAAATTACTAAGATGAAAGTCGAATTCCAATAATGTGCTATTACTTTCAATATAACGTAAGTGCACGAAATTTGTTATTTAAAGTAATAGCGCATTACGGGACTTCGACTTCCGGTGAATTTCAAAATCGCGTAACTTCAAAATCGTGTTAAATAAGTCCACGTAAAAACAGACCCAGGTGTATACAAGAAAATTTTTTTTTAGTTTTAATGCTGAATGAAATTTGTTTCTTTTTTTGTCATTGTATCTTTATAATTGCAATAATGTCTTCCTTGGCTTAGATATGTCTGAAACATATTACAATATTATGATTTAAAATTAAAAAAATTCTCTGCAATAAATGATTTTATACACTTATATTCAATAACTTTGATGAAGTAAAGTTGATTATTAATTGCATAATGAAGAAATCATTCTCCCCCTGCAAAATAACTTAAGATAACCAAATTTTATGCACATGTCAATATCCTTTAAGTAGTGTTACTTTGCTTCCTAAGAAAATATTAAATTTTATTTCACAATTTAACTAACAACTCACTAAGCAATGCTTTTAATCTGGGAGGTCATAATCACAGTGCTTAAACTTATTGGCTAAAGTGGTATTATTAGGAGAAAACACGGCATTAATATTTAGTGGCTGATATGTAAATTTGTAAATTACATATTACACTTCCTTGGAAATGCTATATAAGTATTTTTTGGTTATCGCATGGATGTTGTTAGTAGTAAAACATGCTTCTCAAAATTTTCTTTTCCAATCTTCGTGCACACACTGTTCTAACAGTTCATGGTTGGAAAGCATGGCCAGATTCAATTTCATGCTCCAGAAACACTAACTTTACATTATAATTTTTCTTTGTGTGAGAATACAAGTATTGATGCTGTGCCCCACCTCGTGGCACTATTAGTGTGCAACTGTCCATAGTAGATTGATTTGTAATTAGGATCATTGCAGCTGATATTATACACAATATGAAGAGTCTTGTCTGGTGACAGTCTGTCCTTCACATTGTTTAAGAGCTTATTCAAATTTGAATGGTAGTAATTTTTTTTGCACCAATAAATATACTATTAATAAGAACTTCAATTCATAAAAGTGAGTGAATATACACTTTTTAAGCTAATGTACACATTTTAAAATATAATATTAATACATTTGGTTATTGTACTTCAGCAAAAAGCCTTTTGATTACTTATTGTATTGAATGAAGCACATTTTAAAAATCTTTTGCAGTCTTTAAACTTCACTTTGGATTTGTCATTAATGAATGTATCGACTGTCTTGCAATAACACTGACTGAAAATTAAATAAAGTACTTTAATTGTATTTCGATTTTATAGTTAAAATACAATATACTATAATATTGTATACTGTACTGTGTATAATGAATAAACTCTATATTGTACATTTTTAGCATGAATGTCACCATTTTTCTTTTGGATGTTTTAAAGTCACTATTCATCAGTCTTACTTATAAAAATGGCTGTCATTTTTAAAACAGTGATTTTTTTTTGTAAAAAAAAAACGATTGAAATTTTTTTTGATTGCTATAGTGAATAATCTGTTGTAAATCAAAGTAGTAGATACAAATTATAATGAATCCTTGCATAACGATCAGATACCAAGCAGGATATAGATGTATTTTATCTGACTCTTTATTAGTTAGTTGAATAACCATTTATTTCTCTTAGCCATTATTTATTAATTTTTTGATTGTAAGAAAGAATATTGATGTATTTATTTCATGCCATTTTAATAGCTTAGTTTCTGTCTATATCTCTATTTGTGTTAATCTACATTTGTTATCTGCCCTGGGATGTGATTTATAGTTATCACAAGTAACATCTTCAGTAATAATATATAAAAACTTTTTTTTATAGAGCTTTTTGATGTCTTTGCTTCCTTTTTTTTTTAAATATATATTTTTAATGATAATATTTTTTGACTATTTTTTTCTAACTATATCTTTTTGATAGTTATATCAAAATATTTTTCAGTTGAGGTTTTTTTTTACACTATGTTTAATGATATAAAAAAGGTATTAAAGTTTATGAATAATTTTTGTTAAGGAAGGAGTAAGTAAAGGCACATCTTCCACTATTGTTGATCAAGCTTAATTGTATAATTGTGATATTTAATACTCTCAAATTGTCTTCAAGAAAATAAAGCATGCTTCCCATTCCATTGTTTTTGACTTATAAGTGATATCCAATCCATTTTATATATCCAAATTATTTTAGCAATACATTTCCATTTCCTTTTGTCAGGGAGGTTTTTTTTTTTAATTATCAGACCCAATACCATTAATAATAACATTACAATTAAATATGAATTTAAAAACTTCAGTTTGTGAAAATGGAGATACCATAAGAGATTTGCTGAAATTAAAATTGACCAATTGAAATTAACAAAAGATTCTTGGTGAATGAATAATTAAGAGAAAGAACTCTCCAAAACACCACAAAAATTTAAAATAGAGGTAATCAAAAATGCATAACTCAAATGCAACATGTCAAGCCATTATTCAGGACAAGAATGAATCACAAAATACAGTATCCTATCAGGATTATATATTGGAAGTTTTTTCCATATCATATTTTGATTCACATTGGCCATTTCCTAAAATCCAATACAAGCTTTCACCAATTTTCTTAATATGGGTATTTTGTATTGTATATATTTTAAAAAATAGTACCATATTTTTTGCATCTAATATGCAGGATATATATAAGTAATAATATTATAATTTGATGTCTGTATTTCTTCAAATCAATGTACAGTAATCTTATAATTGAATATTATAAATACAGTAATTAGATATATGTAAAGTATAATTTTAAAAATTTTATTCACTTAGGAGCACTTTCGACTATCCTAGTCTTTGTTAATGAACACTTTGAAAAGCTAACCTTCCCATAATTCCATGTTCATAACATTTGCTTCCTGTCTCTTAATTAAGTCTTGTTTGTATTTGTATATTAGCATAGCTTCCATTATTTTCCTTTTGTTATTATTTTTTTCAATTTGCAATATTTTTACATTATTATAATTGAAGTTAAAACCACAAATACATGACTTATTATAGTCGTAAAAAACGGATGCTGAAACATTATTATTTACTTTGCAATTTTGTTTCGTTTTCTGAACTCTCTTTAATAACAGCAAGTGTTCATTGGTTCTTTTTTCCAATGTGCATCTCGATTCCTCCATATATCTGCTACCACACCTATACATCCATTTATAAATGATGTAATTTTTATTTAGAAATGAGATTTTATCTTTAGAGTTATTTATTAATTTGTTTAATGTAGGAGGTACATAAAATGCAATGTCACATATACCTTTATAAATTTTCCTTATAAAATTTACTTGATCATTCGAAATATATGGTGTTGATATCCATATTTTTTTATTAGCAGGAGAGTCAATATTATTATTAATATTTTTATTCTTATATTTTGTATTAAAATTTTTAATAACATTATATATATGATGATAATTGTAGCCAACATTTAACAATTCATTTGAATACATTTAAATATTTTGGGTTGATCCAATGAATATTCAGCAATGCAAATAAGAAGAAGTGAAAGGAAAATTTAAAAAAATGTTATTTTCCAAAAATAAATACAATGAAAGCGCAAAACTGCACTAGATTTTATTCCAGGTCTTCCTCACATTTTGCTGACAAGTCGTGATTGTAATACAATAAGTATTGTACTGTAAACGTACAGCACATTACTTTTCAATGCACTCACATACACACACGTATATATAGATGCTTTATGTGTAATGAGTAGATATAAATTAAGATTATAATAGAAATAAAATTTTTAGAAAATAATAATGTTATTAATAACATATTAAGAAAGCATACTTACATATGTATTTACAATATTGTTTGTGTGTTCAATCGTTTACTTTTCTATTTATACCTGTTCATTTTTTTAAAAATAATTTTTTAATATCTTAATGAAAATATAGCAGTGTGTATCTCAATATATATTAATTTGTATTCATGAACATTTTTATGAGTATCAATCATTCTCTTTTTTATTTTATTTACTAAATTATCACATTTAACTTCTGTTTCTATAGTAAAGTGAAACTATTTTCTCATCACATTATCTTTTTAAATGATCAGTGAATAATGAACATTAGTGCCATCACCCATTTCTTTTCTCTCTAATGTATTGCTTAAATGCAACACCTATTTATTGAACGTTTCAAAATTTTTTTTTCACGTGTTAAAATGATGAGAAAGTTATATGTAATTTTATAGAAGAATTTCTATATATGTACATTAGAATGATGAAATGATAAAAAATAAAGTCAGATGTCACATGACTTAATTTGCTTATTTTGCGAGCTCTATATATAACATGTGCATTAGAAAGATAATTGATTATTTTTAGGAAATAACAGAATTGCTAATACTTATTAGTCTTAGTAAAAGATATTAATTTTGATCTTATTTCAAATTTATTCAATAATTAAATAAGCATTTGGGCAGATAATTTAATGCACATATGTGCATATACATCAAACAAATAGTATCTTTGAAATAATTGATCTGTAGGCAATAATTAAAAAGAAAGTCTTTCCTATTAATCGTTTTTGAAGAAAATTTTATATTAATGAATAGTAAATTTGCTTTGTTGTGTGACAATAAGTTTGTAATTCTGAGGCAAGATGAATTTATATTTATATAAATGAATAAAAAAGTATGTTTGAAATTTGAAAAATGATAATTTATACAGTAATTTCTTTATGTCAAATCTTTATGTGAATATCAAACTTTTAATTGCAGTGAATCCTATCTAATATAGTGTGTTTGGTATGTACACACACATCTAGGAAATACTTTTAATGCATATATATATAGTATAAAACATGTTTTCGGATGCATCCATGTTTAACAAAAATAATATTGAAATAAATATATCGTTTCAACAAGATAGCACATCGTCAACTGGGTGAAAAACTAAATAACCACGTGGTAACATTTGTCCTCACCTGGGTTAAAATACAATAATATTCATATGGGTATAGCAGGGGCTATATGATTATTAAGATTTTTTATACAGTTGATAACTATTGTCGAAACATCAGTATATTTACTTTACTATTATTTTATTAAACCCAGTTACTACCGAAAACATGTTTTATAAAACATCATTTGTCAATGAGAATGAATGTATATGTAAATGATAAATATTTTTCCAATAAATATATACAATCATGACAGACAAAAATAAATCATGGCCCTTATGCTGTAAAGTCACCAACTAAGGCAGCGGTTGGTGACCGAAGGCGGAGGGTGCCAAGGTTCCCCTGATTGTGGACCCAGGCTGCCATTTGATGATGACTTTTTATTTAGGTACTTACAACTGTAGATCACTTTAAAGTGAAGGAAGATTGCAAGAATTAGAAGAAAAACTTATATTAAATGGAACATTGTTGGAGTTTGTGAAGTTAGAAGAAAAGATGAAGAGACAATTGATTTAAAAAGTGGACATGTACAAGTGGAGTAGGATTCATTATAAATAAAAAGTGGGAAAACTACATTGTGAAGATTGATGGTGTGAGTGGAAAGATTAGTTATATAACTTAAATAGCAGATACCAAATGCAGATGATTCAGGTTTATGCCCCAATAAGTTCTCATAATGATGAAGTAGTAGGAGATTTTTGTATGGATGTACAAAAGGCTTTTGATCAGAGTAAACAACATTTTAAAATTGTTATGGGAGACTTTAATGATAGAATTGGTAAACAAATAAAAGATGAAAGTGTTGTAGGTAATTTTGGTTATGGTAATAGAAATGAAATAGGCTATAGACTTGTGGAGTTTGCAGGAAAAGAAAAACTTTATATTATGAATTCCTTTTTTGAGAAAAATGTTAAAAGAAAATGGACATGGAAGCATCCAAATGAAGGTACAGCAGAATTGGATTATATTTTGACTAACAGAAAATACATATTTCAAGATTGTAATGTTCTTAATAAATTTAACACAGGAAGTGATCATCGATTAGTAAGATGTAAGATACATGTTAATGCAAAATTAAAGAGACAAAAATTATTAAGAAAACCAATATTTACAGTTGATATTCCTAATCTTCAGAAATGCTCTAATGAATTTAAATTAGAACTTACAAATCGGTTTCAAGTATTAATAGATTTTTGAACATGATTCAGATTTGAATGAAATAAATAAGAAAATAACTGATACACAATTTAAAAATTGTAACAAAGACATCTGGTAGAAAAAAGCAGCAATTGACCAGTAAAATTTCTACTGAGACTAAAAAATTTTTTGAAGAAAAGAAGAAATATGAATATATACAAAAATGATGTATTAAAAAAAATTGAATATCTCAAATTTTGTAAAATGGTGTGGAAAAGAGTTGAAAATGATATAAGAAAGTATAACTGTGAACTAGCAAGGAATGCTGTAGAAGAGAATAAAAGTCTCAAAAGTGTAAAACAACATTTTGATATTGATAGGAAATTTATATCTGCAATAAGGAAAAAAGATGGAACTATTACTAAAAAAAGATGACATCATGAAATGAGTAGAATACTTTTATCAAAAATTATATAGTAATAAAGAAGAAGTACCTCCTATATCTATTACATCTTCTGAATTGCCCAGAATTTTAAATGAGAAGTGAGGCATGTAATTAAATTTATGAAGAAAGGAAAGGCTCCAGGTAATGATGGAATTATAATTGATATATTAAAAGAAGCATGTCTAAATGATAAAGATGTACCAGATGATTGGAAGAATGCAATATTAATATTAATATTTAAAAAAGGTGATAAAGAAGATATTAGAAATTACAGACCTATCAGCCTTTTATCAGTTATATACAATTTTTTTACCCAGATAATTACAACTCGTCTACAGAGAACATTTGGATTTCCACCAATGAAGAGAACAAGCTGGATTTAAAAGTGGTTTTAGTACAGTAGATCATATCCAGGTATTGAGAGAAGTTATAGAAAGGACAAATGAATATGAGTTGCCATTATGTTTTACATTTGTAGATTATAAAAAGGCATTTGATTCTATAAACATTTCTTCAGTGATTAAAGCATTGGATCATCAAGGTATAGATCCAGGATATTGTCATATTTTAAAGAATATTTATAAAAATGCAGCAGCAACAATTAAATTACATAATGATACTAGGAAAGTCAACATTGAGAAGGGTGTAAGACAGGGTGACTCCATATCTTCAAAACTTTTTACAGCAGTGCTGCAAGAAGTATTTTGTGGATTAAAATGGGAAGCTAAAGGAGTGAAAGTAAATGGAGATTATTTCATTTAGATTTTGCAGATGATGTAGTTGTTTCTGCAAATAATGCTTTAGAGCTGCAGGAAATGTTGAAGGAGTTATCAAATGAAAGTAGAACTAAAGATAAATGTTAAAAAGACTAAAGTAATGTTCAAGGGATTTTCCCAAAATATGTAAAGATTGATTATGATGAGTTAGAAGAAGTTAACAACTACACATATCTTGGTCAGATTATTACCATAAATGGAAACATAATGAATGAAATTAATCATAGAATTAAACTTGGTTGGAGTGCTTTTGGTAGAAATAACTTGATACTAAGTATCAAGGAAATATGTATATGTGTTTGAACAGAAAGGTTTTTAATAAATGTGTTTATCAGTTCTTACCTATGGATCTGAGACTTTGACCCTTAATAGAAGTGCAATACAGAAACTTCATACCACTCAAAAAAGTATGGAGAGATGCATGTTAGGAGATCGAAAATGCAATATATGGGTGAGAGAACAAACAGGTGTTACTGACGTCATTGAAAAAGTTAAATGACTGAAGTGGAGTTGGGCTGGACATTTTGCTAGAAGAGATGATAATAGATGGACAATTGAAATCTTGAACTGGATTTCAAGAGATTGTAAAATAACTAGAAAGAAACCACATGTGAGATGGATAGATGAAATGAGAACGTGTGCAGGGATGATGTGGTGAAGAGAAGCTAAAAATTAGAGAAGATGGTTTGAACTTGGAGAGATCTTCATCCTGCAGTGGATTGATAATGGTTGTTGTTGTTGATGATAAAAAAACTAACCATCAAATAATAAATAGACATACATTACCTTACAAATAAATGTTTTAAAAACACGGACAACCCATACCTAAATCTTAGTCTTAAATAAACCAACAATCATTGACTATGTTAGAAATGAAGCTTGCTCTGTCTCCTAATAAGACTTTTTATAGTCAAAAAATGTTGCTTTAGGTATGATAGTCTACCCATGCTTTTAAAACATTTATTGATTGAGGAATGCATACCTATTTATAGCACATGTTGTAACCTTCCCTTTCTTCCATATATATATATATATATGGATAGATACTATATACCTATTTATAGCACATGTTGTAACCTTCCCTTTAAACCAATCCTATATCACTTATGGGTAAATACCCAGGGCACTAATTTTATCAACAATAGAGTAAGTTAAGAAGAATCCAAAGTTGATGTGGATTTAAAATCTCAACAGTGTAAAATTGATGATGAAATAGAACACTTTTGTAAAAATAATATAATAGATGTTGAATCTAAAATAGATTTAGGAATTGACAAATGTATATTTGATGATGAAATTATAAGAGAATCTAAAATTAATGATGAAATCATAGATGATTGTGATATTGATATGAAAATTTTAGGAGAGACAATTTTTTTACAAGTATGGCAATGTACTTTGAAATAGATACTGAAATTATATTTTGGAAGAATAAATATAAAGAGGCACAAGTAGAAATATTAAATGATTTTGAAGTGTTTAATAATACCATGCATAATAAAATTCCATTTTATACTTTTGTGAACTTTATATAGATGTAGAAGTGTTGGAGTTTGTGGGTGAAGGTAATTGTAATAAATAGTAATGGTTTTGACCTCATGAAGTATGAAGTTATCAGTACGGCAGTTTTATCTTTGAATACATGAATCTTACTGAATTCCAAAGTAGGAAAAATGTTCTTGATGATGAGAATTATTGTGTAAAATGAAATGTATAATTTGTAGAAGTGATTGTGATTATCAAAAATTGATTTTATATGGTATTAAGATAATATATTTGTTTGGAATAAGAAAATAATTATTATAAGGATAAATGGATAAACCAATGTAATGTAAATTGTTGACTCATATGAAAAATATATTCAGTTTAAAGCCAAAAATATAAATGTTAATTATTTTTGAGTTTCATTGTATTGATGGTTAATAAACTAATCAAAGTGGTTTATATTGTTAGAATTTAGGGAGTTAAAGGAACTCCATATTCTAAAGTTCATCATCATTGTTTTTTTTTTTTATAAATTTGACAGTGTATATTTTTTATTTTTTGAATGTATATATATATCTACTTAGTTCATTTATATTTTTAAATATTAGGGATAAATATTTGTTTGTTATGTATTTGAGATCAAATTAATAAGATATTAAATGTTAACTGAGTTCTGACTAAAGTTTATATATCTATAAAGTCAGAATAAAAATTTTATTTTTTAAATAATAAACATTATGAAAGTTTTGCCTTTGTTTATAACACTTATGTGCTAGTATAGAGATGGTGATCATGTGATGTTTAGTGGTTAACCTTTTAACCGCTAATTAAATGATTGGTTGTATGAGGTAAAAATCAAATCTTTTAATGCCACTCACAAACTGAAGACAAGCCTTTGTTAAAACATATTCCAAATATTACTACGAAAAGTATATTATTAATTTTTCAGGTTGAGAAAGAAAGTTCAAAATAAATTGCATCTTATTACAATTAATGAAAATAATTTTGTTTTAATTGAATAATTTATTTCCAAAAAAATTCTAATGGTGAAATGAAAATCTACTTCTTTATTTCTTTCCTTTGTTCTTCCAGCCAATCAGAATGTCTTTTTGGTGAGAGCTGCTAAGAACAATCACAAATAATGTTCTTCTTTGTTTAGGTTTAAATGGTTTTTTATTTTTCTTGTAGTGGAGGGAGAGTTAAACTCTTAAATTTGTGGGAAAAACATTGATAATTCATTGTAATTGGAATAATTTTTTTTCATAAAAGGGGAGGAGTTAATGAAATAGTATTATTCCTTTGGAATATATTTCATTGCTATATAAATTAAGTAAATGTATAGAAAGAAATTTTATTAATTTAAAAGTGTGACATTATTGATATTTTAAAAGACTGACTTGTTATTATTAATATAAAGGCATTATATATATTTTTTATAAATAAAAATTGATTTTATTAAACAATAATATAAAATGAAATTCAAGTGTTTAATTTAAGAATATTAATTTTAAAGAATTGATGACTATTTTAAATAATTTTAAAATTGACTGTAGATTTATTTATTGTTCTGTTATCAAGTAGCCAAGGATGATTTCTGATCAATAAAACTATTTTGATCATGTGAACATAATCCTGCTGAATTAAAAAGAAAAACACTGGATTTTAAATTCTCAAAATGAACTTGTAAATAAATAGGTTTTATTCCAAGAATTTGGGAACCATGACTCAAATGGATAATATACTTCTTCATGTTTTCATTTATTATGAATATGATTTCTTAACAATCATCAAGTGGTACAAAAATCATGATTTTTTTCTATATCTTTCTTTAGTTCTATCTTCTATAGTTTAAATAAAGTGCCATTATCATAAGAGATCATCTGATATATCACAAATTTGAATAACATTAATGGTAAATAAATTAAAACTATAGAACAATTTATAAATATTCATTCAATTTTTATTTATTTATGATAAATTGTTTTTCACATAAATATATCATGCTGATATTAATTATTTATATATTGCCAATTCTCAAATATTGGATCGATCATTATGTGCATCATTATCAAAGCTATATACAAGTAATATTTTCAAACATTTTAAATATAATGCTCAAAATAATATATATATATATATATAATAAATGATAGTTTATTTTATTTTATAGATGTCACATTTTATTACAGATTGTGAAATATATAATCTATGTTATTTAATGATCACCACTAAATATCACATAATCATTTTCTGTATCTGTGCATGTGTTAGAATTAGTTGGTTAATATTATTTATTAATGAATTAGAAATTAAAATAATTTAAAAAAAGAATAATAAATCAAGAACCAATGTAGTATTCTAGATATGTTGATGATACCTTAATAATTGATAACAAAAGAACTATAAATAATATAAAGAATTTAATAATAATATATTATAATGGCATAAAAAAGAATAAGAGAGGAAAGAGAGACTGTTATATGCTCAAATGTCAGGTGCCACATTTGCAATGGTAAAAAAATGAAAACATGAAAATTCCTCTTGTTAACCCTACTATATTTAGCTTTTTCTGACAGTTTTCTTTTCTCACATGTCTAACATAAAATATATGATAAAATGATTATTACATGTCAGAAAATAATAAATTTGACTTTATTCAATTGATATTTTTGTCTATTATTGAAATAAATTGTAAATGTTCATATTTTGTTTCTGTAAATATTAAAAAAAATGTGACCGTAATCAAAACAAAAGACATTAGATGTCATCGTTTCTAGAAAGATTATTTTCAGTTTATAAAATCAATGAAATATTTCTTGTTTCTCATTATTTGTAAAAATCTGAATGAATATTTATTTATTTTTTTAATATCTAATGAATTAATGCTTTAAAAGTTTAAATTTTTTGAATATTTATTGCAAAATTATATTTCCTTGATATTTTCTTACTCATAAATAAAACAGGCAAAAACTCTCCATATAGTAGTCATCTTGTGCTAACCAGAGTAATCAATGGATGCCAAAAGGCTTGTGCATAAAGTCTTTATCTAGAGCCTACTCATCCAATATCCCCAGACTAGTTTCTGGTTTGTGGCCTTCATCAGTGAGGATCATTGGATCTGAGAGCACTGCACCTAGATCTTAGGATCTAATGCAACCCTCCAGTAGCCCCCTTTTATCTCTACTTAACTACAAAAGTATGAGAATGAAATTGAAAACACAATATTTTCAATCTAAGCTCAATAGCTTATATAGTCATATGGGTCTGAACTCAATTCAGCACTCATACATTTTGGTAACTTTGGCACTTTAACAAGCATAGTCACCATTATTCTATTAGGCAGGATTGATGGATAAGGACATTCAGAAGGTGGTAGAAAAGGTTAAAGATGGAGTAGAGAAAGTAGATTATGAGGCGGTATTGATAGGAGATTCACTAATAAGAGAATGTGGGGATATAATTGCAAGGGAAAATAGAAGCAGGTATGTTAGAGTATGTTTGCCTGGAGCAAAAATTAGGGATGTGACAGATAAAGTAAGAAAGCAAGGTAGTAGAGATGTATATGTAATTGTAGGGACTAATAATTTGTTAGAGCCATCAGAGAAAGTAATGGATGAGTATGTAGAATTGATTAGGAATTTGAGAGAGATTAAAGGAAGAGTAGGAGTAGTGGGACTATTACCAAGATTTTATAAGAGGCATTTGTTAGATAAGGCATGTTCTATAAATGAGAGAGTGAAAAAAATGTGTGAGAGAAATAATGTTGTGTTTGTGGATGTATGGGATTGGTTTATTGGAAAGAGGGAGTTGTATAGTAAAGATGGTTTGCTCTTAGGAAAACAAGGAAGTGAAGTTTTAGGGAGTCTGATATTTAAAGAATATAATTTGGAAAACCTTTAAAGGGGGGTGAGCTTTTAAATTGTAATATTATCAAAAAGAAGAAGAATGGAGGAATATAAGAAATAAGCAAAAGATGGTTGATTTAGATATAAGTGTAGATGTGGAGAGGGAATGGTTTTGTAAGATTAGTGGTAAGAAAGTTTGTTATAAATGTAACGGAGAAGAAGGAAGCAAAAGAATTTATAAAAGAGTAGTTAGGAAAGAAGAAATTGTTAAAATTGGGTTTTTAAATATGCAAGGTGGTAGGAGACCAGAAAAATGGCTGGAATTAAATAAAGCAATTGAAAATGAAGGGCTTGAGGTAATAGCAGTAGTGGAAACTCATCTAAGAGAAGAAGAACCTATTTTGGAAGAGGTAGTATGGCAGGGTATAAACAGAAAAGAAAAAGAAAAAAGGGGTGGTGGTATAGGTGTTATATCGAAAATTTTTTTAAGTACTGTTAAATATCAAGAACATTTGTGGTTTGAAATAAGATTGGGTAGACAAGAATGGATGGTGGCTGTAGTGTATATCGCCACTGGAGATTGTCAAACTGTAATGGAGTGGAACAATAGTATATATGAATGCCTAGTTAAGGATATACAGAGTTTTAAAGAAAAGAGGAAGAGAATAATGATTATAGGGGATATGAATGGGCATATTGAAGAAATTGATGATGTAGATAATAAGAATGGTCAGTCTTTGAATGAATTTTGTCAAAGAGTAAATTTGAGCATTGGGAATTTATCAAATGTATATGATGGACAATACCCATGGTCTAGGAATAATGTATTTCACACAATAGAGTATGTATTGGTAGAGAAAGAGGGAATGAATAAAATACAAAAAATTAAGGTGTTTGATAATGAAGAGAGAGTGTGTAATAGTTATCATAACTTTATTGGAATATAAATGGTTAGTAATG
Organism: Epiperipatus broadwayi; assembly: GCA_028023455.1. Lineage (NCBI taxonomy): Eukaryota > Metazoa > Onychophora > Udeonychophora > Euonychophora > Peripatidae > Epiperipatus > Epiperipatus broadwayi. The sequence continues at coordinate 4,731,212 of JAQFVV010000059.1, forward strand.
TGATGGAGGATAGAAGTAAAGGTAGAAATAATAGTGAAAGATGTGGATGGAGAGTGAATGATAAGAATAAGTTGGAAGAGTATAAAATAAAAGTTGAAGAAACCATGGAGCAGTTGGTTGGTAATAAGTATAAGGACTGGTGTGGTGAAGAAGAAAAAGTGGCAAATAGGGTTTTAGTCAAGAATATGAAGAAGAATAAAAGTAATAAAAAAATGAGAGTTAGTAAAAGTGTAAAAGAGAGGAAAAAAGCATGCAGAGAATATAAAGTGTGCTATTAAAAATAAAGAAAGTGAAAATGATATTGATGCTAAATGGGGAAAGTACTTAGAAAAGAAGAAGCTAGCTAAAATGGATAATTATAGAGAGAGGATGAAGTTAAATAATAAATTGTTGGAGGATATTAATAAAAGTGGAAGAGATGGGAGTAAAAAATTTTGGAATTACATTAAAAGGAGAAATGTAAGGGAAAGAGAGATAGTATTAATAGATGATGAGGGAATAGAATGTAGCTCTAGAGGTGAGCTAGAGAAAATCTTAAATAGATATGTAATGGATATGGAAAAGATGTTAGATGTGAAGGAATTAGTGATAGAAAACAGGAAAGCAGTTAGTAGTGGGAATATTAGGTTCACAAAAAATGAATTGAATGAAGCAGGAAAGAGATTGAAAAGTGGAAAGATGAGAGGTTTAGATGGATGGGCAGCAGAGATGGTAATGAATTTAGGGCATAGAGCAAAAGCAAAGTTATTATCATGTTTTAATAAGATGGTGCAGAAGACAGTTTTTCCGGGTAGTTGGAGTAATACAAGAATAAGATTATTATTTAAAGGAAAGGGTAAGGATCATAGAAAGTTAAATAATTATAGACCGATAGTGGTAACATCAGTTTTATATAAAGTTTTCACATATATGGTAGCTGGAAGAGTTGTAAAATGGATGGAAGAGAATAATGTAGTGGGGGAAATGCAAGGAGGTTTTAGGTCAGATAGGCATATAGGAGAAAGTTTGTTTGTAGTTACACAACTTATGGAAATGAGTAGGAATTTAGGTAGATTGTTATATATGAGTTTTATAGATATAGAGAAAGCATATGATAGAGTAAATAGAAATAGATTATGGGTAAGATTAGCCAAGTTGGGAATGGATGAAGCTTTAGTAAATATTATTAAGAAATTATATGAAAATAATTATTATACTTACCAATTAGGGGATATAGAATCAGTTAAAGTTAAAAATGGAGTGGGATTAAGGCAAGAATGCCCTATGTCACTGATTTTGTTTTTGTTGTTTTTGAGTGAAATGGAAAAATCTATAGAAAGACTAGGAAGAGAAGTAGAAATACCATTAATAGGTGGCAAAGGAGTATATATTTTGTCGGGTCTTTTTTTTGCAGATGATATCTTTTTATGTGCAGAAAGAAGAGAAGATATGGATATTATGATGAGAACATGTGCAAGGGTGGGTAAAGAGATTGGGATTAAATTTAGTAAAAAAAAATCAAATATAATGATGGTTAATACTGGGGAAAGAGAGGATGTAGTTTTTTTATTGGGGGATATAAAGTTAAGTGTGGTGAATAGATATAGATATTTGGGAATCATCTTAGGTAATCAGGAAAATTGCTTGGTTGAATGGGAGAAAAAAATTGGTAAATGAAGCAAAAAAAAGAAAAGGTTTGGTAAAGAAACTAACAGTATTTTCATATAATAAATATGATGTAGCTAGAATTGTATGGAAGGGACTTGCAGTAGCAGGGTTAACATATGGTAATGATGCATTATGTGTTAGTAAAAGGATTTTAGATTATTTAGAGAAAGTACAAAGCGAAGTAGGAAGACATGCATTAGACGCAGACATGTGGACATCAAAGGAGGCAATTGAAGGAGAAATGGGATGGTCAAGTTTCTATATGAGAGATGCAAAAAGTAAAATGAAAATGTTTGGTAGGTTGCAGTTTATGGATAGTAAAAGAATAGCCAAAATAGTGTTTAATTGAGCTATGAGTAAAGGGCAGGTAACAAGATGGGTGAGAAAGGTAATGCGGTATGCAAAAGATTTGGATAAAGATTTTATATCGGTATACTTGTATAAAAGGTGGGATGATTGTGTTAGGAGGATTGTTGAGTGTTATAATGGTAAGGAATGGGATAAAAGAATAGAAGCATTAATAAAAAATAGGAAGTTGGAGAGATGGAGAAGTAGTATGGAGGGTAAGAAGAGTTTAAATATATATAGAAGTAAACAGAATATTGGAAGTGAGTTAATTTATGATAATAGTAAGGAAAGTAGTTTATTGTTTAAGGCTCAAACGGGATCTTTAGCAACAAGAGAATATACATGTAAATGGAAAACTATGGGTGATTTAGTGTGCAAATTGTGTACGGAAGGTATAGAAAATATTAGGCATCTGTTGATTGAATGTAAATGCTTGAAAGCAGAAAGGGTACACATAATGAAGTTATGGGAGAATAGGTATGAACAAAGTGACAATACAGTAAGTGAGTTAGTAGTTTTTATGCTGGGTTTGCGAAAAGATAAGGGGGATTTAGATTTAAAGGCCATAGAGTTGACAAAGATTATGTTGTGGAAATGGGATGGGGCAGAATATGGGAAGACTTAAAGTGGGGAATGGAAAATAAAGTGGCTAACAGGTTTATCTGGGCATAGTTGCTGAGATATTCTTGACTTCGTTTAAGGAGAAGCCAAATACATCACATCACATCCTGTTTAATAACAGTTATGTGCTAGCATGAGATGGTGATCATGTGATGTTTAGTGGTTTAACTCGTAAATAAAGTAGCTTGTTTACATCAGTGGTAGAATTTTTTAATTTTCTTCAGGCCATATTTATGTTAGTTGCTAATGTAACATTCTATTTTTGAAAATAAAGTATTTCAAGTCAAATATAGTGCAAATTATTTTTTAAAAAAAATATAAAACAGTAATAAATTTCCAAATAAACATGTTTTTGCATCATTGGAAACTTCAATGTCATAAAATGCAGAATGTTTTACAACCTTGTCAGCAGGCAATGTCAGGGCAGGGCTTATGTCTATTGTAAGAGTGGGAATTTTGAATTTCCTGCTTTTTTTGAGGGAAAAAATTTATTATAATAAATTATACTGTTTTACATGCATTTTAAGTATAATACTTACGAAAAATTCACCAGGGGGTGAATTGACTAAAAGACATTTCTCTGTCATCTCAAAGTCAAATGGGTTTATGACCTAAGACTCTGCACAAAGTGAATCTGTAACAGTACAAAATGAGGAAATATTTAATTAGTCTATTTATTATAATAAAATAACCAACTTGTATAAATGCCAAAATGTGTAATGGAATAAATTGATCAAATGGAATGTTTACTTGTATATGGCCTATGAATTGATAAAGCGAATATCTGTAATAATATGAATTCTACAACATCAAATATGTAATAATATAAATGGGCCAATAATTAAAATTAATAGAGCTAGACAAATTGACCAAGCCAAATTTGCAATGTAATAAATGAGAAAAGATTAATTAATTTGTATTAATAAAATAATCCAAAATCTATACTGAATCATTAAGATTTATTAATAATACTTATATACTAAATAAATATCAAAATGACTGGACATCATAAAATAATGTATTTAAAAATTATAAGAGATATATTAATTGTTTATATTGGTATCCATTAATAAATAATTCTATTATTAAATATTAAAATTTGTATTAGTATTAAAGAATAAATACAATTATTTAAGCTTGATGCTTGTATAAAATTTTATCAAAAATAATCTATCGAGTAGCTTTTTATGTTAAAATGATACCAATTTTGTTCAAAAACATAAGGTTCACTCTTAATAATTACCGAGTACTAATACAGTAATAAAATTTATATTATTTTGTTTATTAAATTTTATATGTTTATGTTTGCGATGAGACTCTAAATTATGATTACTATATTATATATTTACTAATTTAAATACGTCTATTAACTCAAATTTAATAAATAACAGTGGTTTTATTTAGAAATTAATAACAAAACAATTAATATGCTTTAATAATTTAAATCAATGCATTATAAAATATATGTGTTTGAATTTTCAGATGGTGTGAAGATATAAATTGTTTTTAAAACCATAAAAAAAATATTTATTTGTTGTTTTCAATAAATTATATATATATGAAAATATTTATTTGTTTCAGTTTGCTTTCTGACTATTTATCAGCAAACAAAACTAATTTTTAAATGTAAATTTATATAATCTGTTTAAGTTGTAATTATTTATCAAGTGCCCAGGAAGTATATGTAAATACTTTAAGACAGGCTTTAACCTATGTCATATGCACCTTGAATGTTTAAACAATATCTTTAATTATTTGCCAATAGAGGGACCTCTCAAACATCAGCACAAAATAGGGACCTTTATAAAGATAAGAGTGGTCATCTTATCTTTAATCTAACTTTCCACTTATATAGGCCAATCTGAAATGTCTTGATTTGGGAATGTGAAGCTCTTGTTCTCTCCACTGTTTAAGTCCACTATTTCCTTTAAAAATTAAACTTTGCAAAATCTTGTGATTTACAATGAGAATAATATTACGATCTTTATACTGGAAATATATAAACTAGTGTAAAGTTTTGGTTAATTATATATCCTTATATTCACTCGCATATGTATACATTAAGTAATTTTTTGAAATCAGAATAATATTAACACCAATAATAATTACATAAATAAATAACTATATAAACTGCTTGATCATTAATTAATGATTATACAGAGTTGTCCAGTCTTTAAATCACTTCTTACTACATTCATCCACTAAAGAAAATCAATGAAATAATATTTAAAGTATAGTATTTCCCAAGAGTTTGTTTCTTTTAAAAGTATCCATAGTTTATTTTTTAAAAAAACCCTTAATGATTTAATACAAAATCTGCTTTGTAGTTTACAAAGAGCAACATGTATTATTTATCTTTTTTAAAATGGTATATAATTATTTCAAATTCATAACTATTCCATTTGAAGTTATAATCTTTAGATAAATTATTTCTCTCCTTTAATGGCACATAAAGTAAAGGCATAGTTATATATTAATTCACACAGTTAAGCTTTCAGGGGATCTTTAAAAAAAAGGTATTTAGGTATTTATTTCATTTGTTAAATTATTATTATTCTCATAAATTACTGATTTTCTGCCACACACACATATGTATATAAATTCACATGGTATCAAATAAGCATTTTAAATTTTCCTCCTAGAATGCTCCAATAATAAATTCCATTTTAGTTATTTTAAGTAGCTTTCAAAAGATTACATGTCTTTTTTTGAAGTAAATGCCAAATTTCCTGTTCAGTTATTCATATTATTATTTTACTTAAAAACATTATATCATTTAAAAAATTAAGTACTGTAAAATGCAGTATTAACTGAAGTGATTAATATACATAATATATGCATAGAGTCAAGTAAGTTTGTTAATTCACTGTCTTATATATCATTGATCAATTGATGAAATATTGAGGTCATTGACCTAGATACCATTTTAATATGTATCTTTTATTTAAAAAACATTCCTTTTACTAGAGTTCTTGTACAACTAGTATCCCAAACAAGATGTCTTCCTTTAATTTTAGCAATAATATTTTAAACTAAAATAATTTTATTTTTTTTCTTTAAAAAATATATTTGTTTCACATAAAATTATTACATTTTATATTTTTTAATAATAATAATACTTCTGAAAATATAATTTTTAAAAAATATATACAATTTAAATATGCAAATTTATTTATAGAATCATACATATATATCTAAACCTATTATTTTTTGAAATCTGTAGATAGATACAACATTATTGTAACTTTTATTAAACATATAACATGTCTTTAAAATAAATAAATAAATTAATAATGAATTACTTCATATTTGCTGTGTCTATTAATAATTCTAAAATTAAGATAAACATCACATGACAATTTTAAACATCTACCAACATATAAATTCACAACATCACATAATCACCATTTCCTATGCTTGCTTAACTGTTATTAAAATAGGTAAAACTCTCTATACATATTGCCACTCAGTGTAAGACAGAGTAATCAACAAATGCCAGAAGGCTTGTGCATAAAATCCCCATCCAGAGCTTACCCATCCAATATCCCCAGACCAGCTTCTGGCCTGTGATCCTAAAATCTAGGTGAAGTGCTTTCAAATCCAGGGCTCCTCACTGATGAGGGGTACAGGTTGCTCTGGGGATGTTGTATGGGGGGGGGGCACTGGATGGGGATTTTATGCACAAGCCTTTTGACATTCATTGATTACTCTGGCTTGCACTGAGTGGCAATATGTATAGAGAGTTTGCCTGTTTTAATAAATTCACAACAATAATTTTTTTAAGAAATATGATAATGCCTATATCTAATTCAGGATGAAACAATATATAATATTAAATTTACAAAAAGTGGAATTTGATGTTAAAATAAAGTGTTCAGACATAAAGATTAATGTAGATAATGATAACAGAATTATATTAAAACATTTCTTCAAAGAAGATAAATTAAAAAAGATAATTTCTATAGATTCACATCTGGCATGGATACAAAGTATGGACATTATTAAAAATTTTAAGCCACAAAAATGTAGAGATAATACAGATAAAAATATAGCTACTTTACAAAGTAGTTCATTGAACTATACAAAATTATGGACATAACCGTAAGAGTATTGAAAACATGATTTTTAATTATAAACTATCTAATTTAAATAATTATTATTAATAATAATAACAGCTCTAAAAATAGTAAAAATAGATAAAATGTTTATACTTTTCTAAAATTTATTATACATTACTAAAAAATAAAAAGTATATAGTTAAAAACATTAATATAGGATGATAAAATAGTAAAAATCTTGACAAATTAGTAAATAACTGTAAAATAAGATGATATGGAATATAAAAAAGGAATTGTATATAGAATTATTTGTGGCAAGAACAATATGATTTACTATGAACTTACATGGAAACAATTAAATAAAAAGGAAAAGAAGATAATAATGCAATGAATAGAAATAATAAATCTACCTTATATATTTATTATTTAAAATTGACATATAATAGATTATGTAAAAATTTATAAACCCTTTAAACTGTATTAAAGAACCTAATAGAAAAAAAATATATGAAACCAATTACATTATTTACAACAAATATAATTGTATGATTACAAATAATAGTTACTTAATTTAACTAATACTTGGATAATAATAAATGAATGGAAAATTATATAATATACATTTATACAGGTTTTTTTTTACTCTTATACATAATATATTATTGTTATAATAGATTCTAGTTAATTTTATAAAAAAGAAATAAATGGCATTGTGTATGGAAAGTAGATTTGAATTATAGAATGGTTCCAACATATTGAAAAGGGCAAAAATCAACAATATTTTCCAAAAAAGAGCTTTTCTGTGTTATTATATATATGTGTGTGTGTGTACAATCATAGCTGTTATATAAAGATATTTTATATTATATCATATGATTTATTAAAAAGATTATAAAACAATATAATTTAATGATCTTTCTTCTATCATTTCTATACAAAATCTTCACAAAGGTAATTATAAATTGTTTTCAATTTGGATTCTAATCAACCAAAAGAACAAATGGATTTAAAAGTAGTTTTAGCAAAGTGGAGTATATTCAAATATCGACCGAAATTATATAAAGGAACAATGAATAGGAGTTCTCATTACACCTTGAATTTATAGAATATAAACAGGCATTTGATTCTATAAACATTTCTACAATGTTTAAAGCTTTGGATAATCAAATTATTTAATTGGGAATATTATCCCATGCTGATGAATATTTATTAAAATTTATCAAATTTCACAGCAGTTTTACAAGAAATATTTTGTAGATTAAAATAAGAAACTAAGGGTGTAAAATTAAATGGAGATCATTTAAATTATCTAAATTTTGCAAATAGTATTGTCATTTTTGAAAATAATATTCCAGAGCTTCAGAAGATGTTTCAAGAATTTTCAGATGAAAGTAAGAAAGCAGGATTAAAAATAATTGTTAAAAAGTCTAAAGTAATGTTCAATGGAATTTCTCATAAGAAAATAAAGATTGCTAATCATGAATTAAAAGTTAGCAACTACAAATATTTTCTCCAGATTAGTAATACAGATAAAAACATGATAGATAAAATTGATCATTAATTTATAAGCAAGCATAAGAAATGGTGACCATCTGATGTTTATTGGCTTAAAACCAATCCTGCCTAATAGAATAGTGGTGGCTATGGTTATTAAGAACCAAAGACACCAAAATGTATAAGTACTAAACTGAGTTCAGACCTATATGATTATATAAGCCACTGAGCTTGGATTGAAAATATTGTTGCATTTTCAATTTAGGACTCATAGTTTTGTAGTTAAGTAGAGATAAAAGGTGACTGCTAGAGGGTTGCATTAGATCCTATGATCTAGCTGCAGTGCTCTCAGATCCAAGGCTCATCACTGACAAAGGCCACAAGTCAGAAACTAGTCTGGGGATATTGAATGAGTAGGCAATAGATGGGGATTTTATGCACAAGCCTTCTGGCATCCATTGATCACTCTAGCTTGCACTGAGTGGCAATACTGTATGGAGAGTTTTACCTGTTTTAAAATAAATATGTTTATGTGTTTGAAATGAAATTAAATATGTTTTAGCAGTATAATGTTTGACTATATACCACTTACTGTAAGCTTCCATAAATAATAATACATGGAAGATGTATAGTGCTTATTAAATCTTCATCCTGTTATGTTCTATCCAATATCCCAAGAATAGTTTCAAGTTTATGACTTTCATCAATAAGGATCTTGGAATTTTGGACCAGTGCACTTGATTTTTAGGATTTAATGTACTATCATCTTACATTCATTTTTACTTACTAAAGTTTACATATAAAATAGAAATGTGAAAAATTGTGTTGCTATAACAACAATATATAAAATAAAATCATGTGACATCACATTTATTTATACCAAATCCTAACCATCGGTTAGAGGTATCTATAGTTCTTAAAAAACTGATGACCCTACAATATATAAAAACTGAACTGGTTTTAGACCTATACATCTATATAAACAAATTGACTTAGATTAAAAATACTTGTGGTTTTTAGTTTGGGCTGATAGAATAATAGAGAGGTAGATGATAAATGCTAAAAGGAGAATATGTTATATCCTAAAGGTTCAGATGCATTAGTTGGATATCCAAAGCTCTTCACTGATGAAAGCCACAGGACAGCACAGAATAAGGATTTAATAAGCATTATTATATTGCATTTACTATTACTTACTAAAGTTCCCAGTAAGTGAGATAGGGATGGTGAACAAGTTTTGCTGCTATAGCAGCAATATATAAACTAAAGTCATGTAATGGAGTCAGCTTATATGTGTTTTAGTAATTATTACCTATGAATCTGAAACTTCAAATGTAATTAAAGGAGAATACAAAGATTTCAGTCTGCTTAAAAAAGTATAGATAGATATATGAAAGAAATAAAAAATATCAAAAAATAAATATGGATAAAAAAACAAATAGCACTGACATTAAAAGAAGAGACTGAAATGAAATCAAGTTGGGAATATTGCTAGAAGACTAATAAAATGGACAAATCAAGCATTGAATTGGATCCTGATAGATTATAAAAGATCCAGAAAAAGTTTTCTAGTATGATGTGGGCAGTGGATAAACTAAATATAGCTTGGAAAAAAAAGTTATTTTTAAAGTGGATTGATAATGATTGAAAAGATTTAATAAGATAGATATATCTCTATATTATTGTAAGTAGAATCAATTCTTATATATCAGGTATATACATTTTTACACTTCTTTTTAATTCATTTAAAATAGTAAATAAAATACAAGCTCCATTATAAAATTATAAGCTTGATTATAAAATATCAACAAAACGTAGCCATTTGCCTTTTACTACTATGTGTATATTTATTTTCACTTATACTTTAAAACATACATATGGGCTTATATAGTTTTAATTATCAATTTTTTAATTCTTAATTTCTTTTAATCAAATAGTCTTAATTAGAAATTGAAATCTTCCAAATTTTTTAAAATATACTTTTTTAAATTTTATTTCATTTTTTCTTATTTTATTTTTATTTTTGTTGGTGTTCTTATTGTTTTACTTCTATTATGAAGCACAAAATGGTATTGTATGTGCTAATAATTAGTTAATGTTATAATAGTTATAACGTTTAAAAAAAGCACTAAAACATATGCCGAAAAAAGGCTTTTTATGTATGGTTAATACATATTTATATTAGCTGTTTTATATAATTTTTTTTTGTTGTTGTAAGTTATTCACGTAAATTTTTCTTCAGTAAAATTATTCTATACACATTAATATCTATGGATGCTATATGTTATGTAAATAAATACTCGGCTAAATTTATTTAATATTACTAGTAAAGCAATAATTAATTCAGTCATTATTGTTTTTTTTCTTTATATTATAGGATCTATTGTCATGAATATATTTGATGCCAAATCATTTTTTATATAATCGATTTGTTGTAGCTTACAAGGAAATGCATGTACTTAAAAGTAATATATATATATATATATATTAGTAAAATATCAGTCACATGTCACATGACTATATAGCTTGTATTACCAATATGTAATATATAAAGAGCCTGCTAATAGTTCTAAACAAGCTTATTTATTTATTTATTTATTTATTTTTTATGATAAATGCTACAAGAAAAAATACCTGAAGCTATTATCTATGATGGTCCCCATCCCCAGACCGGTTTTGAACTTATGGCTCTCATCAGTGAGGAGATAGGACATTAGATTCAAAATATTAACTCAAGAACATTTAAGAATTAGATAAATGTTGGGTTAATATTTGAATCATTACTCTGATGAAATAAGTTCGAACTGGTCGGGGATGGGGTCTAAATAATAGTTCAGGTATTCTTGTAGATTTATAAAAAAAATAAAAAATAAATAATGTTGTATATATATATATATATATATATATATATATATATATATTACTTTTAAGTACATGCAATATATATATAAAATATATATTTTGCGGGTTCATCCGTGTTAAAAAACTTTTAATATTAATATACTGACATTTCGACTTGGTCACACAAGCCATCCACAGAGTTATAAAAGGTAGGAAGACGGTTGTAGAGGCGCTACAACCACTGATTTGAATAAAACGTTAAAATTCCACCAATAGCAAAAATGTTAAATTTAGAAATAATTTTTTTAAAAAATCTTTCCAAATAGGAGGAAGTTTGCATGTATCATCTCGCTTATTGATAAAATCTGGGCTTTTAAGTATCTCAATGGCTTCTCTAATTTTGCACTGGTAGAGATTATCACATTTGGATATGATCCTGTTACTAGAAAAATCAATTTTATGACCTGAATATATAGTATGGAGTGAGAGTGCTGATGATGATGAGTGTTGTTTAACTGCATTAGCATGCTCATCTCTCCTAACACTGATGCGATGATTACTCATACCTATGTAAGAAGCTTTACAATTTTTACATGAGATTTGATAGACACCATGAGATTCAAGAGGGATTGAATCCTTAGGCTTGGTTATTATATTGCTGATCTTTTGATGAGCAGAAAATGCTGTATCTATATTATAGCATTTTAATATACGTCCGATACTGTCTGTAGTTCCTTTTACATATGGAACACAAATTCTAATAGCTGATTTATCATCTTTTTGTTTCCTATTTTGTCTATTTTGGGCTTGAAATAGAAATAAGGCTTTTTTTATAAATTTGTAATTATAACTATTTGCTAATAAAACACTATTAATATGATTTATTTCTTCTTTCAGATGTGTCTCATCTGAAAGGTTAATTGCTCTATTTAAAAGAGTTTTGGCTACAGAAACTATCTGAGTTGGATGATGATGATAATGGAAATGTAAATATCTGTCTGTGTGTGTATCCTTTCTGTAAATAGAAAAAGACAAACTGTTTGGTGTTCTGGTGACTAGAACATCAAGAAAAGGGAGTTTTCCATCAGACTCTGTCTCCATTGTAAATTTAATATGAGGATGCATATTATTTAAATGTAAGAAAAAATCATCTAATTTATTTTTTCCATGTTGCCATATGACAAAAGTATCATCTATGTATCTGAGCCAAATGAGAGGTTTTAAAGATGATGATTCTAAAGCATGAATTTCTATATATTCCATGAATAAATCAGTTATTACTCCTGAGATAGGTGAGCCCATAGGAGTACCAAAAACTTGTCTGTAATGCTGTCCATTGTATACAAAATATGTATTTAAGAGACAATGTTTAATCAAAGCAATAATATGGTCTGGTAAATTGCAACATTGTGAGATTATATTTAAAGCTTCATCAATTGGAATGTTGTAAACAAAGACACGACATCAAAACTGACCAGAATGTCATTAGCATTACTTTTTTAAACTTTTTAAAACAGAAATAAAATGAAGAGAGTTTTTAATATATGATTTAATAGATGGGATTGTAGGTTTAATGAAATCCAATAAGTATCTAGCTAAAATATGAGTTGGAGAACCTATTGCACTTACTATTGGACGAAGTGGGGTATCTGGTTTGTGAATTTTTGGAAGTCCATAAAATTTTGGACAGACACAAGATTTTTCACAAGGGATTATTTTATTTTTTATCTCTGTTTCAATAGGTGATTTATTAATAATAGCTTTTGTTGTTTTTTCCAAATATGTAGTATGATCTCTTTTTGATAGTTTATAAGTTTTATCATTAAGCAGATCTAAAATTTTATTATGGTAAATGTCACGATCTATAACAACTGTGGCATTACCTTTATCAGCTGGAAGTACAACAATTGATTTGTCCAATTTTATATTATTTAATGCTTGTCTTTCTTTCTTTGAAATATTATTTTTAGGAAGCTTAGCTTTTTTTAAAATATTACAAATCTCAGCTCTAGCCAAATCAGCCGATGGAGAATCAATTTTATCGAGAGCTGATTCAACATTACAAACAATTTTCCAAAAGGTATCCGGGAAGGTGTTAATGCAAAATTGAAACCTTTTTCTAAAACCGAAATTTCATCTGTAGAGAGGGCTTTCCTAGATAAATTATAAACGGTTTTTTTATTTGGATACATAATGTTTGGGGATTGTGTTCTAATTAGCATTTGCAATTTTTTCTTTTGCTTGTAAAGCTTTTTACATAGGTATGAGTAATCGTCGCATCAGTGTTAGGAGAGATGAGCATGCTAATGCAGTTAAACAACACTCATCATCATCAGCACTCTCACTCCATACTATAGATTCAGGTCATAAAATTGATTTTTCTAGTACCAGGATCCAATCCAGATGTGATAATCTCTACCAGTGCAAAATTAGAGAAGTAGGCTAGATTGTATCAATAAGCGAGATGATACATGCAAACTTCCTCCTATTTGGAAAGATTTTTTTAAAAAACATTCCTAAATTTAACATTTTTTGCTAATGGTGGAATTTTAACGTTTTATTCAAATCAGTGATTGTAGCGCCTCTACAACCGTCTTTCTACCTTTTATAACTCCGTGGATGGCTTGTGTGATCAAGTCGAAACGTCAGTATATTAATATTAAAAGTTTTTTAACACGGATGAACTCGCAAAATATGTATTTAATATATTTAACCCGTGCAAATCTTCGTTTTAACATATATATATATATAATCAATCTCCACATATACACTTAAAGGCAATTTTTTTTATTATATATAATTCCTTTAATTAGCATTAAAGTGTATATGTGGAGACTGATTATAAGTAACATATATATATATATATGAAGGAATGCATAAAAAAAGTAAAGGAGAAGATATAAGAACAATATTTAAGAGTAATCTGATTCAGAATCACAGTCTAGAAAAAAAAGTTGGTTATCCAAAACAACTATTTAAATAAAAAATATTTAATATAAAATAAAAAGTAGAAATGAAAAAAATACAAAATTAATTGCTGTATACATTGTACAGTATATTTGAATGAAATCAAAAATTCAACTTTTTAAAGCATAAAAATAAAAATATAATTAAATTTATGTCAACAAAAAATCACAGGTTATTAACTTGGAAATTTTCCTGGCATTATAGTCCCGACTAAGCAGACTTTATTAAAAATCCCCTTATCTCAGCTTCTTTTCTTTGAAAATTTATTTTATTTTTAATAGTATGTTTAGTTTTCTAGAGTCATGGTGAAAGTTAAACCAAATTTACAGTATAAAAATCATTTTTTTTTGCTTTCTCTCTTGTCGATTTTTTTATATTTTTAGACTATATTTTAAACTATTATTTTGATTTTAAAGTAAAAACCAAATAAACTTGTGTCATTAAAAAAACATTTTATAGATATATTAAACAACCTCCATACTTCCCCATTCTTTTTAAATTCATATAAATAAAGATACAATAAAAGACAAATGATCCCGAAGATGCATTTCGTGCTGAACCAGCACTCATCACTTGGCCCAGCTCACATCTCATATATATATATATTATATGAAGAGTATTTATCTATAGTAAATTGTTACATTTTTATCTACCATTGCCAAACTCACTCACTTCACTCACAACTTTGACACCATCCACCTCAGATAAATACAATAATGATTATTGCTAATCATTTTTTAAACTAGAGCTTATCTCTAGCACTGATATAAACTTTAAACTTCAGTTAAAAATTAATATATCAGATTTTTTAATTTTAAACATACACCCACATGGAGTTATTCATCTTTCTTGTTCCCATGTGTAATATTTTTATAGATATATTAAACAATCTCCATAGGTTTAAAGTTTATATCTGTGCTAGAGAAAATTTCTAGTTTAGAAAATGATTAATAATAATCATAACTGTATTTATCTGATGTGGATGGTGTCAAAGTTGTGAGTGGAGTAAGTTTGACAATGGTAAATAAAAATGTAAAAAATACTTCTGTTTTTTCATTTGGAATTTGTATTATTATTGTTAATCTGTTGTGATGCTTGTTTTTTTGCTTATATTAACAGTTAAAGCCATTTTGTTGAACTATAAACAAACTTGAACTAATAAAAATCTCTTCACTTTTTCATTTAGATTTTTTTATTTCTTTCAGACTCTGAAATAACTTGTGTTTTTGCATCCTATGTCATCCAGTGACATTTCTCACAACATTAAAATTTGCTGACAATTTTACAGCTTTTTTATTTGAAATTTTTTTGATGGTCTTAAGCAGTTTCTTATCTCTGAAATGTAGCACTACGATTATGAAGTAGATAATGCTCTATTTTTATGAACTTCTAAACAATAAACATTTGATATATATATAGGGGGTTTGAACACAGACTTTCAAGCTCTCTCCAGCTATTTACTCGTATAATGGATACACATGATTCTACACATGAAAAAGATAAACGAAATCTAATATATGCGTTTTGTGCTTAACCATCATTCATCAGTTGGTTCAGATCATCATCCCCCCACATATATATAATCAATGCTTGATCCATTAAAGTTTGAGGATTTAATATGTTAATATAAACCAAGCACTGACTATATATATATATGTAGGAGATATTTATCTGGACCAACTGATGAGTGCTGATTTAGCGTGAAATATATACACTGAAAGTTCATTTATCTTTTTCACGTGTGTGTGGACATGTGTATTGGTTGCATGAGTTAAAGTGGGTAGTTGAAGGAAGCTTGAAAGTCTATGTTCAAACCCGCTATATTGCATTTAGGCTCCATATATATGAATTGCGCTTGTATTTTAAAAATATTATATATATGCAGTTAACTCAAAATGATAATCCAGTAAGAAAAAGAATTGTAATAAATAAATCAAAGAAAATAGAATGTGTTGAGCTTTTTAGTATTTTTCTTTTACAATAATTAATTCATATAATTTTGTTATAAATAGATAAATAATAGCTGTTAAAATAAATACAATCTTATCTTAACTATGGATAGGAAATCTGCTCTTGAGAAGAGAGGAAGTGTGTGTGCATGTAGTATAAATGTAAACACACACACACACTAAAACATTTATTTGAATTATTATAAAAAAATAGTAGTGATCAATCTTAATAATTTAAAAGATCAAAAAATAAATCATTCTGATTAATTATTATTTTTTAAAAATATTAAAACAAAATTTTATTTGCTATTTTTATTTACAATAATCAGTTTTGGTGAATAGAGCACTATCTTGAAATGTAGGGTTATGAATGCTAGAAAATTATAGATTTTAAGTACCTTATATAAATAAGACAAAAAAGTTTTATCTTCAGGACGAATAATTTACTAATTTATGGAGAAATTTTGATCAAAATATATTTCTCAACAAAATGAAGAGGGGAGATGTATTGCTTTTTGACCAAAATTTGGATCTCTCTCTCTCATCATATAATTAAATTGCTAATTATTTTTGTGCCTAAATAATAAATTAAATGCTAGGAAACACCACCCAAAGTATTTTTAACAGCAAACAACAACATTAGAAGCTTTACTGTTGGATCCCAAAGGGCTCAAAGAAAGAAGACATTGGACTTTAGGAAAATGAATCAAACAATTCTTAATAGTAGACTTTATAAAATAATTATCATCATCAACATCACCCATTATCAATCCTCTGCAGGATGAAAGTCTCTCCAAGTTCAATCCATTTTCTCCGATCTTTAGCTTCTCTTTTCCACATCACTCCTGCACATTTTCTTATTTCATCCATCCATCTCATATGGGGTCTCTTTCTGTGTATTTTACAATCTCTTGGAATCCAGTTTAAGATTTCAATTGTCCATCTATTATCATCTCTTCTAGCAATATGTCAAGCCCAACTCCACTTCAGTCTTTTAATTTTTTCAATAAGGTCAGTAACACCTGTTTGTTCTCTTACCCATATATTGCATTTTTAATCTCTTCTTGTTACTCCCAATATGCATCTTTCCATACTTCTTTGAGTGGTCTGAAGTCTCTGTATTGCTCTTCTGTTAAGTGTCCAAGTCTCAGATCCATAAGTAAGAACTGGTAAAACACATTTATTAAAAACCATCCTTTTCCAACACATAGGCATATTTCCTTTTAGTATCAAGTTATTTCTACCAAAAGCACTCCAACCAAGTTAAATTCTATGATTAATTTCTTCCATTATGTTTCCATCTGTATTAATAATTTGACCAAGATATTTTTAACTGTTAACTTCTTCTAACTCATCACAATCAATCTTTATTTTCATATTTTGAGAAAATCCATTAAACATTACTTTAGTCTTATTAACATTTCTCTTTAATCCTACTTTCATCTGATAACTCCTGAAACATTTCCTGCAGTTCTAAAGCATTATTTGCAAAAACAACTACATCATCTGCAAAATCTAAATGACTTAAATAATCTCCATTTACTTTCACTTCTTTAGCTTCTCATTTTAATCCACAAAATACTTCTTGCAGCACTGCTGTAAAAAGTTTTGGAGATATGGAGTCATCCTTTCTGTCTTACACCCTTCTAAATGTTGACCTTTTTAGTATCATTATGTAATCTAATTGTTGCTGTTGCATTTTTATAAATATTCTTTAAAATATGACAATATCCTGGATCTATATCTTGATTTTCCAATGCTTTAATCACTGAAGAAATGTTTATAGAATCAAATGCCTTTTCATAATCTACAAATCCATAGAGAGATTTAAATGTTAATATTATTTTATTATTTTCTTTCTTTATTTCAAAATATAATTAAGGGAAATATTAAATTTACCAAAATTCAAGAGTAATTACTCAAAAATAGTGTTTTGTATTTTTTAATGACGATTATTATTTTAAAAATTTGATTTTAATAATAAGGTAGTTGTTTTACACCCTCACACAGTGTGGATGTCTATAAAACAACTACCAATAATAATATTTAAAAATATATTACTGAAAAAAATTTTTTCGATTTTATAAATATTCATTTGCCAATATATAAATAAATTTTGTAAAAAAATAAAAAGAATAAGCATACGTATTTAATGACTTTATAACTGTATATTATTGATGATATTCAAAATAAGTATAAATAAATTTTAAAAAAAATGTGTGTTTATAAATATGAATTTTATATATACATTTTAAAATATTCCAACCAATCATATACCAAAACTGAAGTAATAGAATAATAAGTAATATTACTTCTTAAGTAAAATATATAAATTTCACGAAACTGGGTGGATATTTTTATTTTATTTCTTATATATTCGTAAAGAGATATTTGTTTTCATCGTCTTATGATTTATTTATATGGAATCTTTAAAAAAGGTAAATTTAAGGTTATATATTAAATTTTATGCTAGGATCAAGATCTCAGCATTTTATGTGCAAAGAAACATTTTATTTGTACAATGATTGTGATATGTTCTAGCCATAGTAATGTTGCTGATAAATTTAGCAGTACACCTGGGTCTCATTTTATGTGGTAGATAGGTTCCTCAGAAAATGCGCACAAAAGAAATCACACAAAAATAGACTTATCTTGAAAAATGGGGGATATGTACTGTAATTTTCCAAAAATTGCAAAGCAACAACATAAAATTACTTTAAAATTCACATAAAAAAATATAAGAAAATAAAATATGACTAATAAAAAATTTCAAATTTGAAAAAAATTGATACAAGATAAACTTTTTTTTTAATTTTTTTTTTTATGAGCTACAGTATTTAATTTTATTCAAAACAATATATTTTTATGCATAATTTACATTTTTTTTTATACATGTACAGTATTTTAATCATTATCACTATTTGAGACATCAGATTCATCATGATGTGATGTGATGTGAGGTACTGTAGCTTCTCCTTAAATAAGTCAAGAGGGAATACAACTAAAACGTTTTCCAATCGCTGTTGATCCTTCCCATTTCACTAAGCGATCTAAAATTGAAATTTTTGTTTACAAACAAATTAATTTTCTTGGGTATTTTTTCTCTCCATTAGAGTAAACTAAAAGTTCAAAATAAAAATAAGAACTTAGACTTATGATAATACAAAGACACCGACTCACCACTGTTGGGCAAAATTTAATTAAAACTAACAATTAAAAATTAAATTTTTATTTTTGTCTTTAATTTTTTAATTTTCAATTCCATTTAAAAATCAAATTTTATCATTTCACATCACCTTAATTTCAGATCACATTATAATAATTTTTAAATTGTTAATTACAATTAAAAATCAATTTTAATTGTCAAATTTAATTGTGCCCATTGCTGTTATTCACCTTTTACAAAATAAACTGGGATAAATAAAACAAACATTTAGAATATTGATCATATCAGCTATGTATTTGTCTATTTTATGATTTATTTTTTAATTTTGTTAGTAATTAATTAATTTTGTATTATACTTTTATTCATGTACGCTTTGCAATAAAAATATATTGTTATTTATACGATGGTCATTATTTTCATTCTCATTCATTAAATTATATTATTTTAGGTTTGATGAATATCTATGACTACTAGGTATTATGATGGATTTATAACATAATTTGCCATGTGGAGTTTAGTGGTTGATAGTCATTCATATGTTGTTGAGTTTCCTCAGCTTTGTGGCGTAGTCCACAGAACAGATTGATATTTTTGTACAGACGATACCACAGAAAAAAGAACTGCATGCAGGTTGAGTGAGTCTAATTAGGAAGTCAAAATTTTTTGGATCTAGTGTACATTTTTAAATTGGCAGAGAAGATTATGGTTATTTATTCCAAGCAGGGGAGAGAATAATGTGCTAAGGGTTGGATAAAGCAGGTTATATTTTTACCAGTAAGAGTAGTGGAGATGTGGTAGAGGCTGATCTGCTTAGTGGTATCTAGGATAGAATGAATAATACCTATGAGATATGACATTGAAGGGGAAGGGTTATCAGTAGCAGTTATTTTCAGAAGGAACTGGAGATTTTGGAGAACTAGTTGGTAATATCTGCTATTAAGTTCAAGTCTTTTGGTGTATTGAACACCCAAATATTGTGAAAGCCTAGACCATTGTATAAGGATTGGCAGTTGATCTGTTTTATGAATATTAATATGGTCTTGTGGCCCCAAAGCAATTTATTGCACATGGAGATGATGGTAAAAGTGAAAAATCATTGAAAATTTGACAATAGGTGCATGGTATGTAATTTTTTTCATAGCAAGAGTATTAAACAGGTATGTCTTGGAGTAAACTGATTGGTATGCTTTAGAAAGTGAGTTGGTAATGTGCAGTACAAAATCTTATAATTTTATTTGTATTGTAAATTTCATACCAAGGAAGCCTTTGTAAAAAGGAAATCTTAAGAATGAAGTGGGTCATCCTTGGAAAACATGGGAACATAATTTCTTTGTGAATAGAGTCAATGCAGCAATAATTGGGGATTAAATTAAAGTTTGTAGGCTGCTGGTTTGCAATATGGGGAGTTGTTTTGGAGAAGGCAAGAAGACAGTGAGGCCATCCATGTAGTCTATGCAGGGAATGTATTACTTGGTGTGTGGAATTTGAATTCCAGTAAATTTATTTTGTATTTATTGTAAAAGAAGTTTTATGTAGAGTGTAGAAAGTAATGAGCTTAGGGGTGATCTTTGTGAAATTGACTGCATGGGATTGAAGGATGGAAAATTTCTACCATTAAGAGTGATGTGTAACTCATAATTCAGAAGGAGGTTGGTGGTTAGGTATAACTGAATAGATTTTTTAGTGAAAGTCACGAAAGCAATTGGATACAAATCTTTTACACTATAAATTCTCTTGGATAGGAAATTGACCAGATTACAAATATACAGTGTAGTGAAATAACTAAATTGACTCAAGATGAATGCAGGAATTTCATGAGGCCTAGGGTGACAAGAGTTTTCAATAGTGGCATGTTTGGTGACAAATTAAATGGTTTGGAAAGACATACTAGTTTCCAGTGGTACAAAATAGTATACTGATGGAGTGAATACATTATGGGTCTGGAATTTATTTTTAAAATGCATATGTGTAGGGTGGATTATATTATGTCCAGTAAACACTCCTATGTCAGTTTGAAGTGTCATAGGGACCTTTGATGAGAATGGATGACTGCTAGGGTAGGCAAATTTTTCTCTTTTTTGATTGCAATCAGCATCAGTTTGTTTTACTGTGGAAATTTTTATTTAAATATCCATATAAATATTTCACTTAAATTTGGTAATCTGTTTCAGAGCCAGATTAATAGTACGGTTGGAAATATAGAAATATACTTTAAAAAGAAATTAGCAATCCAATATCTAGTTATATTTATAGATATCTAATGTCATAACTGACAACTATATAAAATTGATTAAATTAGAGATCTTCTCATTTTAACAAATAAGTTTACTATTACACAAAATTGGCATTTCAAAATATAAACAAAAAATATATACAGCTTTACCCAAAACAGCAAACTCAATTAGTTCCTCAAAATCCCTCATAATCTTATATTAAAAAATTAAACAGTATTATTATATTATGTTTTTTATAACAAAATATTTGATTCATTATCCCAGATTTATACAATAAGCGTTAAAAGTTCAATTAAAAAAAAAAAGCCAAACAATGCTTAAATTTAGTGATAATTAATGAAAATATAGGGGATTTAAACTCAGACTTTCAAGCCACTATACTATCTACACTATCTCATGCTACTGATACACATGACCACATACATGCAGAAAAGATAAATAACCATGTGTGTGGTCATGTGTATCAGTAGTAGGAGATAGTGTAATGACTTGAAAGTCTGAGTTCAAATCCTTCTATATTTACAATTAGACTCCAGGTTTAAGAGTGCCTGGTATTTCAAATCTTTGACAATTAATGAATAAATGTTTTAGTAAGAATAGTATTAATAAAAAAACAAAACTAACCCAGTCCCAATTTAGTGTATAAAATACATTTCATTTTATGCGGTTTTTATTTAAATGATAATGTTATACTTTACAATTCACTATTTTGAATTCACTACGTTGATATTTCATTAAATCGAAATGATACGTATGCAATAAATAAATAAATATATAACAGAATGCGCATTAAAAAATTATTTTTGGTGCATTTTATATTCTATTATCAACGTTTTTTTTGTTTCTGCAATTACCTAATTATTTGTTTATTTTTATAAAAGTGCAATGTGTATTTTTATAGATATAATAAACACCTCCATACTTCCCCAATCTTGGAATTTAATCTTCTTTTTTTTCTTCTGATATTATTTACGCTTATAATTACACATTGGAGACGGAGGTTAAAATTTTATAAGTATGTAAATATTGAATAAAAATTAGTTATGTAAAAAAAAATTTCTGTTTAATGTTTACATTTTACTATTTATTTCTAGAGCACTTTGATTCTAAATGTAGACAAAGTTTGTTTTTAATTCCATACTGAATAAAGACGTATTTATTTATTTGCAGAGATTGTTTGCTCTTTCATTATAATAACCATCTTTGTCTTCTGTGTATTAGAAATCATATTACACATGGTAGCATGCAAGTATTAAATAAATTTCTCTAAAGATACATTTTCTACACATTATAATTGTAATTTGCAATATTATGTATCACCTTAATTGGTTTTAACTACATAAAGAATAAATCATCTACAGTACTTTTTTTCTGGGCTTAAAGTCACCATGTTTTAATTACGTCAGTATCCTGCGATGGCAAACATTAAATTTTTTTTTTTTATGAAAGACCACTATAATGATTAATGATTGAAAGAGTGGTAACAAATTAATTATGATTGTTATAGTGAATCATTGTATAAAGGTATTTTATATGTGGGACGCTGTTTTTGCTTGCTTGTAAAAACCAGACTCATCCCATATTATCATTGCAATTTATAATTTTCCATAATTTTTCCACGCATTTTAAGAACATATTTTTAAGCTCTAATGCACTCAAGATGGAATACATTATTAGGCAACCATTTTCTTGGGCATTGATATCATATTCAGGTTTTAGAATATTTGTGATCTTACTTAAAAGGAGTAACAAATCAATTGTCGAGGGGTCAGTGACAGCTGCTTTACAAGCAGTTGTCCCGGGTTAGCGGGTTCGCTTCCCGGCTGATGCTATGACACATGAGGAAAAAAAAATCAATTAATCTGACATCTTTTTAGAATAAAAAAAGATCTACTTGATGGTAAATATTAAATTATGGTGAGATAGATTATCCTTGAGTTAAGTTGCTTTGAATTTCGTTTTTTTTTAAAGTTATTTATTGAAACAAATACATTTATAAATCTTTTATTATAAAAATATATTATATTTATAATATTATCTTGGTTTGTAAAATGATAAATTATAATATTAACAAATCAAGATGTATAGACTTTTATATTATCAGATGATAAAATAATATTATATAGAGAAACTCATTGTTTTAATTTGTGTTGCACGGACATAGAACATATATATATATATATTATACCAGACACATACATCCAAACACTTAAGGGTGCTACCAAACTAAGCTACAAGTTTGGAAAATTTATTTTGCACGAATAAATATATAATAATACGACGACGTATTTTGATATAATAATTGCTCAGCTTAAAATATGAGGCACATATCTATTAAGCAATTGATAGACAGATATCATCAAACAAACGGCAAGGAAATTTAAATGATCAAAATAATATTTATTAATTACTAAAATGAAATTATAACACATAAGAAAAAAAAATCAGTAATTTAAAAATAGATTAATTTCAATTATGGATGGTTTTAAACTTCAATAGTTCTTTTAACTCAAGTACAACTCTTTAACAAAATAATATATAAGTCCTAAACTTTTGATCTTAATTAATTTAGAGCATACATTTTATTCCCTAATTTTACCATCATCATCATTTTCACCAACTTTATTTCCTATTTTACTTTCTCAATATTTTTATCTAACTTTTTCTCCACTGTCTCTATTGCCTTTTTATTTTGAACTATCTTACCCATGATTTCTTGCTTTGTTTCTTTCAGCTTTTGCTTCAATTCCACCATCTCTTGCTATATTTTCCCCATCTCTTTCTTTGTTTCTTCCATCTTTTTCATTAAACCCTGTTGATTTTCTTTCATTTTTATATGATTTTTGGTAAACATTTGTACTATAATCTTAGTGAGCATTTTTACCTCCTATGTCTCATTTATTGTCTAACAAACAATTCAGGATTTTTAAAGATTATAAGGCTGTTTTTTTCCCATCCTATCTCTCATCAGATGTTACACTATCACTTCTTCCTTCAACTTCCATTCTACCAATACATAGTATTAAACAATCTTACTTATTCTGAACTAAACTTCTCTAATATCAAAAAATTTGATCAAACTTTTTAACAAAATTATGAACTTAATTTAAAAAAAAAAACTATACTTGTTTTTTTTACTTCAAACTCTGTTCTATTTGTTTCTAATTACTTTTTTAATAACAATACATTTAAAAGACAAACTTCTCTGAACAATCATCCAATCTCAACACAGTCCCTATTCACTGACCAACCTATCTATTTAATAAAAAAATTTACTGACCAACTGGTAATATTTAATCAATTGCTTTAAAAAAATCTCTATTGGGCTTATACTTGAGTCCATGTTGGGTGTCATTTAAATAATTTACTTTATGTACTGGACACATACATGCAATCATTTAAAAATACCACCAAACAAGTCTACGAGTGTGGAAAATTTATTTTGCTTGAATGAATGTATAATAATCTGAATATATTTTGATATAATAATTGCTTTTGACATTATCTCAGCTTAGCATATGAGGCATATAACTATTAAGCAATTGATAGACAAATATCAGCAAACAAATGGCAGACAAATTTAAATGATCAAAATAATATTTATTAATTACTAAAATGAAATTATAACAAAAAAAAATCACTAATTTTAAAATCAATTTCAATTATTGATGGTTTTACTAAATAAATGATTCAAAACAGTTTATTATTGCCTGATAAATAAATCTGAGTCTTAATTCTTTTTACTTCAATAGTTCTTTAAATGGAGGTGTAACTACTTTAACAAAATAATATCAGTCATAAACTTTTGTTGTGTGTGTGCCAAACTTTGTCCAAAATAATGAGAACTGATAATAAATAATATAAAAGTGATAAATGAAGGGTTATTTATATTCTGACCTCCATAATAATAACTTTCTGCTCTATCTATGGTCAATAATCTGGATAATTCTAAACATTGAGAGAATAGATCGTAGCTTATCAGAGACTTTGCCAACAGAACCTCTCAAGATTTACATTGGATATAGTGGTGTTAAAATGGAAGGTATTGGTAGCCATACTAACCTTAACTAAGGCATGGTAAAATCAGACTGCTATTCACAAATACATTAAAATCATATATATCATTCTTTGGGCAGATGTAGCTGCTAAAGATAAAGCTAATGAAAATTCTTACAAATCAGGAAATTATGAATGTGGATAATTATTTATCGCACACACACACCGACTTCTAATAACCTACTAACAAAATAATACAACTGTGTTTATTAAGTTAAAATCATATGCACAAACCAAATACTTAAAGGAGTAAACTTTAAAAAAAAAATAAAAAATTGAGCTATTGATAAATAGGTATTTGCTTAAAGTACATGACTAAAGTCATTAATTATCCATAAAGCAAATCATATATAACGTGACATTGCTTTTCTAAGCTTGTATTTACAAAAATGTAATACAGAGAGCGTACCAATAGCTCAAACAAGCACTTAATTTATAAGTGCGGTAAGAGAAAATATTTAAAATCTCTATTCGAAATACTCTTAATGATTAAAGTCATTAGACATCTTTGTGAAGACAGTTAAAAATAATGGAGAATCGAAAGAAATAATTCTCCAGATACAATAATAAACTTTATGTATTTCTTACATTTAAAGAAAAATTTTAAATAATGATTTATAAATGAATATTTATATACAATACTTGACTAAAAGTTAAATAAAATAATAAAAAATTCGAAAATCAATAAATCTTCGACAATAATAAACTTAACCTAGATTATGATTAATCAATTATCATTAATAACCAAAATAAAATAATAACTCATCCTTGGTAGAAAATTAAGGACAAATATAAAATATATTAACTATACATATTAGTTATAAATTATGTATGATTCCAGGTGCCATATTGAATTTTTTAAAAAACTGACCTGAGATACAATTTTCACAATAACTTCAGTTTTAATAATGTTAGAGTAAAAAACTTAACTGGATAAAAACTAGAAAAACTAAGGAAAAACAATAAGTTTAAGACAAATAGTGATAACCATTTAAAAAAATAAGGAAGAAAAGAAATTTCAACATTTGACATAATTATTACTTTATTGTTTGTTCATAATTTCTAATTTATCATTAACTAAGATTCAATTACATCTTCATTGATAATTTCTTTGTATTCCTCACAAAATTATCTTTCAAACCTTATATAATACTTCTTACCTGAGATAATCCATAGCACAGAATCTTCAAAACAAGTCACATATGAATTCTTTATTTTTATTTTGTACCGGAAAAGTTACCAAATCTCAAAGGTGTCTATAAGAAAAAGATTTTTCTTAATAAAAGGTACAAAACAAATCATTTCCAGAAGATGGCTATGCATTTGTCATCATAGCAATTGGCTTCTTGTCTATCTAAAACTAGAAAGTGTAGGCTACTGCTTGTATCACTGATAAAATGAGATTCATCCCTTCATTTTATATTTTTTTGTGTACATCAGTGATGTTTATATTCTTTATGCACACAAAGTGATTCTATCTTGCTATATTTATTGTCCCACAGAGTTATAATTTATTTGCATATAGTTCATTTGCTAACTATAGGATTAAAAATAATGTGATGCAATATGTGACAAAACTATTGACTCCACTTCTTGAGTATCAAGGCATAGGCAAGAATCAGAATTTGATTCCTTGCCTGCATAAAATTCCATGTGGTATATGCTTAACCATTGTGGCTACCACTACACACATACCATTTAAAATCTCTTTATGGGTTTTAAGGGTTTATATTTTCACATGGTACTATGTCCAGTAAATTTTGTGATTCCTTTATCAACTGCAACCTTTCTGTACATTTGATTATTAGTTTTTAAAATTTACACTGCACTGCTCTATATATGTAAATCATTACTTGTTATACAAACATGCAATAGAAAACACACACCAATACAAATATAAATGTACTAATAAATTATTAAACCTTTCAAGAATCTTGTTTATAAAATAAGGTTGTCTTAAACTTGGATCAGAGACACAAAATTACAAATTTATATACTGTACAATAAAGAGCACAAATGATTTAATATTATATAATTTATATACTACACTCACACTCAGTACATATGCAAATTAATAAATTAAATCATTTATCAAATAATTAGAAAAACATTTAATAAAATAAAAAATTAAAATTGTATATGTTTACATCCCATTGTAGGCCTTGAATGCGAATATCAGTGTATTTTTAATTCACTTGAGTTTGATAATGAAGCTTATAAAATTTTTCTGTCTTTATCACCATCATGTAAACTAGAAAATTAGCCAAAATAGAAAAAAATTAAATGTGCATATTAGCAAAAAAATTAATAGAAAATTCCAAATTTTATCCAATTTCAAAATTGTGATACATCATTTTAAAGATGGAATTAACAGCAAAGAATGCTGGGATTTCTGTTGATGTCATGTTATAGTTTTCATGCAATTTAAAAAAGACAAAATTTCAACAAATCAGCTGCTGTTAGCTTACATCGCACTATAAAGATTCAACGCATTAAACCAAGCAGAAATGATTTTATAATAAACACATGCATTATCAAACCTAAACACTAGATTACTGGTTAAATACTTCTAACATTTTACTGGGAAACTTATGCTGCAAATTTTGGATTTTGGAGTATGTACTTTGAGTGTTCAAATGTGTAGTGTCATTCTTTTAGTGGGTAATTGAGCAAGAAATTTCAGCATGCATGTTGTTGATCAGTGAAAAGAGCAAGTCTATCAGGTCATTAGTATATACCATGATGGGAATTGGACTTACACCAGAAGAGGTAAGTTAGTCATTGGTCATTGGAGTAACCTTAGCCACATATATTATCAATGTAAATGCTCAGGATGGTTGATCCTTTTTTTCTGGAGACTGCTTGATTTCTTTTAAACAGGCTGCCTATCACATAGTACATTTTATAGTGATGAGTGCCAAAAGAACTAGAACTTTTTGAAAAGTGTAGAATAATTATGTTCACACAGGAATTGGAGAATCACAAATGAAAGTTGAATCTAAACGAATCTATGCACTAAAATTTTTTTTAGCATACATATCTTTAGATCTATTGTTTGTCCACCTGTTTTTTTGGAAATATCTAGAATCGACATTATTAAAAATAATTCCAGATAATCTAGTAATTTAAAACTACTAACTGATTACTTTTATTACAACACCTAAATTTTTATTAAAATTTCATTTATAGATTAGACATTGTTTTACACTTGTATTTTTATATTGGACTATTTCCATCATCTAATATATGTATTGAATGTCCTTAGAAAATTTAACTTTATTTAAATATTCCAAATACATTCAACTGTTAGTAATAGCACACCAAACAGGTTAGTATATGCAGAACATTTTGAGAGGTAATATTCTCTCATCTTCTTCAGGTGTTGCTGGTCCGATCAGTGACAGTACTAACATAGGATTCAAACCTGGACCCTTAGATTTTGAGTATTGAATTTTAAGCTAACACTCTACCCAACTGAGCCATCCTGCCAAAGACAACAGCCTGTAGTAATTTCATATACTTATCTATGATGTTCCTCCTGATTTCTCCATTTTTCCTAAGAGCAAAATGAATTCACAATAGGATCAGAACAAAAACAAAAATTGGCGTTCTTACATGTTCTTGTGACAAGACTCCCTCATGGTAAAATCAAAACTACAGTTTGCCAAAAACCTACACATGCCAGAAAATACCTAGCCTATACATCACACCAGAGCTGAGGTTATACTATTACTATGGAACAAAGTAAAAGAAAGTTTGTTCAGAAACCAGTGATTTGGAAAAAGAAAAGATGTATATAGAACAAACTCTTATGAAAAATGGTTATCCATCAGCTCTTATTAAGAAAATATTAAATAGACAAGAAAAACTACCATCAAGAGAAAAAGTCATTTATTGGAAAAATAAACAAATTAAGGAAAATCTGTAATCTCAGTATAACATGAGAACAGCTTTGCAGAGCCATACCACCCTACGAGGAATTTTAACATCTACAAAGCCTAAACTTGAAATGCTGAAAAGAAAAAAAAAGCATCTATAAAATACCATGTGACGGTGGAAGAACATACATTGGTGAGACCAGTCACCCCATTGAAAAGTGCTTGCAAGATCACAAACTGATGATTAGAAGAGAGAAAACAGATGTGTCTAAGGTAGCAGACCATGTATGTGCCAATGAACATATGATCAATTGGGAAAATGCAAAAATATTGGATAGAGAGGTACAAAGAAGAAAATTTAAAGAAGCTGATCACATGTCATCAAAAAATCCCATAACCCAACCCAGTGTGACTATACATAATGTATGGAAACCACTAATCAATGTTGCTCTTAGGAAAAAGTGGAGAATTCAGGAGGAACCTCATAGATACATATATGAAATCACTATAGAATGTTGACATTGGGAGGATGGCTCAGTTGGTTAGAGTGTTATTTTAAAATTCAATACTCAAGAATATAAGAGGCGAAATTCAAATCCCATGCTAGTACTGTCATTATCAGGCCAGCAATACCTGAAGAAGAGGGAAGAATAATACCTCTCAAAACATTGTGCATATACTAACCTGTTTGATGCGCTATTACTAACAGTTGAATGTATTTGGAATATTTGCATAAAGTTAAATTTTTCTAAAGGCATTCAATACACATATTAGACGATGGAAATAGTCCAATATAAAAATACAACTGGAACACTATCATCACATACCTTCAGGAATACACTAAGTATTTGGTATGGATTTGATACTATATCAAACTTTAGTCATTATGAAAAATTATGTTTAAAGCTGGTCAAAGAAGAAAATCATTCAACTTTCTAATGTAAATGTAAATCTGAAGGGATAATTCCTAAAGGTTTGCAACTAAAACCTCCAATTCACTCTCAGAGAGCTGAGACAATTACTCAGAGAGCAAGTGAAGCTCTGTTAAGAGAAAGAATAAATGCTCAAAGGTTTTCTAAGTATCAAACAATGCATTTCATTAATAATGTGAATGTTTTCTAAAAAATAAACTTACTGATGAATACTACATGAGAGTTTCTCAAGCAGTAAGAAAATCATATTCTACATTACATAGAAAAATAAATAAGCATTTATTTTATATAGCATATGTGAACAATTGTATTACAGTCAAATATCAGCCTTTCATGCTAATTGTGCATACACTTTGTGAGTGTTAATAATAAATAAATACCTTCTCACCAATACAAGATATAGTATTTATGCTCATATATAAGTGTTTGAGTCGTAGGAATAAGAGGATTCCTTTTATTCCTGTATAAATACTATATCTTGTATTGGTGAGAAAGTATTAATTTATTATTAACACTTGCAAAGCATATGCACAATCAGCATGAAAGGCTGATATTTGACTGTAATAGAAAAATAAAAGAATGTCAAAAGAAGAAACTTTCTAACCTACATGGGCATATCAAAAATCATAATGTACCAAGCAATGTACCAACTTCATCTCTTAAAAATCTCAGTTCTAAACATCTAACAGCTACTGAAATTTCTGTTCTTGAAAGAGGATTAAACTTTGCCATAACACTGTCTAATATCCCCTCATTAGATATAATGGCAGCCACCGAGGAAGTCACTCAAAAATTCCCTTTAGAAGAAGCAGCAGAATTACTCTGGAGAATAAAAAGAACACTTGACAAGCAACAAAAATTGAAGTCAAATATATCCTATGGGGAGAGGAAAGCAATTAAATATCTGAGGGTAGATAAATCTATAATTATTCTCCCTGCTGACAAAAACAATGCAACAGTTGTAATGGATACAAGTGATTATGACAACAAAATATAAGAACTCATCACAGCAGGCCAATACAAAAAAGTGGCAAAAAAATCTTATACCAAGTACAGAAACAAAGCTACAAGCATTACTCAAAAAGCATCACAGGTACTTAAATGATTCAGAAAAAAGTGAACTAACATCATATTTTAATAAAATTCCTTATCTTTATAATCTACCTAAAATCAATAAGGATCATGTTCCATTAAGACCTATTGTTATAGAAATTTACCTTGCCAAACTTTGTCAAAGATTCTCAAAGTTCTTAATCCTTTGGCATATAAGACCTAGTTGTTTATCAATGATTGTAGACATTTTGTAGAATTAATCAAGAACATAAAAATGGAAATAACTGATATCTAGTAAGCTTTGTTATGGAAAGTTTATTGAAAAATGTACCATGTGAAGGAGCACTGTCTATTGTAAGAAAAGGTTACATTAACATTCTGCATAATAGCCTATTTTCAATACAACATAATTCTTCCATCAAAATCAAGAAATGGTTATGGGTTCACCATTGTCAACCCTGATTAGCAATATTTACATAGAAGAATTTGAAACCACAGCCATAAAGACTACACCATATCCATCTAATGTTTGGCTTTATTATGTTGATGATACAGTTGATGTATGGCCACATGGTGAGCATTACTGCAAACTTTCTGGAAACACATTAACAACATATTTCTTCAATTAAATACACAATAGTGTCAGAACAAGAACAAAAATTGGCCTTCTTAAAAGTTCTTGTGACAAGACTATCTCATGGCAAAATCAAATTTACAGTTTACAGAAAACTAGCACATACAGGAAAACTTAGTCTATATATCCAATTAATCACACCAGAAACACAAAATGTGGAGTTATCACTATGGAACAGGGCAAAAGAAATTTGTCCAGAAACCATCAGTTAAAGAAAAGAGATCTATCTATATTCAAAAATGATTGTCCATCAGCTGTTATTAAGAAAACTTTAAACAGACAACAAAAGGAACCATCTAAAGAAAAAAACTATTCTTGGTACTGTAGTATATCCATATATACCCAAGACAGACAAATTAAAGAAAATCTGAAATCAGTATAACATCAGAATAGCTTTCCAGAGCCATAGCATACCATGAGGAATTCTAACATCTACAAAGCCTAAACTTGAAATGATGAAAAACAAAAACTGCATTTATGAAATTCCATGTGAATGTGGGAAAATGTATATTGGTGATACAAGTTTCCCTATTGAAAAGCAATTGCAAGAGTACAAACTGATGATTAGAAGAGAGAAAACAGATGTGTCTAAGATGGCAGATCTTGTATGTACCAATGAACATATGTTCAATTGTGAAAACACAAAATTATTGGATAGAGAGGAAAAGGTATGACGAAGAACACGACAATGGTGACTAATCTCATAAGCTATACATAACATATGGAAAACACAAATCAACTTTGCTCGTAGGAAAAAGTGGAGATATCAGGAGCCTCATGGATAAGTATATACAGAAAGCTAAGGATCCAGGTTTGATTCCCATGATAACACAGTCACTAATCAAACCAGCAACACCTGAAAAAGAGAGGAGAATAATACCTCTCAAAACGTGCATATACTAATGTGTGTGCTATAACTAATAGTTGAATGTATTTTGATAATTTAAATAAAGCTTAATTTTTCTAAAAACATTCAATACTTTATATTAGATGATGGAAAAACTCCAATATATAAATACAACTAAAACACCATCATCACAAAACTTCAGGAAACACACCAAGTGTTTGTGTGTGTGTGTGTGTGCTTTCTACCTTATTGCATTTTTTAAAATTGTTTTTATTTAAATCTAAATTTGCTTATGCACTGTCATTTTTAAATCAAGCTGTGCCATAGATGTGTATATCTACATGTTAGTCACAAATATCTATATGCCAGCGCTATAAATGACAGTACAAAGTATATATAGGATAGGATTGTAACCAATAAGTATTGTAACCAAAACTTGAATACATTCTAATTTGTATATTTTGCAA
This sequence comes from Epiperipatus broadwayi, assembly GCA_028023455.1. Lineage (NCBI taxonomy): Eukaryota > Metazoa > Onychophora > Udeonychophora > Euonychophora > Peripatidae > Epiperipatus > Epiperipatus broadwayi. The sequence goes on from JAQFVV010000059.1 coordinate 4,764,404, forward strand.
GGAATCTTCAAACAAAATGTACTGAATATTTTTTGATTTTGTTTTCAAAATCTATCACAAATTTTAATTAATATATTTTTAAACTGCAATCTAAAAATTTTATTTTTATTTCTAAAAACAATCACTGAAAGACATCAGACAAAAAGTGCAATTGCCCATTTAATATTTTCCTGATGACTTTCATCGATTATTTCTGGAAATAAAAGTAAATTTTCCAGGTTATAATTAAAAAAATATGTTTATTTAAGAGTGAAGAAGAGTAAAAAGAAATTTACTACCATTATATATTTATTATATAAAGTGCACACCTTATAGATTAAATAGTTTGATTTCATACTTAAAGATAATTGTTAATGATTAAATTAATATTTACAGATTTTAATGCGTTGAAATTAAAGTCGGTAATTTAAATTGATATCTATTCTCTTCATTTAAAATCAAATGCAGCCCTAATTTTTCCAAGATAATGCTTTTATTTACATATATACTATACCCTACTTAGAAGGAGAATTGGTTTTTCCAAACTCATTGTAAAGCAAAAAGATCTTATAAAAAGCAAAGGAGTATAATGATTATCTATCGGAAAAACTCATTCCTAGGGACTTAACCTAGTATATACAGTACATAAAAAGCCTAATGTACAATATATGCATATTAATACATTGCGCAGGCTAAAACCTATATTCATTGATAAAAAATCCAAGTCAGAGATGTCTGAAAGTTTTGGATTTTCTTCTCAATATTTATACATTAGATAGAGTGCTGGGCTAGTTATAGTATTTTTAATCTAATGAATATCCTAACACCTCACTGATGATGCTAAATGCAGAAACCGGTGTGGGGTTGAGGGTATTCTCAAAGCTTGTTAAGAGTTTGTTTTGCGAACTCTATATATAACCTGCATTCATATATGTAATATAGGCGGGATTCGAACTCAGAATTTCACACGATCCACTACTTTCACTGCCATCTCATATTGCTGACCCACCTGATCACACACATGTTGAAAAAATAAATAATCACCAATATACGTATTTCATGCTAAACCAGCAATCATCAGTTGGTCCAGATTACTATCCTCACACACATATATATATATAATCAGTGCTCAGCTTTATATTGCTGTTTTAGCATGAAATACATATATTAGTGATTATTTATCATTTCAACATGTGTGTGATCAGGTGGGTCAGCAATATATGCATATGTAAACTATATTATATTTGTATTATGCATATATGTACTTAAAATATGTATTATATAGGGTAAGATAATGCACCTTCAATCTAAAGAAAAATAAATACAGCTTAAAATTGTTTTTTCTTATAATCCATCTATTTAGCATTCATCAACACCAAGTTTTGTGAGCCACGAGTTGCTCATTGTAAAGGTTTATTAATGTCTTTTAAATCTTTTTTAAATGATCATGGGTTTTTGGAGTGTACCAAGTGTTGATGTCTAATGATCTCTAGAGAAAAAAATCTAAAATGAATGGTTGACTTGCTTCTTTGATTTTCTTATTGCACAACATGTTCTCATTCATTAATTTAAGACATTTTTATTAGATTTGATATTCTAATTGAATCTGTATGTAACCATAAATGTGAAAAAAAATTTCTGATATGATTAGAGAAAAAGTTATTTCACTGTCATATAGAAAAATAGACACACACACACGAAGGAGAATAAGCCCACAGTTAACAATTTTATGTATTCTTCTACAAAATTGTTAACTTTTGTGGTGAAAAAAAAACCACACTGAAGTTTAATTTTTTTAAAATTCATAATTTTATATTATTTATGTGAAATTACTTAGAATTAAAAAAAGCAATGCTTAATAATATAAAGACTTGTTATTTATTAGCAGAGTAAAAGTAGCCAAATTATAGAGATGTACATTGCAGAACTGTGATCACACAGTTAATTTGAAAAAATAAAAATTCAAATGTTAAAAAAGAAAAAAGTATCTAATGCATTCTATAGTTGGATATTGTAATCAATATTTAACAATAAGTATTATGCAGATCATAAATTTTATAAACAAATTTACTATGTTGGCATTTCTTTGGCCATGAGATATCACACTTAGTTAAGTGAATTAGCCATTTTCTTTGAGATGAATTACAAATTTTTCGAATAGTGCACTGCTTATAAAAACAGAGATACAAAAACTATTAATAAATATTTGAAGTAAAAATCTTTTTTAATTTGTTTGTATTGCATTTTCATCACTTAAAAATTATTATTAACTGCATGAAATTATGATCACATTTTTTAAAATCGCAAATGCATTCACTAATTAGTTTTGATTTAATGGAAATTAACATTCATAAAGATTTTAATCCAAAATTGATTAACTGAATACTTTAGATAATATATTACACCTAGAAAATGTAAAATTAAATATCAATAGTATATGACCAAAATTTATTTTTAGTTTTATGCTGAAAGAAATTTTCAATTTTTTTTTCATTTCTATATTTTTATATAATATCAACTATTTCTGAAACAATTTATGAGATGTTCTAAAATTGAGCAAGTAAATTAAGTGTTATTTTCAATTTAGTTTTAGTAATTTTTGATTATATAAAATCCACTATTACTTGTGTAATCTAAGGGATCATTTCCCCACAAAATAATACCTAAATGACAATTCTGTATTCAGTTTTTAAATTAACATACACATTTTAAAATTTAATACTATATTAATATATTTGGTTGTTCTACATAATCAAAATGTGTATTTGATTATTTATTATGCTGAATTAAACATCTTTTTTTGGTTTTGTAATCATTAATGATGAAAATCTTTACTTTGGATGCATCATTAATAAAATACTGATTGTCTTGCAAAGATATTGGATGCAAACTAAATAAAATATTGTACTGTACATTGATTAATTATATTTTAAGTTTATAATCAAAATACTGTTTAAGCACAGTAATATTGCATATCACAGTACAATTTCAGCATGAAAATCACTATTTTGCTTTTGGCTGATGTAATTTTTAATAACTATCCTATGACAGCATACCCACCATTTTAAAAAATGGCCATCAAAATAATAATTTCTTTTTGAGGTTACACATACTGAATAATTGATTGTAAATGAAAATGGTGGGTATAAATTAATGGTTGTTATTATTATGTTGGATGTATTATAAAATTTAATTTATTATCTTTTATTGTTAGAATTTCTTGTTGTATTAATGAAAGATTAATAGTGTTAAAAATCACTTTGCACAATGTTTCTACTGTTCATTTTATTAATGCCTATGCTCCAATCTTAGATTCCAAGAAAGCATTTATTCAATTGCTGAATAGCAATATTGCAGAATACATTAACTTTTTTACTGTCAGATTCATTTTTAATCGAATTGGTTAAAGAATTGGCTAAAAATGGGAATTTTTATGTTATTGTAGAAAATTTACGATCATTTTAAAGCTTAAAACATACCTAAGATGCTGCCCACCTTAGAATTATTTTACAAGTGAAAAATCAATAATATTTAAATTTAAAGTTTTAACAAAGGGTGAAGGCAGACTTTACAAGATGCTGATTGGCTGTTTCTCATGTTGAACAAAAGGGAGCACTTGCCAATAATTTTGACAGGTCTAAGTTTTTTGTTTTGATTTTCAAAATGAAAATGTATATTTTAGAGTATTTTTTCATATTTTTTTTACATATTGTAAATTATTTTGATAAAATATGCTGAAAATATAATTATTTAATAGTCAAGATTTTAGTAAAAATTCTTTACTTTTACATGAACATAAATTGTGAAGGAAATTAATAACATATGCAGCATTTTCTAATAGGTTATGAATGTTTTTTTTTTAGCTTCTCTGATAAAGAATATTTTTATAATTGTAAATAGAAATTTATTTTAGAAAAAACATTTGTTCACTTTCATAATCTGACAAATTATTAATTCATTTTTGCAAACAAAACTAAAACAAATATAATATTAAAGACGAATATATTTTTACTGCTGATTTTGTAATTGACCAATCAAAAGTTTACAGTTTTAACTCACTCGACCAACTGAAATTTCTGACAGAGAAAATGTTAAAAATCAAACTTATTGGAAATTTTAATGCATATGTTGGTAGAAATAGTAGATTTTGACTAAAAGTTGTTGGAAATGATGGTATTGGTTTTGTAAATTCAAATGGTTTATTGTTATTGAAATTTTGCACAATGCATGGACTTACTATCACAAACATTTTGTTTAGGCAGAAAACCCACTATAAAAAGACTTGTATGCATATATATTCAAAACAATAGCAGTTAATAGAGAATATTATAAGAAAATTGTTTATTCTTTAGATGTATGTATTATATGTATTAAATTTCAACAACTATTAAATATTAAAATTACTATTTGGACTAAACAAAGAAAAAATGCACACAGACAATAGTGTTCACATGAGAGAGTGAAGTTATGAGAATTATTAACATAAGCTTTACAGGGTGAATTCCAATATAACAAATGGCTGTTGCAGTGTCTCTAAATACAATACAAATTCTTTTCATCTATAATTTATTCTCTCTCTCTCTCTCTCTCTATATATATATATATATATATATATATATATATATATATATATATATATATATATATATTGGATAATGTAAATAAAGGAGTGGATATTGACCCAGCCAATACAGCAGTTTTAGTGTATATCCAGATATATCAATTTCAACTCATGTATTACAATAGAAACTTGTATATAAAACTAATAAAGCACAAATGTGTGAATTAAGACATCAGATGATATACATTTAAACCACTATAATATGACATTTTCTTATGCTTACATAATCTACCAAACATCACATGATTACCATTTCTTATGTTTGCTCATAACTGTTATTAAATTAGGAAAAATTCTCCATACAGTAGTGCCACTCAGTGCAAGTCAGAATCAATGGATGCAAGGAGGCCGGTGCACAAAATCCCCATCTAGTGCTTACTCATCCAATATCTGCAGATTAGTTTCTGGCTTGTGGCCTTCATCAATGAGGAGCCTTGGATCTGAGAGCACTGCACATAGATTTTAGGATCTAATGCAACCCTCCAGCATCCACCTTTTGTCTCTACTTAACTACAAAACTATGAGAATAAAATTGAAAACACAATAATATTTTCGATCTAAGCTCATTAACTTATATAGTCATATAGGTCTAAAATCAGTTCACTACACATACATTTTGGTGTCTTTGGTTCTTTAATAACCATAGCCACCACTATAATACTAGGAAGGATTGGTATTAAACCACCAAACATTACATGATCACCATTTCTTATGTTTGCTCATAACTTATGCACAAGCCTTCTGGCATCAATTGATTACTCTGGCTTGCACCGAGTAACATTACTGTATGGAGAGTTTTGCATGTTTTTATTACTTACATAATCTGTTAATACATAACAACTATCTTAGTTTACAGATTGTATAAGCAAATGAAATGGTGGTCATGTGATGTTGTAGTGGGTTAGTGTCAATTCTAGCCAAAGGATGTGGTAACTATGTTTATAAAAAATCAAAGACATCAAAATATGTAGATACTGAACTGTATTCATTTGTATGACTCTCCAAATGAATTAGCCTGGATTGGATACATTATTGTGCTTCCAGTTTGGGCTCTGAATGTCAACTAAAAAAGCAAAAGAGGGTGGTTACTAGAAGAATACATTAGATTCAAAGATTTAGATACAGTCTTTCAGATCCAAGACTCCTCAGTGATAAAAGTCATAAGCTAGAAATGAGTCTGGGGATATTGCTTGACGAGACACTAAACAGGAATCGTGATGTATCAATTTTCTAGCATTCATTGATTACACACTAGAAAGTAATATTGTATGGAGAAAGTTGCTATGGTGAAAATTTAATAAAACTCAGATTAGTATGGTATATAGTTTTTTTTATCTATTTTTTATATCCATAATTAAACCTTTTTTGTTTAAAAAGAATTACTATTATATTTTAATATTTAAAGATATCATAATTTTCTTTAAAAGAAATTTTTTTAAAAAATTATTGATTAAAGAATGTATTGAAGATTTAAAGAAAAACTGACCCTCACGTTTCAGTATTGCAAAACAACTTGGAATATAACCAAGTGCAATATTTTAAAACTTGGTGGACAATAAAATAAATAAAAAAAGCAAGTTAATTAGGGGGGGGGGGGCTAAAGAAAACAATCCAATTTTCCTGTCTGATGATTCACAATTGAATGAGTCTATTGTATATTACACATTATTATTTTTTATTTAGAAAAAATATTATTCAAAAATACTAAATATTAAATTATCGAATTATCAATTATAAAACAATGTTGTGCTTTATGGTTTTAATTTATATATGTATTTTTCATAGCTTAATTAAAAAATACATTTTTTACTGGTATAAGATAGTTTTATTTTAACTACTCTTTGTAAAAAGTATAGCCGTTTGCATCCATTTCTTATTGTATATACACATTAAGTTTTAAGTATTAAACCACTAAACATCACATGATTACCATTTCTTATGCTTCCTCATAACTTATTAAAACAGGCAAAACTCTCCATACAGTAGTGCCACTCAGTGCAAGCCAGAGTAATCAATGGATATCAGAAGGCTGGTGCATAAAATCCCTATCTAGTGCTTACTCATCCAATATCCCCAAACTAGTTTCTAGACTATGGTTTTTATCACCGAGGAGCCTTGGATCTGAGAGACTGTATGTAAATCTTTGAATCTAATGCATCCTTCCAGAAACTAGTCTGGGGATATTGGATGAGTAGGCACTAGCTAGGGATTTTATGCACAAGATTTCTGGCATTCATTGATTACTCTGGCTTGCACTGAGTGACACTACTGTATGGAGAGTTTCGCTTGTTTTAATAAGTTTTAACTATTGATGTCAATATTTAAAGATAATCATTGACTCAGTGCCTGTAGATGGATAACATCTCTCTAGCATAGTTCTCATTCTAGATTTTTTTTTTCAGTCACCAGTCATTCGATCAGCTTCTTATGTAATAATTTTAAGCCTTTTATGCATCACTTTTGGATGTCTAATTAAGTTGCCTATGAGCTTTTACTTGGGAAGAAATCTACGTTTTCCATTAAAATTGTCTTACATTTAAAAAAAAAATACTTTTTTATTCTACCGGTAATTCTAGATTTCAAAATCAATTTTAAAAAAATTATTAATAATGAAAGGGGGAAAAAATGATATTTATATATATAAAAATTAAGAAAAATGATATTTTCTTGGGGGGGGGGGTAAGAAAACTTATAAACTGAGTTATTAATTTTAAAATGTTAATGTTTTGATGTAAATAATTGATTTCATTAGTTATTCAAAAGAAAACATATTTAAGAGAAACATGCTTTTGCACAAAAACTTATAAATATTTTTTTTTAAAATAGATCACTGTAGGACAAATACTTGGTTCCTTGCAGAGTATCAATGACAACACTAGAAAGGTGGGAGGGGTGATGAGTGATTTTTACATTTTTGTTTATCCTTTCGCTGAAAACAGTAATATCCAGTTATTGATCAATATTGGATATTTCATTGATTTACTATGAGCCATCTATCTGAAAGAAAAAAATTAATTTTGAATAGAATCTGGTAAAAATTTCCTAGTTTATGTGACCTTAATTTGAATCCAAGTCATCACATCATGGTAGGTGGATACAGTTGCATCTTGAGGCTGATCAAATTCTAATATATTGTGCAAATCAAAAACGGACATTTGTTTAGATGTTTTATTTCGTAAATCGTTTTTGATTGTTGTTAATTAATTGATAGGATTATAGTAGTATTACATTATATGGTTGTTATCTTATATAATGACCTGTCTAAATGACAATATGTTGGTTTTAAAAATGGTCCATGTTCATATTCCTATGAAGGGTTCATTAAGTTCTAACTTCATTACATCTTTGCTTTAGAATATCTATATGCTCATTAACATTAAAATATAACTTTAAAATTAAGAAGCTAGGTCAAGCATTGATGATCTAGCGGTTAGCATAGCTGCCTTTCAGCAGCTGGTCCGTGTTCGCTTCCTGGTCGATGCATTTGACATATGAAAAAAAAATTAAGAAGCTAGCATAAAATGTGTTAAGTAGATGGAAAACTATTGATCAGCTTCCACTTATAATATTTTAATTACTCTGTCTACTTTTCATACAGTTAAAATTAATTGTAGTTATTTTGAAAAAACAAAACAAAACCCTGCAGCTTATGATGTAGCAATATATTGTATAATGTTCTTTTTTTAGTGCAGAAGTTATGTACCAGAAATTTGGTTAGACAATAAATATCTCATTCTGAATATTGAAGCACTCATTGCTGAGATGTATGCGAAATAAAATATTGTTTGATATGTATAATAACTAGATTTTGCAAACTATGGCAATACAAAGCTTACAGAATCTTTTTAAACTAGTTCTGTGAATCTTGCATCTCATATTTTTCACTTAAGAAGTAGTTATTATTTATGTATTGCTTTACATAAATGTTTGGTGTAAAGTAGATTCTTTTATTCCATTTAATTTGATATCTTGAAATAATTAAAATAATTTATACATAGTTCACCAGTTATTCTTAGGAAAAGAATAAAACAAGGATCAAAAGCCATTTATGTTCATACCAGAAATTCACAATACTGGTATTATCTTCTCTTTCATTATTCCTCTTAAGAGAGGATAACTGGAAAGAACTTTCTCTGCTGTGTCTGAATTGAAGTATTTGTTTTTATCTTTATCTATTTATCTAATTTTATATTATTCACCACACACATTATAGTTTTAGTTTAATGATTTATTTTGCATATTTTTGAAAAGTGATTTAATATTTTTTTAATGTATTTGTGGCTTTTTAAAAAGAGAATCTTGATTAAGAAAAATCTTTGAAAACAAATCTCTTTTAGGTTGTCTGCTTTCTCTTTCCAAATATTTTAACAAATGGTAAGACAGAGGGCTGCCACATGCAGACATGTGGGTTGTGCGAGCACAAAGTGCCTCATCATGGGAGCACCAAGACATCAAGACAATTAATAAAATTATATGTAAATAAAAATGTTTATATTTTCAAATGATTTTATTGTTAGAAATATATTCTGAATGTAAATATTTAAAAAATTTTTTTTCATGTGTCATCATTGCCGGTAAGCGAGCCCGCTAACTCTGGACAACTGCTTGTGAGGCAGCTGTGCTGACCTCTTGACCACCAACGCTTGACAAATATTTCTTATTTAAATATAAGAGGAATACTTTTGTACTAAACTTATTTTTGACAATTACCCAAGCTTTAAATTTTGAGGCATGAGTTCTAAATATATTACATATATATTCTCTTATCACTGCACTAAACTAAGGGTTAGGTAACCTTTTAATGGTGGCATGCCAAACCTATATTACAATGTTATTCCATGTGCTGACATGATTGTACCAATCTTAATATATATAGTATCAAAATTGCTTTGGTAATAATGGGCTTTATAATTATATATATATACTTTTGAAGCCCATCATAACCGGAACTTACATTATTGGACATTCAATATTTTAAAATACATAGGAATCATACGTGAAAAGTATGTTTTAATTAAATTATATTGTATTCGAAACATGCTTAAAATTTTCTTTGGCATGGAGAAAATTCATTCCGTTGGCACTTAAACAAATGTGTATCGTTTACAAAATTGCCAATTAAAGTACAATAATTCAGAATAGGCAAAGCACATTTAGCTTTCAATGGTTTAATTAAAAAGCTGATTAATGAAGTCTAACAAAATAAACAAGTATTTTTCTAGCAATCATCGAAAATGTTTCCAAGAAAAATCATATTTGTATATAAAAAATCAATTTAAAATTGGAAGTTTTTCATATATTCTTCTTTTCTTTAAAACAATGGACATTTGAAATTTTTCTCAACGAGAAATTTGTTTTAATTATGCAATAGACATCTAAACGGAGGGGGGGGGGATTTTTAATTTTTTTGAGATCCGAACTATATTATAAAGTCTAATTCACATGCGTTAAAACATAAAATGTATTATTATATAATTATGAATAGAAGTTTTTCAAATGAAGTTACTAATATAATATTCTGTCTAAATATAAATTTACCCTAAACATGAATTTACATACAAAAGTATCAAAGGCTGTCAAGCGTTGGTGGCCTAGTGGTTAGCATAGCTGCCTTCCCACAAGCTGGCCCGGGTTCGCTTCCAGGATCAACCCATTTGACACACGGAAAAAAAAAGTATCAAAGATTAATTGACTGTCAAAAAAAAAAATCTAAGTAAAATTAAACCTCTTTGGGGGAAAAAAAAATCCATTCCACTTAGCATTTATCTTTATTGAAAGTAGCAAAGATCGATATGTATGTTTGTTGTACAAAGTAATTAATAAATTAAACTGAAGCATAGTTTCCATTTAAATGTGACTTGAGGTCAACATGGGCATAACAACAATATTGACATCAGCATGGGATTTGGGCATTCTATCATCAGATTTCCAATGGTATGGATGGCTGAAGAGTTGGAGGTTGGAGTGGATTGAAGCCTGTCTTAAAGTATGAAGATTTACTATCTTAAAGTTTTCATTTCTCATGGTGATTATAGTTATTCAGTTACAAATGACTCCCAAACCTGTGAGGCATTAAAACAAGAGTATACCCTCATTCTGTTACAAATGATACCACAATTTGTGGGCATTATCAAACCAGTAAGGACCATTTTTTCAAGGATCACATTTATTGTTATAATATATATATTTCATGAAAAATGGAAATAAATTTAATTCATTATACTGCTTTCTCATATATTTTTAAATAAATATTATAAATATAATATAAAATACAATATCTTTATATAGCAGCAATAATTGTAAATATATATAATAAAAATAATAATACAGAAAAGTTTTTTTCAGCAAATATTTATTTTTGTTTTTTTTCAATGTGATGGAATTATTTTAAAGATTCAATTTCATAAATAACAATATCTATCTTTTTATATATATATATAAATTCAGCTAGAGTCAATTATTACAATAGTACAATATCTAGAAGGGGGAAGGGCATATAAATGTATAAATAATTTTCTATTCAATTTTTCGTAGCTAGTTACTAGTTAAATTAATTGATGTTAGATATATATTCATATAGTTGTGTTTGTTATAATTAATTTAATTCAATTCATATATTTTTCTACTATTAGGTTCTTTAATATAATTTAAAGATATTATTTTTTTTTTTTTTTACATAATCTATTTATAGTAAATATATAATCCAGATGTATTATCTATTCTATTGATATTGAATTATTATGTATTCTTGCTCTTTCTTCTAATTGTTTCTCTATATATTCATAATTGCAATATGATTTACTACGAACATACAGGGAAACAATTAGGCGAAAGAACAAAAGATCATATCAATGCAATTAATAGAAAAGATGGTAAATCTGCATTATATATTCACTATTTATAATAGGACATAAAATAGATTGTGTAAAAATTATAAAACCATTAAACTGTATTAAAGAACCTAATAGAAGAAAAATATTTGAAATGAATTATATCTTAATTACAACAAACATACTGTATGAATATATATATAAACATCAATTAATTGATGAATAATTAGCTAATGAAAAATGAATGGAAAATTATGTAGAATATACACTTATATACAGGTCCCCCCCCTCCCCGTACATGAATTGGTTTTAGATAATTTTATATATAAAAATATAGATGTCGCTATTTCTGCAAAGTAAATTGAAGTTTTAAAATAATTCCATTACATTGAAAATTAGAAAAAACAAATATTTGTTGAACAAACTTTATTATTATTTTTATTATATATACATCCAATTATTGCTGCTATATAAAAATATTTTATATTATATTGTGTGATTTATTTAAATATATACATACATATGTAAGTGTATGCACATAGAAATATAGTTTAAATGGTTTTTCTTAAAAAAAAGGTTAAAAAGCTTGCACTATTCAATGAAATATAATAAGTACTACATCTGGATACCATTCTTACAGTCTACTTCAAATGGTCTATCAAAAAAAAATGTTTTTTCAAGTTTGAAAAAAGAAGTAAAGAATCTGAAAATAACAAAATAGATTTATAACATTTCAAGTGTTTTATAATTTTGAATCAGTTGTGGAAATATGTCCAGAAATTCCAATGGTTAAAAAATTAAGAATTAATATTATAAGTTATAATATAGTTATATACATCAGTATATTTATTAAACATTTAATATTTTGATATATTTACTACAATTGATCTTATTTTCTTAATATCTTTTTCTACCATTATATATCCATTACAAGATTAAAATCTTCAAATTTTATTCAGTTTTTTCAGTATTTCATATCTCTTGTCCACATTAGTCCAGAAAATTTCCTTATTTTTTAATTTCAAATTTAATCTCATTCTAGGCATTTACAATCTTTTGGAGTTTAAAACCAATTATCTGTATAATGTCAGCTTTCTTAGAAAGATGTCCAGTTCAACATTATTTTAGTCTCTTAATGTATATTTATATATTTTTTAAAAATCTATGTATTTCATTTCTGATCATTTATTTTTTATTTTTAAAGTCATCGTCTCTTCATACTTAAGCTGAATGGTTTAAGTTCCAAGTCAAAGATCCACAAATAAGTATTAGTAAACATATTTACTAAAAACTTTTCCTCAAATACTTTCCATACAAGATTATATTGTTTTTTGTTTTTTTTCATGTGTCAAAGCATTGGCTGGAAAGTGAACCTGAAAACCCGGGGCAACTGCTTGTAAGGCAGCTATGCTGATCCCTCAGCCACCAACGCTTGACAAGATTATATTATTGTGTGACTGTTTTATGCATTATGGTTCTGTTATTAATCTGATCAAAATGTTTTTAATTTCTTATCAATCTTTCATTTCTTCCAAAAGTTATAAAACATATTTTTAGTCTTTATATTATTTTAGTCCTGCTTTTTTATTTATTTAATAATTCTTTTAATACTTCTGAATCATCATTTTTGTATAAATAATTATTTCATCTTCAAATGGGAATGAAGTAAATAATTTTCATTTATTTTTATTTCCCTTAGCTTTTATTATAATCCATGAAATATTTCTAGTAAAACTACTTTAAAAAGTTGTGGAGAAATGGAATTATCCTGCTGTATACTCTTACCAATATAATTGTTTTAAACCACTCTCTGTTTTGGTGTTTTGATTAATATCTTCAGAATTTGACAATATTCTTAATTTTGTTTTAATGTTCCAAAGATATGCTTATAGAACCAATGTTTTTATTATTTACAAATCCAATGTAAAATGGCAGCTTATATTCATGATCTTATAAAACTTCTCTTAATATTTTACTGTATGTCAATACATTGTTATGTTCTTTCAATTATCTATTGTGCCTTTATCATTTCGATTTGAAACATGATTTGGCCAATAATTTATTTACTTGCTTCAAAATATAAATTATAATTCCATCAGTTTCTGGAACTTTTTCTTTCTTTATAGATTTACTTTCATGTCTCATCACTTCTTTTAAAATAGTTGACATTTCAAAAGATATCATAATTATAGGAGTTACTTTGCTTTTTGTTCTGTAATCTTCACCCATTTTAATAATAATGGAATCTTATTGCTGAAATAGAAGACATTTATGAGATTTTCATTCTTGAAAGCACTCTATAGATTATAATTCTTTATGACATCATCAACTCTTTTTTGTATCATTTTTATAGATTTCCTGATATTTAATTGTAGTAAATGGATTATTTTAAAATATATTCTTTTTTTTTTCTACATTGTCTCAGTTCAAAGATGCTAATGAATTGCAGCTTTTTTTTGTACTGGTTATCTATGTATTTTTTTGTAAAACATTACTTAGTCATTGATGATATTATTCAAGTCTTTGCCATCTTAAAAGTTTATCTGTATTTTAAAATGATTTACAAGTATTAGCTTAAACTCACTGAAATATTTCTGAAAGTTAGGAATATTAAATCTTGTTTTTCTTATTTTTTCTTTAGCTTAGCATTAATTTGTTTTGATAATTATTTTCTGTATTGAATTGATTGCATGTGACACCTTCATTTGGATGCTTCTGAGATTATTTCACTTTGAATTTTTCTCAAAAAGTAAATTTAAAATATTTTCCCTCAAATTCTCTTAAGTCTATATTCTCTGTCATTATGCTATCGCTATTCAAATTTACCTTTAGAAGTGTTCTTCAACCTTGAGTCCTAGGAGGCAGCACTTGTTTGTAGAAATTTCCTGCCAATCCATGAAAAATTTCATAGACTGGCAGCAAATTTTGAATAAAATAATGATTTTAAACTTGTAATTAATATAAACAGTTTTTATTTACTTTTATTATTGCAATTGTTTAAAATAAAGTTCATTATAAATCAAAATTTTATTAAAATTATTAGATAATATTATATAATAATAATAAGTAAAGAATTTATAAAATAATTACATGTATGCATGACATATTTCAGTAACTTTTTTTTGAAACTTTAATTTCGACTTTGGTTTCTTCATTTATTATTTTTATTCTTAAATTTATAATGCTATGTGGTATCAATGCTGGACTAAGATGGACAGTTATCAAATGAACATCAATCTCATGATTATTGCCCCACCCCTTACATCCCTGCTGTTACAATTAGTAGGCCTTCCAGTGTTGCGTCAGTTTTCCTCTTGGTGACATGCAGCAAAAACTATTTTATTGAGGTTGGGAATATTATTATTGCTTATTATTTCATATAGTTGTGGTATTTCTTTTGTAAAATTTTAATCCCCAGAAAATGGAGACAAAAAAGTCTCACAGCAAACCCTTTTAATTTTCTTTCTAAGAACAAACAAAGACAATATTCAAGTAAAAAATAGTGATCATACTAAAAGTATGTCAAGCACTAGAGCTTCAACTTTAGAATAAATGAAGAAAAAGAAATATGTTATTTCAGAATGTGCAGTACAAACCAAAAAGAAAAAGGATAAATTTTGTTAGGCATTACCATAAGGAGTATTTAAACTTGGTTTTATTACTGCTTCGTGCAGTGAACTATTGCCTTTGTGTGTAGTATGTTCTGAATCAGGTCAAATTATGCTATGAAACCTTCCAAACTTGCACATCATTTGCATTCAAAGCATGGAGATTTACTTATATGCCATTAGGCTTTTTTGAAAGATCACATTGATCAGATAAAAATTCTGAAAAATCACATATGATGATGATGACTAGTGAAAATTTGCTGCTTCAAGCATTTTATTTAGTTGCTCTTTGAAGAGCTAAAAAAAATGAACTATTTACAATCAGAGAGGAATTATTAAAGTCTTGTATCTTGGTTGTCATACAAGAAATTTTGGATCCTCAAACCACTAAAATATTAAGAGTCTGTACTACTTTTGGATACCACTTATTAAGAGGAGAATTGTTGATATGGCTACCAATATTGAAGAACAAGTTATAGAGGGAATAAAAAAACAAAATGTTTTGCAAGTCAACTTAATGAATCAACTGATGCGGGTAAACATGCTTTCTTACTTTACTTCATGAGATATAATGAAGATAAAGACTTAAGGGAAAAACTTCTTTGTTGCCTTGATTTACCTGCATGGACTACTATTTCAGAGAAACTTAATATGCTTGATGAGTATTTTCAAGTGCAAAACTTAGTTATATTGAAGTAAATATGTAGGAGTATGGACAGTGCTGCTAGCATAACTATATGCCATTCAGAAAGCGATTATGGAAATAACATCATAAACCCAGAAATGTTCACTCACTGCATGATCCAGTGGGAACATTTAGCTGCAAAGAAACTTTCTATTGAAGTAAATACTATGATGAATGATGCTGTTAAGATCATTAATGAAATTCGTAGTTGAGCTATGAACTCTAGATTGTTCACAGTATGGTGTGAGAACATAGACTCACCACACCGATATCTAAAAGTGGGATGGTTATTGAGAGGAAGAGTTCTTGTATGCTTTTTTGAACTGAGAAAAGAAGTAAAAGAGTTTCTGTGAGAGTGAAAATCTGACTTAGTAGAACTTTTGTTGAATGATGAATGGGTAACTAAACTTTCATACAAGGTGGATATATTTAATCTTCTTAGCAGATTTAATATTTCTCTCCAGGAACCATGTCCAACTATTTTTATAACAATATATCTTTTAAATAATTACAATTTTCTTACATTTTTTAAGCAAAAAATATTTAGTATTATTATTACAGTTTCGAGTGTTTCACGCAGTCTTCTTCAGATCTCATTATGAGATCTGAAGAAGACTGTGAGGAGCAGTTGAAACTTTAAGTATAGTAATAAATATTTTTTTTGCTTAAAAGGTGTAAAAAGATTGTAATTATTAAAAAGATATATTGTTGTATATGAAGGAGCAAAATTAAGAAAGAGGAAGAAGGAAGAAGTAAGAGTTTATAGAGCTATTTTTATACTGAGAATTAAAATGGATCCATTCAAAAAGAAGCTGTCTTTTTGGGATAGACACAAAAAATGATTATTGCTACTTTTGACGAAATTTTTGTTTGCTGCTGATGTCAACTAAAAAATCAATTTAACTTGGTGAGTCAGCATTTAAGGGCATCAGTTAAAAACCTTAATAATTCTTTTCCTGAAAATGAGGATTCTCATAAAAATATCCTCTGGATTAATAATTCTTTCTTGGAAGATATAAAATCATGCACATTTGAACCTCATAAAAAAGATGAGCTAGTCAAATTGTCATCTAATAACACTCTGTATCCAGATATAAAATGCAATCATTGTGTCAATTTTGGCTATCACTTGAAAAAGAATATCCAACTTTGAGTTGTAAAGCAGTCAAATTATTGATAATTTTATTGACTTTATATTTATGTTAAAACACTTTGGCAATGTCAATAATAAAAATAAGCAAAGAAATAGAAGGAAAGTTAAAGCAACACTTCCCCTTTCTGACACAACCCTTGTAACAAAGAAGCAGGAGCAGATGCCCCACTAGCTAAAAATTGTAATTTTAGAACAATAATTTTAATTAATAAAACCTTATTTACAATGGCTTTTATTTCTGTCTTAAGGTTATAGGATTTATTAAATGCAGTTTAATATGAGGGATTTTTTGCCCTAATGGCCATGTTTTTTAGTTTAAAAAACATTACAATCGTTCTTAATTGGAATTCAATCATCATACATATATATCATAACATTAGTTTTAGCCTAATTTAAGTCAACTTAAAATATATATAAAAAAAGAGAGTACATTATCTGTGATGTTTATCAAAATTCAGGTAAATAATATTTTATCCATGCATATTTTAACAATATAATAATTAATGTAAGCAATACATATGCATTAATAAGAGAAATTGTGATTGGACTGCTTCTCCATAGCTATGCAGCCTTACCCAACCTGACAGAGTGATCCTTGTGTAAAAGAAAGCAATACCATTGCAATTCACAGTAATCAGTGTCTTGTTATGGCCATTTGTGGTAGTCACATGCATTACCTGCATATAAGCAGTTTGAATCTAGGAAAATTTATCTTTAACCTTCGGCCGATCTGTGAAATATTATTTCTATTTTTGCTGGTCCACAAGTGTGAAAAGGTTA
This sequence comes from Epiperipatus broadwayi, assembly GCA_028023455.1. Classification (NCBI taxonomy): domain Eukaryota; kingdom Metazoa; phylum Onychophora; class Udeonychophora; order Euonychophora; family Peripatidae; genus Epiperipatus; species Epiperipatus broadwayi. The sequence goes on from JAQFVV010000059.1 coordinate 4,782,060, forward strand.
AAAAATGTTGCCCTATAGCATTTTCATTTTATAATCTTTTTTCCAATTCTAGCATTAAAATCTCTCATGACAGTTTTAAAATGTTGGTTATTATGATCAAAAGCACTTCATACATCTACATAAAAATCCACTACTTCATAACCATGAAAGAACTTATCTGCATCTGAATTACATTATCTAAAATTTGATATTTTCTATTAAGTTGAATCTTTAAATTTATCACTGTATATGATATAACAGCAATCTCTATTACTATTCTCTTCTTTCATCATTTCTTTATAACAAATCCTGTTACATTTGTGCTTGCAATATTTCTTTTTTTATAGTACATGCACAATTTTCTATCTATTTTTTTATTTTAAAAGTCTAACATTATCCCCTTTATTATTAGACAATTTTTCATTCAGTTTGTGCAGTCTTCCCTTAATTCTATTGTTGTAGGTAGATAATTAATAGGTCACCATCAAATGATAACTCAGGTCTGTAACCAAAAATTCTATTCTCTTTCTCATATCTATTATCAATCGTTATTTGGCTGTAATTTTAGAAAATGAGTGTCACAATTTGTTTTTGTTTATCATGATGGTAACAAATCATTATTCACACATACACACACTTATTTATCTTGCTTTAAAAAAGATCTGACTGATATTTATCATCCATCTGAGAAAAAAATAACATAGTATTTTTTATACTTAAAACAGAGATAAAAGCTAATATATGGACTACGTTGATGAGCAATCTATTCTAGTTTTATATCTTATGATGGGCATATTGTAATAAAAGCTGCAATGTCAAAGAATATATGGAAAGAACTTTAGGCATTGCATTATTTAGTTCTTTTAAGACCTCGAAGTGAAATTAAAGTATCTTCAATAAATATCAAACTCGATTTTGCAGTTCGTACCTCCATATATAATGCATTTAATATTTTGTAATTAATAAATATATATTTTTTAATATTAATTTTTGTTTAGTAGTTTTCTGTTTTGTTTATCCAGTAGTACAAACTATATTAAAAAAAAAAAATTTTTTTTATCTCCTAGAATAGTTTTTAGCTTTCCCTTATGAAATAATAATTGTTTTTATCATTATTTCAGATCTTTAATTAGTAATAATAGTTTTAAAAGGTGTCTTTTTAAAAAACAAAACTACTAATACATTTTGAAATGTAATTTATATCAAGAAAAGTTTGAGATAAAAAAATAATTAAATCGTTTCATCTTTATATTGTCAGATCTGTTTATTAATGTGACTATTTGACTGAGAGTTGACTGAGAGTTAATCCATATCTCAGTCATTTATCATTTAGATCCATTTATGCCCCCCCCCCCCCCGTGATGCCAGATGTTGAGTGAAACATCTGGTATTATTATTATTTTTGCTCGAAACTGTGTTGATGTCTTAATCACAGCTACTATTTATATATGACTTTTCTTTTTTAATATATCACAAAATTGAGTTACTGCTGCTAAATAGTTTTAAAATGCAAATGTGGAATAATGAGAAAGTGTATCTTTCTTAGTTTTTTTTAAGTAGATATTTACTAGGAAAGAATTTGAGCTTAATGCCGGCTATAACTTAACATGTAGAATATGTCACAATATTTTAAAACGTAATAAAATAGTTAATATATAAAACACCAATACCTGTTCAAAAGTTAACGAATGCCTTTAAAATCGCATATTTAGATGCATGGCATTAATATAAAAGGATAAAGAAAAAAAAGAATACATCACTTTCTAGTATGATATTCATTAGAAAATACTTAATAGGCAGTAAATTTTTATTGAAAATTGTAATATATTTTTTGACACTTTGCAGGGCAAACTATCAATTTTTTTTTTTTTACAAGAAGCAAATTTTATTACAAATTAGAAATTGTTAATGGATTAATTTTAACTCCATTATTAAAATAAGCCAATCATTTCTCGATTTTAATTATCGGTTAAAGTTTAATAGTTATTGCATATATCAATCATGGTTTGAAATAATGCAAATTTCATAAATTTGCTTAAAATTACAAAGACCATTTTTAAATATAATTATTTTGAGTACTTTCATATTAAATATTATAGATTAATCAAGTGTTTAATGGAAAAAAAAAAATCTCAGTCTAGTGTATTGAGTGGAATATAGTTTAAATGATTTAAAAAAAAAAAAAAATTATCGAATTCAATCAATTTAGGTAGATATAATATATATTGATAAAAATCGCTTTCTTGACTGTTTTTTTTTTTAAAAATCCAATTAAAATGACTGTATATGTATATTTTGAAACAAGCGTTGGTGGCCTAGTGGTTAGCATAGCTGCTTTCCAAGCAGCTGCCCCGGGTTTGCTTCCCAGTCAACGCATTTGACAATGAAAAAAAAAAACACACAAAAACAACATAAAATCCATTTAACAAATAATATAAATACAAAATAAAATAAAATTTTAATGATGTGTTATATATTCTATTCATTCAAAAAGTCTATCATAGAATTTTTCTATTATGATATAGTCACCGTCATCATTTTCGACCATTATCTATCCACTGTAGGATGAAGGTATCCAAGTTCAATCCATTTTCTCTGATCTCTCTCTTTTTCATATCACCTCTGCACACTTCCTTAATTCACTCATCCATTTCACATGTGGTCTGATTCTAGGTCTTTTGCAATCTTTTGGAATCCATGTTAAGATTTCAATTGTCAATCTATTATCATCTCTTCTAGCAATATGTCCAGCCCAACTACACTTCAGTCTTTTAATTTTTTCAATGAGGTCGGTAACACTTGTTTGTTAGCTCACCTATGAATTTTGTTTTCAATGTCTTCTTGTTATTTTTATTATACATCTCTTAATCTTTGTTGACTGGTCTGAAATCTTTGTATTGCTCTTCTGTTAAGTGTCCAAATCTCAGATCTATAAATAAGAACTGGTAAAACACATATATTAAAAACCCTCCTTTTTAAACCCATAAACATATTTCCTTTTAATATTAAATTATTTCTATCAAAAGCTCTCCAATCAAGTTTAATTGTATGATTAATTTCATCCATTATGTTTTCATCTGTAGTAATAATCAGGCCAAGGTATCAAATTATTGTTGACTTTTTTGATTTTTAAATCCAGACTTATCAGATGCATCAATTTACATTTTTTTTCTATAAAAATGCATGCATTGGCCCATTTCTTTTGAAATGAAGAATTTTCTATGGCAATTTTTTTATCTTACTCAGTATAACCATCATAATAAAAAAAGGCAAAATAATCATAATAAACAAATGGATTATTCTCCAGTACATGAGGAATCAGAATGATTAACGGTCAACATGGTAGGATTACAACCTTGGCACTAACATGGGCTTTGTACATTCCATCATCAGATTTTCAATAAAATGGATGATTGAAGAGTTGTGTGTTGCAATAGTTTGAAGCCTGTTCATTAAAGTATGAAGGTTGGCTATCTTAGTATAAAGCTGAGAACTGATTGTATATATGTGTGGAGATAGTAATCTGGACCAACTGATGATTGCTGGTTCAGCATGAAATATGTATATTGGTGATTATTTATCTTATCAACATGTGTGTGATTAGGTGGGGCAGCAATATGAAATTTTTTGGAAAGTTGAGGGTCATGTGAAAGTCTGAGTTTGAATCCTTTATATATTACATAATAAACAAACTAAACTTCAAGTTTTATTTTTGCTAGTATACTTTCATCTGTGAAAATTACTATAAAAACAAACATGATATTAAAAACTTGTTGGAATATTGCACCTCTGGTAGAATGAACTAGAACTATTATAAAGGTTGAAAACAGTAAAAGATGTAGCTGAGAAAATATATATATTATTTTACTATACTCTTAATTCAATATTTGGATTGGATGCTTGTTTAAATAGAAATTTTATACAGGGATATTTTATATACATTTTTGAAAATGTCTGTGGGACATATTGAGAGTTTTTGAAGACCCGAATTGACCCAAGGGCCAGAGATTCCTTACCTTTGATTTAAAACATAGAAAAACATAGTTTTAATATTCACATTAAAAAGTTTTGGATTTATAACTGCTATTATTGATATAATATTTTAAATCCTTATATTTATACAGTTTTTCAAAGAATTACAATAACTAAAAATATTTAATATGTATGTATATGCATGCATACAAATGTACATAACCTAAACTAATATATCTATATATTACCATGTACTATAATTTAATTATCATTATATTATCAATATTTTCAAATGATAATAAATTATAGAATGTTGGAATATATATATATGACTTATACATAAATATATGCACACACACATATATATATATATATATGTGTGTGTACACATACATATTACATAGGTTCATTTTAAAAATTTTAAATTATATATATGTATATAATATAAGATTTAAAATATTGTATAAATTATGTTTGTAATATATATTAAGACTATGTGCCTAAAATGTGACAGTAGGGACCTCTACAAATCTAAACACAAGATTAACGACTTTAAAAGACAAGAGCAACCTCTTGTCTTCAGCCTACTTTTTAATTATATAGGTGAATCTAAAGCATTTTGATTTGAGAGCATGGAGCTATTAATTCACTGATTAAGTCCACAATTTCTATATGAATTAACATACGCAAAATCTTTCGATCACAATGAGTCAGTATGAAGTTCTTATAATTAAAAATCTTTTGAAACAATTTAAGTTGTAATTAATAATTTGAAATTATTAATTATAAATTATGTTTGTATAATTAGATAAAGATATATCCAATATAAGGTTATGATGCATTTATTTACATGTAAAAAATAATGTTACACTTTACTTGAATTTGGTGACACATTATAAAGAGTATGTAGAAAGAATAAACTTTGAACAGAGAATTTTTTTAATGTAACCATATCTGTACAATCATATTTGGAAAGCAATCCTATAGAACATACCTTTTTTTAAAAAAAACTTTTGTGTTTATTGCAGAGATTTTTATTACTACATCTTCAAAATCTTGTAGAATTGGTACTAAATAGTTGTATTTCCTGACATCATAATTGTTATTACTGTCTTTTCATTGCATTGATCATTGAAAAATCATCCTATTTTCTTCAAATATGATAGAGCAAAATCTTGAAAACACTGCTGTCAAGAATAATGTTTCATTAATAACAGTTACGAGCATCTATTTTTGGATTCAGTTTATTGCAACCATTGTGTGCATTCATATAAACCAGTTTCACCCATTAATTTGTTTTATTATATTATATTCATGATATTGTTTTACTCCTGTTACAGTATTGCATTTATTTTATTTATTAAATAAAAGAATGTGAAGATGTGTCAAACTTTGTTGAATCTCATGAAGAAATATTAAAAGTAAAAACTTTATGAGAGAATAATTATATTAACTCATTTCCTGCAAGTATTTGTTATATTTTTTTTGAAAAGTTATCATTATCATCATCACTATCAACAATTATCAGTCCACTGCAGGATGGTCTCTCCAAGTTCAATCTATCTTCTCTGATCTTTAGCTTCTCTTTTCCACATCACCCTTGCACACTTTCTTATTTCATCTATTGATCTCACATGTTGTCTCTTTCTGGGTCTTTTACAATCTCTTTCCTAAGTCTGGGGATATTGGATAAGTAGGCACTAAATGGTGATTTTATGCACAAGCCTTCTGCTGGCATCCATTGATTACTCTGGCTTGCACTGAGTGGCAATACCTATAGAGAGTTTTGCCTGTTTTAATACTTAAATTTTACATAATAAATAAGTGCTAGGTTTTGAGTTAATATTTTAGATCTAGTGTCTGAAAATTCTAGCTCCTTACTGAGGTGAGCCATAAGCTCAAAACCAATTGGTCTGGGGATAAGAGTTTTTTTGGATAGAGATTTTGAATATTTTCTGTTACTGCACTTTTTAATTCAGAGCTTATTTGAGCTATTGGTATGCTCTTTGTATTACATTTTTGTAAATATCAGCTTATAAAAGCAATGTCACAATATATATGACTTGCTTTGGCTATGCTGAGGCTATTAATATATGGTAGATCTGAATTTGGTTCAGTTCCATATAACTATTTAAGTCAGATAGCTGGAGTAAAAGAGATTTTCATATCCAAAAATTTCAGAGTTTCTACTTAAATATTACATATGAAATAAGTGCTGGTTTTGAGTTGATATTTTAGATCTAGTGTCTGAAAATTCTAGCTCCTTACTGAGGTGAGCTATAAACTCAAAACCAATTTGGTCTGGGGATAAGAGTTTTTCAGATAGAGATTTTGAATATTTTCTCTTACTGCACTGATCAATTAAGAGGTTGTTTGAGCTATTGGTATACTCTCTGTATTACATTTTTGTAAATACAAGCTTATAAAAGCAATGTCACATTATATATGACTTGCTTTATTGATAATTATAATTTTACCTTTATGGCTTTGGCTATGTTGAGGCTATTAACATATAGTAGATCTGAATTTGGTTCAGCCCCACGTAGCTATTTAAGTTAAGTAGCTGTAATAAAAGTCATTTTCATATCTGAAAACTTCAGAGTTTCTACTTAAATATTATGTATGAAATAAGTGCTGGGTTTTGAGTTGATATTTTAGATTTAGTGTCTGAAAATTCTAGCTCCTCATTGATGTGAGCCATAAGCTTGACACCAATTTCTCTGGGGATAAGTTTTTCGGATAGAGATTTTAAATATTTTCTCTTACCGCACTTATCAATTGAGCTTGTTTGAGCTATTGGTACGCTCTCTGTATTATATATTTTAATATAATTGTATATATTATAATATGTGTAACTTACATGCAATTTTATATAATTAAACTTACAATTTTTTAATTAAACTTTTCTTTTATGTGCATTTAATGATCAAAATGTGTTCCCATCAATAGTAAATTTCCACTGATCAGCTCAAGGGCTATTGCACTTTGTTGCTTAGTTTCTCTACTTTCAGACAGACATATACAGTATGTTACAGTGAAAAAGTGACTTTTTCCCTCTCTCTAAGATGTCTATAGTAATTTCTCTGATATCATGTATTATACATAGCTATACATCATAAAAATTTTCAGGCACTAGTGTGTCTGTATTATGAATTACAACATGGAATGTGGTCAACTTATTCTTAACTTTGTAGATCACTTCACAATGGAACAACATATAAACATTAAATTTTGCTTAAATAGGACAAAGCTGCTAGCACACTCTATGTAGGAGTAAAGCCATGAGTTTCAAACATATTTTCAAGTTGTTTGTAATGTATCATGATGGCAGTGAGAGCATTGAAAATGATCCATGGCATTAAAAACAATTGGAAATGAAAAAAAACATACAGGAAGTGGCCAAAATTCTTCAAACTGATCACTATGCATATGTAAGACTCATTGGAGAATTCACTGATATTTCCAAAACTATTGTCCATTGTTTTTAATGAAAGATTTGAAAAAGCAGATATGCATATTTTGTTTCTCATTTGTTGATAATTGTTCAAAAGTATACCATTGTAGAGCATTGCTGAGATATACACAACTACAGATCTGGAATTTTGTCAAATATTGAAATGGGTGTTGAGATGCTATGTGTCTTATATGATTCATCAAACAAACACCAGAATGTGGAAAGGAAATGGTGAGAAAAAGAAAAATCAAAAAATTGTAAATACCCCAAAACCAAATGAAAACCTTACAGTTTTTATTTTATTCTAAAGGCATCATTTATCAAATGCTAACTACTATTTGAGTATTTTAAATTGTTTGTAGCTAAATCTTTGAATAAGGTATATTACAAACAAGGTGCTTTTGATTATTAGTGCATGAGAATAAGCCACAGTGCCAAAGTTGTGCAAAATTTTGGCCAGCAATTGATATATTCTTCTAATTTAGATCCCTCTACCTTTTGCCTATTTCCAAAATTAAATTTGGTCAAGAAAGAAATATGTCACTTTTTACTTCAAGATATACCAGAAGATTATGACAAAGTTTCTGCAGACAATTCCAATGGAGGATTGCAAAAACTTATTTCAGTTTTACATTGGGTCCAGAAAAGTATTAAGCCACCTGAAGAGTATTTTCAATAATCAATAATAAAAATGTAACATATATAATGTCTTGGTGTTTTCCTGAAGGTTTGTAATGATGGTGTTTAGTTGTATTTTTATATTGGGCTATTTACATTATCTAATATAACTATTGAATGTCTTTAGAAAAATTTAACTTTATTTACATATTCCAAATACACTCAACTGTTAGCAATAGCAGATTAAGCAGGTTAGTATGTGCACAACATTTCAAGAGGTATTATTCTCCCCTCTTCTTCAGATATTGCTGGCCTGACCAGTGACAGCACTAGCATATGATTCAAACCTGGTACCCTAGATTTTTGAGTATTGAATTTTAAGGTAAAGCTCTAGCCAACTAAGTAATTCCTGCCAAAGGCACCAGTCAGTAGAAATTACATATACTTATCTATGATTTCCTCCTGATTTCCTCACTTTTTCCTAAGAATAAAGTTGATTAGTGGTTTTCATACTTTATGTATAGTCACACTAGGTTGGCTTATGATATTGTTTGCCATTGTCATGTGAGCAGTTTCTTTAAATTTCCTTTTTGGTACCTTTTCTTCTCCATCCAATATTTTTGTATTTTCCCAATTGAACATATGTTCATTGGTACGTACACATTCTGCTACCTTAGACACATCTGTTTTTCTCTTCTAATTATCAGTTTGTGTTCTTGCAAGCACTTTTCAATGAGACAACTGATCTCACAGTCACCTTTTTACTAATACTCACTTTATATGTAAGTACAATATTTATCTAAGATTATCTTTTTTCCATCACACCAATTCATTTTGTTTTATTTCTATCTTTTACAATAAGCAAATCATGACATCAATGATCTTTTATGAGACATTTCTATCTTCTCATCATTTCAAGGAAAAAACTGCTTTACAGTCAAGCTTTGTGATGACTATACAATCTGACTGTGAATCACAAATATGTTCACATATAAGACATACTACTTCATTTTTTATTCACTGACCATTTTATGATACTATTTTTTACTTTCTTCAACAGAAACGTTTTTCTGCAACATTTCAACACCACGTCTTATTGTAGTTCTCCAATATATTCTATTCTCTGTCATATCTTTTCAATAAAAATGATAACCACTGCACTTTTTAAATGTCTCTAAGATAATCCTTTCAATGCAAATGGGATTTACTTCTAATAAAATTATGATTACTTCCACCATAAAACATTCTTTTAGGAAATCTTGTATTTTTTCTTTGTTTTTCATGTCCAATCCAATGTCCATGTGTTTTTACAATGGCAAAGTGTAGCATCATATCTAACAGATTATGATCTTATCATTGTGTGTGTGTGTTTTAAATTTTATGAAGCATCCTTAAAGAAAACTTTTCTATGACCTTTATATTGCATCAGTATTCACATCTCACTTTCATACAACAAATTATATAAAATAGCAGCTAATTTAGTTGTTATATTTTTTTTTCCATGATTAAATATTTTATTTTAATTGAATAAAGTAGCAATAAATTGGAGTCTGTGCTGCATCTGAGTATCTAAGCCACCTTTTTATTTATAAAACTAGTCATACATTTAAATCGGTTTTCATTGTTATGTTGATAGCCATTCAAGCTAAAAATTGTTGAAGATTTTTCTTCCAGAATATTAAGATCATTTTGTAAATCATCTTTTGAACTGATAAAATAATTTAACTATCAACATACTATAAGGGTTTTGAACTTAGACTTTCAAACATCCTTTAACTATCCATAATATGTCATACCATCAAGATAAATAATCACCAATACACATATTTCCATCATCAGATATTCAATAATATGGATGGCTGAAAAGTTGCAGGTTGGAGTAGATTGAGGCCTATTCTTTAAAGTATAAAGATTTGCTATCTTAATATAAACCAAGCACTGATTACATATATGTGTGGGAGATGATAATCTGGACCAACTGATGAGTGCTGGTTTAGCATGAAATACATATATTCATGATTATTTATTTTTTCTACATGTATGTGGACATATATGTATTGGTGGTATGAGATAGTATGGATAGTTGAAGGTTGCTTGTAAGTCTGAGTTCAAATCCCTTATATTTACCATTAGGCTCCAGGTATGTGAAGAGTGTCTGTATTTCAAATATTTATCAACATACTGTAAATCCAGAATTCCAGAAGTTGAAGTTGTTGTTTTCACCTGTGCCACATCTTGATTCACGTTATTGTTAAGCTGCCTATAAGCAATTCAAAATACCATTGTTATAAAATATAGAACAATATTGGAGTCAGCACACACTCATGTTTAACACTAGTTTTTATTTTAAATGCAACATATTTTCCATCTGTGCTAATAACTCTTTCTCTTATTTAATTGACACAAATGTCTTGATCAAATCAATAAAAGCAATATGTAAATTACCTTTTTTTTTGTTTCCGACACTTGCATTTTTCTGGCAATAAAAACTATGTCTGCAGTGCTTCTTGATTCTCTAAAACTATATTGAATCTCTAGTATTCATTCACCTATGAATGAAACTGACATATTCAACAATATTTTTGAAAATTCATTTACTATAGTAGATAATATTTAATATTTACTGCAATCTTGTTTATTTTTTTCATTGTTTAAAAAATTGGTAACAATAGAAATATCCTTAAGATCAAGTGGCAGAAATTTATGAATCCATGTATTTCTAAATATTCCAATGTTTTTGAAGCTAATATATTATAATCTCTAGGTATTTCACAGCCTTTTATTTTCAATTTAAAAATTACAAAGATCTGTTTAACTTTTCTAAGCTGGATATTTTTATCCATGTCTGAATGAGTTGATAAAGTGGATACATTATTAAAAGTAGTCATTCAATTCTTGTATTACTATTCAAAAGATAGTCAAAATACTGCTTTCATCTATTTAAAATATTGTCATTATATAAGAGAGTACCATTGTTGGATATAATAGAGTTATATTTGTTTTTCAGATCTATATATTACTTTCAGTGCATCAAAGGAAAAAAAAAGGTCTAATATGATTATGATCAGTGAATGCCTCTTTTTATAGTTTTAATCCATTGATCATTTTAAAGTCATTTTTCCAGTCACTAAACTTCTGCCATTAATTCATCTATATTTACTATGAAACTCCACATTTAATTTATTCCTTTAAGTGGAAAATGCTATGTTTCCTTTGGATCTAAAGACTAATAATATTATCATTGTCAGAAAATTAATTATGCATCAGTAATATAACAATCCTGAAAGTTCAAATCAGCAATCCTAGTGTTTATTATCTATTAAATATATATATATGTGTGTGTGTGTTATAATTAAATATTAGTAAATACAGTAATTAAAAATTTTGAAAAGATCAAAAAATATAATCGTCACTTAGGACCACTTTCGATTATCCTCGTAGACTTTGTCAACTAATACTTTGAAAGGTTAACCTTCACATAATTCCATGATCTTTAGCATAGCTTCTGGTATTTTTCTTTTATTGTTATTTCTTTCAGTTTGATTATTTTTACATTATTATAATTGAAAATAAAACCATATATACATGATTTATTATGGTTATAAAAAGCAGAAGCTGATATGTTATTATTACTTTTGCAATTTTGTTTCTTATTTTGAACCCTTTTTAATAACAGCAAGTTATTAAAGATTAAAAATTTGTTTAAAGAATTAAATTATATAAATGGCTTCAAATGGATCAAAACAGATGAAAATTTAATGTGCGTTCAGTTTCTCAATTTTAAGATAACTAGAAGTAGATGTAAACTGGATTACTATATGATTATTAAACCAATAGCAAAAAGAGACTATGTTCCATATAAATCAAGAGTACAATGTCACATAAAATGGCAAGTTTGAAGTCCTTCTTATTCAGAAATGATAATCTTTGTAAATATTCATCGGATAAAGGCAAAAATATTGAAATGTATTCTAATGAATTGTTAAATGTTGGCTATAATTACAATCATATTTATTATATTATTAAAAATTTTAATATGAAATATAAATATAACAATAAAAAAATATTAATAAGGTTGATTCTTCTACTAATAAAAAAATTTGGATATCAATACCATAAGCAAATTTCATAAAGAAAATTTATAAAGGTATATGTGATATTGTATTTTATACACCTCCTACATTAAATAAATTAATAAATAAATCTAAAGATAAAACCTCATTTATAAATAAAAATTGCATCATTTATAAATGGATATGTAGGTGTAGTAGTCGATATATAGGGGAATCAAGATGTACATTGGAGAAAAGAACTAAAGATCACTTGCTGTTATTAAAAAGAGTTCAAAATACAAAACAAAATTGCAAAGTTAATAATAACTTCCATTTTACGACCATAATAAATCATGTATACATGGTTTTAATTTCAATTATAATAATGTAAAAATATTGCAAACTGAAAGAAATAACAGTAAAAGGAAAATAAAGGAAGTTATGCTAATATATAAATAGAAGCAGGACTTAATCAATAGGCAGGCAGCAAACGTTAAGATCACAGAATTGTGAAAAGGTTAACCTTTCAAAAATTAGTTGACAAAGACTATGAGGATAGTCAAAAGCACTCATAAGTAACGATTATATTTTTGTCCTTTTTAAAATTTTTGATTACTGTATTTACTAATATTTAATTATAAGATTATATCGTTTCAAAGAAATACAGACATCGATTTATAATATTATTACATATATATATATATAGTAGATATTTCTAATGATAAAACGTCAATTTTCTTGTGCACATGATTGGGATAAGATTACTTTTTAATGCACCTATCATTTTAATCTTGGTGCATACTAATCTATGATTCATCCAATAATCTGTGCTTGTAAGATACTCTCATAACATGAACTTTTCTTATATTTCGATTCCTAACTATAAACAAACAATTGAATGCTACTGATTTGAATGTGGATGCAGTTATGTTCCTTTATAACCATTTTACTACATAAACATAGTGTTAGTTATGGTCAATCTTTGTGCTTCGCAATAACAACAAGCCATTTAAACTTACAGCAAGAAAACAATTTTTTCCAAGAAGACAAATTCGATATTTTAATGATATTACTATATTACTTACAATTTTCAAAATAAATTTTCTGATTACAAGTATTATTTTCACATCTAACTTTGCTCACAGTTTTCTTCTTTCAAAGTATTGATTTTGTTGTCTGTGTGTTTTAATATTTAAAATTTTCAGAATATTTTGGTATACAGTGTATACACACACACACACAAATAAATTCAACTTATACTATAAAAAATAACTGTTTTAGCTGTTTAGATATTTATGAGCTGACGTAATAATTATATTGTTTACAATCTTATTAAGCAGGAAAAAAAATTACGAGGATAAAAATAGTTTAAAAAATTAAGAACCATTAAATGAAATGTATTTTAGTTAGTATTATGCGTTTAAAGTAGCTATCACTTATAGTGGATTACCCAGCTTATCATTTATATCAACCTTTTGATTATTATAAAGATAATTTATTTTTTTTCTTTCTGGTCTACCACATAAGGTTACCACATGCTAGTCACAACTGCGTTGTATTGTAAAATTATGATCTTGGTGAAGGCTAATTTTTAAATTAAATTACAACAAAAAGAAACTACAAGAAACAATTACAGAATGATGTTTGCACTTGAAAATGAAATTCACACCTTTTTTTATTCGAAAAAGTGCTGAAAATAAATGATAAACAGAAACAGATGTCGTTTATTTATGGTATCTTCACAGTTTCAAATGCTTGTTTTATGATTATATACTAGTTAAAGTAAATTATTCAAAATTACATGTATACACATATGTTTACAATATTAATAAATCGCCTCAAATGTTATATCTGTAATAAAATAAATAATATTTTATAAAAAGTCATATCTTAATGCGGATATGATTGCATGAGCCAAAATATTATGCATATATAAATATTTTTTAGTTAATGATAGAGATAAAAATTACTTGTCAATGAGCACGGTTATTGACTCGTATTTAAGAAAAAAGAACTGTTGTCATCTTTTGATGAAATTTGCATATAAAAAAATCCAAATGGAATATATGAAACATTTATTTATCTTAAATATTATATAATTATGTGAGGAATGGCAGAAAGGAGAGGAATATGACCATCTCTAATCAATTTTTATTAACCTAACTATATATCTACAATAATAAAAAACACACAATTACTTCTCTATAAAGCTGTTTTAATATTTCAACCAGCACACTAGTTTTCATCCGAAAGCACAGCAAAATGGCTATTTCCAGAATTTAAACGCTGTGCTTTCTGATGAAAACCAATCTGCTGGTTGAAATATTAAAGCAGTTTTATGGAGAAGTAATTGTGTGTTTTTTATTATGTTTTTATTTTTCCTTTAGTAATTTTTTCCTTTAGTTAGTTCGTATATTTATTATTCTCATATATATCTACAACAATATATATAAATATTAAATCATCCCACATGGTTAAGATATCCAGTACCGCCTTCTGTGAACTAATATATAAATACATTAGAGTTCGTATTTCAAAATGAACTGGTTATTTTGAAATACGAACTCTAATGTATACGAACTCTAATGTATTTATATATTAGTTCACAGAGGGCGATAATAAATATCTTAACCATGTGGAGTGATTTAATATTTGTATATTTATTTCCGTATAGCGTTATGCACTGGGATTAATAATATATATATAAAGTTTTTAGTCAAGGCCAAAAGGTAGACAACATTTTATTTAGTTAACTATAACTGCTAAGATTGCTTGAATTGGAAGAATATTAAGTGGGACCCTGTAGGACTTTGTGAAGTTAAAAGAAAGGGTAAAAAGACAATTGATTTACAAAATGGACATGTACTTTGTTACAAAGGCAAAAATAAATAAAATAAATATTTAAATGGTAATATTATTCAAGAGTTCATAAGAAGTTGGGGTTTCAAAAGTGTCAATACCAGAATTGATTCTAGAATCCAACAGTCCAGAATTCAACACTCTATCGTTATGTAAACACACAGGGCAGATGCATTGATATTGGATGCACAATATAAAATGAAAAAATATCAGAGTTATTGATGGAATGTTTGATGTAGTTATTTAAATCAATAGGTAATATCAAATGCAGATAATTCCAGTTTATGCTCCAAGAAGTTCAATTGGTGATGAAATACTGGAGAAGTAGAGAATTTTTATATATAAACTATTTTTGATCAGATGAAGCAATATTTTAATATTGTCATAAGAGATTTTAATGCTAGAATTGGAAAATGATTGAAAGATGAAAATGTGGATATAGTGATAGAAACGAGAGAAAACACAGATTTGTGGAATTGACTGAAAAAGAAAACTATATAATATAAATTTTTTCTTTGAGGAAAAAATGTTCAATAAACATGGAAATATCCACATGAAAGCACAGCAGAATTTGTTTATAATTTTGATTAATAAAAAAATATGGATTTTAAGACTGCAATGTTATTAAAGTAAGCATCAATTAGTGAAATGTAAGATATATGTTAATCAAAAGCAGAGGTGAACACTGTTAAAAAGATAGTATTAACATTGAATATATCTAATCTTCACAAAACTCTAATGAATTTAAATTAGAACTTGCAGATCATTTTAACATTTTAACACTCTTTGGAGTTGTTTCAGATTTGATTGCAACCAATAAGAAAATAATGGACATTCTATTAAATACTGCAAGGATAAATGTTTAAAAAAAAAAGCTGAAATTTACCATACATTTCATATTGACACGAGAGAATATATGAAAAAAAAAACAATGAATATGAGAACTTTTAAACATGTTTCATTTAAAAGGATTGATTGTTTAGAGTTTTATAAAGTAGTATGAAAAGAGTTAAGAATGATATAAGGAGATGTGAGTTATCAAAAAAAGCTATAGAAGAGAATAAAATTCTTCAAACTGAAAAACAATATTTTAATATTGAAGGAAAATTGTTTTGGAAATTATTCATAAAAAGGATATCATGAAATTTATTTATATAAAATGCCATTTTTTCCCCCTAAGAAACTCTAGTTGCACTTTTATGCAGGAGAAATTGTTAAAAATATTTCATATATTTACAATTTCTTTGATTTCAAATAGAATAATATATTATTTATGTCCAAAGTATTAATTGCATCATATGTCTATATATTGATATCTGTTAAGTCATTGTATTTTTTAAAAATATACTTCGATTTTTTATTTCCCTAAAATGATGTTTTTTTTTTAATTCAGTAGATAAAGTATTGAATAATTTATGAACATAGTGATCCAAGACTAGCCAAAAGAAAAACAGACAAGACCTTGATTGCTGTTATTTTTTTCTTTTATATTTGTGATCAGTTTTTAGACTTGCTTATATTATCTTTTTTTTTTTTTTTTACCAGAATACAAAATAATAATCTTGTACATTATTTCTTATTTTCAGCTACAAAGTTTATTTTTTTATGAATTACCATCTTTAATTAGCATTAGAAAGATTTATTTCTTTTTGTTTATCTGGATTAGTAATCTTAAAGTACGTTTATTCTTTCCAATTCTAACTTTTATTTTTAATTAAACTGATAATATTAAACATAAACTTCACTAATTAAAAATTCAATTGCAAATTTTAAAGATTTTTAAATTTTAATTTTTTTAAAGCTTTTTTTAAAAATATAACCAATGTTAATGTAGTTGGACCATTTATATGTAGATGATACAATATCATCCACTCCCACAAACAAGAGTAAAATATGAATTTGAAATTTTATTCTTAATAAGTTTAAAAGTATAACTTTTTTTTTTTTATGTATTAGCATACTGATATATTTTTGTAGACATATTCACAAGTGATGTGTAGCTTTAAAGTTCACATTTTAGAGTCTAACATGGCAGGAATGAGAAATATTTCCACATTCATCTGTGTCCTTTTGCACAAATGTAAGATTAACAATAAGGAGCTCAAGTCATAAGCACATAAAAATGTTACTCATTCTTTTGAGACTTATAGGCTCATGGCAACTTGGTCCACCCTTTCATTTCCAGTGACTCTGTTACAAATAGACTGAAAGGCATTTAAGGACGGTCTTATGTTACCCTACTGGCATATAAGGACTTGGAGCTATGGTTTTTTCCTCTCCAGTATCTGCCTACCCAGTCAACTATCACAATCATGTTTTTTTAATAGACACATTACAAAAATATTTTCTTTTATAGTTGTACAATCCGCTTCCAAAATTTTCCAGTAAAGTATGTATTGATGTTTCTTTTTTTATGAATCCATATTTATTTTTATAAAAAAATATTTTTATACAACTTCTTTTTTTTGATAATTTTGTTAATATAAATTTCTACTATTTTAATAATTGAATGAAGAATAAATACAGCTCTATAGTAATCAAAGTTATTTTGTAGATCAGATTTAAAAACTGGTCTTACTATAGATGTTTTTAATAATGTAAGAAATTCACTATGAATTTATTGACCATGTAAATTAGAATATCTGATAATACATCAATATCATTATTGATGTCTATCATTCTTATGTTATCTATATCTAGATTTATATTAATTCTACATTTTTTTATTATTTCATGTAATTTCTCTTCATTTAAATTCAATATTAATACTCAATGAGAATGATTATTACATATTTTTGAAATATCAGTAATATGCCTATATGCCAATTGTGTGCATAAGAAGATGAAACAATTAAACACCTAATTGGATCATGTACACAATTTGACAAAGTCAGGAAATTTCATCCATGACTGCTCCCAAGTGGGAGTGAATTGTATCACCTCAATATGAGACTGTATAAATTACAAAATTTTTGGACTGATCAGAAATTTGCAATCTTCACCATATTCTCATTATGGAAAAACAGATATAAGATAGTTATTGGGAAATCAGAGTAGTTCAATTGTTTTGTAACAGCTTGGAGGGATGAAGGCTATTCATCAAAAAAAATGATCGAAGACAAATGGTCACTCTTGACTAATAAATATACACTGACCTTCATTGATTGTTAAACCATTAAGCTTCACATGATCACCATCTCTTATACTAGCGCATAATTGTTTATAAACAAAATAAAAACTCTCCATAAAATAGTGCCACCCCATGCCAAACAGAGTAATCAATGGATGCCAGAAGGCTTGTGCATAAAGTCCCTATCTAATGCCTACTCATCTGATGAAGGCCACAAGCCAGAAACTAGTCTTGGGATATTGGATGAATAGGCATTAGATAGGAATTTTATGCACAACCCTTCTGGCATCCATTGATTACTCTGGTTGGCACAGGGTGGCACTAATGTATGGAGGGTTTTGCCTTGTTTTTCTTCATTGATTGTCTTATTCATAATTACAACTCTCAATAGAACGAGAGGTGCTAGACCCTGTTTAATGATTGATTATATGTAAAAGTTTTCATTATATATATATATTAAAAGTAATATGACTATTTTTTTATTTTATTAATTCTTTTTTTATAATATGAAATTAAATGTATTTGCTAAAAGAAAACCATTTATATTAAAATGTTTTTTTTAAATCTTCATCATTTATATAATTTGATTTCCTTAGTAATACTTTATTTTTTTCTATTTTTTTAAATTTTATGTCACTATTATTTTCACTATTTTTATATATTCATATAAAACAATCGTTTCTTTGCTCTTATAATAGAATTAATTTCATTTTTTAGTGCCTTACATTAAGAAATAAATCACCATTTTGTTTATTTGTTTTTTTAAATAAATTCTTTCTATAATTAAAAAAAAAAAGAATTCTTTCTATAATTAAATTTAAAACAAATCTTTCTATAATTTATTTTTCTTTAGTATTAATTTTAATATTTTTTATTTATCCAATTTACATCGCACTTTTTATTATTTTTTAAAAATCATAATGGTTTTTGTGATGTTTTTGTATGACTTTTTTTAAAAGTCTCTACAAACTTGCCATACATAGCATTAATCTCATTAATTTTTATGATTTTATTCCAGTCAATTTCTTGTAGAAATTTCCAAATTAGTTTATTATTATACAATAACAATTTATTTTCATCTATTTTTGATATAAGTTTATCATGGTGCCTTGTTTTGGTTATAAATAGAACTGTAAAAATAATGATCATCCTTTTTTAAATAACTGCAATAAATTCATTATTTTTCATTAGGATTATTAATATTATTAATAAATAAAAAAACTTTATTATTGATTATAATTTCTCTTCTGGTGTATGCTATAATATGACAAAGTACATCGTAATTAGCTAATGGAGCTATATAATCTTGAACAGTTATTCATTTTTTTTATAAATGAATATTCATGTCACCAGTTAATATATTATTTTAGTGTTAATTTTGTAAATATTTGGAAGAGTTCTATAAATAATTAGAATAATAAAGGAGAAAAAAACATGTCTCCTACAACTATAACATCTGAATTGTTAAATATTTTAAATGCAAAGGTGTGTCATGCAATTGAATTTGTGGAGAAAGGAAAAGCTCCAACAACAGGTGAAATTATTATTGATATTTTAACAGAAACAGCTGAAGAAATAGAAAAATGGTTGGCAATGTTATATATCAAATGTCTAAATCATAATAATTTACCAGATTATTGAAAGAACGCAGTAGTAATATTGGTATTTAAAAAATGCGATAAAGAAGAGAATAAAAATTACAAATCTATTAATATTCTATATGGTCTATACAAAACCATATCATGATAATTACAACTCCTTTATGGTAAACTTTGGGTTCTACACAACCAAAAAAGTAAGCTGAATTTAAAAGTTTAGTTTTTGCACAGTGGATTAGTTCCAAGTATTGACAGAAGTTATACAAAAAAATAATAAATACTTTGGATTTATTAGAAGGATATACTCTTATTCTTTTCCTTTACTTTCTTTGCATTTCTTCATATATTCATATATATATTGCTTATAATAACTTTTTTCATACACACTTTAATGCAAAATGTTTTAATAAAACTTCTTTATTTTCTTGTTTCAACTGTCCAGCAGTATTCATCAGAGCTTTTTTAAACTTCCTCTGCTTTATTATTTAAAAAGCAGAGGAAGTTTGAAAAGTTCTGATGAAGACTGCTGGACAGCCGAAACTGTCAGGAAAATAAAGAAGTTTTATTAAATTTTTTTTTGTATAAAAATGTATATGAAAGAACTTATTATAAGCAATATATACTTTGGATTTGTAGATTATAAAAAGGCATTTGATTATATAAGCATTTCTGTTGTTATTAAAATTTTGGATCATAAATTAAGATATAGATTCAGAATATTGTCATGTTAAACAAGGCAAAACTCTCCATACAGTAGTGCCACCCTGTGCCATCCAGAGTAATCAATGGATGCCAGAAGGCTTGTGCATAAAATTCCTATCTAATTCCTACTCATCCAATATCCCCAGACTAGTTTCTGTCTTGTGGCCTTCGTCAATGAGAAGCTTTGGATCTGAGAGCACTCTGGTTGGCACAGGGTGGCACTACTGTATGGAGAGTTTTGCCCTGTTTATAAACAATTATGTGCTAGTATAAGAGATGATGATCATGTGAATATTGTCATATTCTGAAAAATACTTCTTAAAATGCAATGGCAGTGATTAGATTATATGGTGTTATTAAAATGATTAACATTGAAAATAAATTTATGACAGGGTGGATTTTACATTTCCAAAACTTTTCACAAAAGTTTTAGAAGTATTTTGTAGATTAAAATGGGAAACTAAAAGAGTAAATTTAAATGGAGATTATTTAGGTCATCTAAATTTTGCGGACAATATGGTTGTTTTTGCAAAAAATGCTTCAGAGCTTCAGGAAATCTTGCAAGAATTATTGCCTGAAAAGTAAAGATAAATGTTTTTTTTATTAAAAAAAACTAAAATAATGTTCAACAGGTTTTTCAAAAGAAAATAAACATTGAAAATCAACAATTACAAGAAATTAATAGCTATAAATATGTTGGTCAAATCATTAATACAGATGGAAATATAGTAGATAAAAAATCTTAGAATTAAAATTGGATGAAATGCTTTTGATGAAAATAATTTGATGTTAAAAAAAATATAAATGCAATCTATCCACTCTATGGTGAACACTTTTTAGGAAAAAAAACTTTTTATTTTACATATATGCATAAATAAGTCAATTATTTTATATAGCGCAATGTTTATAAACTGTAATATTTAAACAGCATTAAACTGTTGCACATGCGCTTTGGATTTTAACTATAAAATGAATGAATACTAACACTTCAAACACATGATGAAGTCTTTGGAAAAGATAGAATGGCCATCTATCTTTTTGAACTCATGCTATATAAAATAATTGACTTATTTACATACATTTAATTTCAAATAAGAATGACGTATCGTAAATTCCAGTAAATTTCAACAGCGTCATTCATTCAAGCATGTAAAAGTAATTTAAAGTGATTATTTAATATCTTCACACTTTC
The DNA here is from genome assembly GCA_028023455.1 of Epiperipatus broadwayi. NCBI lineage: Eukaryota > Metazoa > Onychophora > Udeonychophora > Euonychophora > Peripatidae > Epiperipatus > Epiperipatus broadwayi. Next base: position 4,803,616 of record JAQFVV010000059.1, read on the forward strand.
ACTTTCAAACACTGGTTTGAAAAGATAGATGACCATTCTATCTTTTCCAAAGACTTTATCATGTGTTTGAAGTGTAAGTATTCATTCATTTTATAGTTAAAATCCAAAGCACATATGCATAAAGTAAAAGTTGCTCTGAAAAAGACTTTAGGATAGTCAAAACATAAGATTGTATATGCAAAAAGTGTTTAAAATAGAGTGGACAAATTGCATTTAAATAAGATATTACATCAAAATAAAAAAAGTGGTGAATTTGGTAATATTTTTGAAAAAAAAAAAACCCACAAAGAAATATGCCTATATATTTGAAAAGTAAAGTTATTAATGTATCTATTCATTCATTTCTTACTTAAGGATCTAAGACTTAAACACTTAACAGAAAAATAATACTATGACTTCAGATTATTCAACAAAGTATTGAGAGATGCATGTTAGAAAGAACAAGAATAGATCAAAAACAACATGCAGGAGTGAAAGAATAATCGAAGTATTATTGACATCATTGAAAAAATCAAAACTGAAATGAATTAGGGCTGGTCATGTTACTAGAAATAATGATATTAGATGAATGGTTGAAATTTTAAATTAGATCCCAAAAGATTATAAAAGATTTAGAAAAAGAAATGAGCAGAGGAAATGAGCTAGTTTCTTAGTGTGATATGGAAAAGAGCGGTTATTGGAACAGACAAACTGGATTACTCAATGGAAAAAAAAACATCATGCAGTGGATTGGATTAACCATAGTTGAAAGCGATGATAATACAGTAAAATAAAGCTGTAAATATAATGCAAATTTATTCATATAATTAATACTAATGTAACAAATTTAAATAAGTTAACTGCACTTTCATTTAAAAAAACGACAATACAATAGTTAATAGTCCCACTCCAGAGCAAAAGACTTCACAAATAACCTTTCATAGAAGAAACTGTGAAGAAATTGCCATACGCCAGACTAGCCAACTGTATCATAGCGAGAGTTATGATCCCCCCCCCCCCGTATTATTTTCTAGCTAAGAATAGCTAGGTGTCCATTTACTGACTGTTACTGGTTAACTGGGTTGGTTATGGGCAATTTCTCGAAAGAAAAAAATTCCAGATTATATATATTATAATGTGTTTATCTTTTTATTTTTTAATATCCCATCAAGTGTGTGATAATCCATCAATTATTTAACTGAAATGATTTTAAAAAAGAATAAATGCGTAGAAATGGCTAAATATTACAATAAAGCATTTAAATTGTTGACGTATTCCATGAATTCATAATGAAAACCAATGTTGTGTGAAATATAGGACATTAGAAAAACATTTCTTAATCACTAAGAGTAGTTTATTCACTGAATGTAAAACTTTCAAATAATTTTAATTTTTGTAGTGTTGAACTTTTTTATAATAAAATGGTAAAAAAAAAAAATCAATCAAATATACAGTATTCTTTTTTAAAAACTGTTTAGACACTATCGAAAACAATGATAATTAGTACAAAACTTTAGTGGAATGACCGAATGCCCCCCCCCATAGATTGTATAAACAATTATATATATATATTTACGTTAAGATGAATAAGAGCAATTCTATAATCTAATCTAATACCATCTACTATAAGAAGCCTGATAACTAGTGATTACCAGATGGAAAAAATGCGTTTATGCATTTAGCAACCACATTTAACTACTTTTTGATAGAGTTTGTGTGTGTGTGAAAGATTGATTATTAGGTATCACTGTTTTAATTATAAAAAAAAGATAAGAAAAGAGAGAGAGAAAGTAAGAACACGGGAGACTGTGTGTTATACTAGAGAGCGGTGATTGCTAATATTTTTGAATAAGATTTATTTATTCATTTTTTTTTTATTAAGAAATAAGTTTATTTTGAAAACTACATGAATTACAATACATGAGTTTCTTAAAATTAAGGATTCATGGGTGTCCCACTACATGTTTTTCCCACACAAGGGGACTGGACAGTTATGTGATTTTGTTTGCACCAGTCTATCCTTGTGTAGCTAGCTAGATTCCATGGCATTTCCAATTGATTATGGCACCCTAGCTATTAGATTATTAAACCAAGTTTGTCAGGTGTGTCACATCACTCTTTGCATTGCAGGGGTGTTGATATCCCTATTCCCTGTAATTTTGTCAATTTCAATGGTGCATTTAGACCACCATTTGCAATTGTCCCACTTACTGCAGCACAAATCCATTTCTATAGTTTGGACCATATTTTAGTAGTAGTGTTTGGTCTCTGGTCTAGAGCCATCTGCTCCCAAGTATCAGAGAACAGTTTAGCCGGGGTCATTAGATGATCTTTAGTTTTAAGGTTAGTCATGAGTTCATTGAAAACTTCCCATGGACTTTTTATGCTGGACTGGAATACAAAGTGACACCTGGTGAGCCATTTTGCGAATAGTATTATGATGGCCATCCGGATCGTGGCAAAAGTGCCACTCTTCATTGCTTTACATATATTGAGAATAAAGGCACATCCTGACCGGACACTGGACTGCAGTCTTATTTCAAGTTCTATAAATGTTTTGCAGTGAGAGAAGGTGTGATCCATTGTCTCTTCATCTTCACTACAGAGCACACATATTGGAGTAATGTTTTTGAACCTTCTGCAGTCTACCATAAATTGCCTTGTGGGAAGCACATCGAGTTGGTATTTTATGATAAAATTTATTAATTTGGGCTCCATGGCCCAAGATCTAGCTTTCTTAAGTAGTGATCTTATGGATATATTTAGTCTTCCTGGGGTTTTTTATTGGCTGGTATCCCATGTACTTAAACGTATCCCAATAGGGTTTTTTGTTACTATATAGATGACTCATGTCCTGTATGAGCCCTGCCAAGTAGACCTCCATTTGTATTATCCATTTGCTTTTTATGGGCGGTGGGGTGTCAGTAGGTTCAACTGTACTGGCAATTTGAGAGTCTGAGTCTGTCTCTTTTATTGCCTTCAGTGACGCTATTAGATTTATTTATTGTTCAGAATGTTTTAAATTCTTGCATTATATGTATGTTATACTTCTTTGGTAAAGATCACGTGAGGCGTTAAATCAAAAGAAAGAAGTGGATATTAATGATTCAGTGATAAATAAGATTTTAAAAAATGGAAAATGTATATATTTAGATCATTTCGCTAAGAAGAAAGATGATGAAAAAATAAGAGATTATATTTCCAACTCGTGTTAAAATTATTTAATTACCATTTCAATATGTTTTATATTATTTAACTTTATTTTATATACATATCTGAATATATAATTCTGTATGCTTATTTATATATACTATCGAAGAATGTGCGCTATAATACCCTTCGATATCCAGAAATTATATGATTTGAATTAGATATTAGCTTGAATCTACTGTTATTTGAGATCTTATTATTTATATACCTTATTTTAAAAAGGATTGATTAGAGTTGCCTTTTGTTTAGGTAATATTAGCTTTAGTTATTTTTATTTAACCAATTTTTGGTATATCTATTACTATGTGACTTAGTTGAGTACTGAAACTGGATAATTCAAAATCCAGTGCCTGAGACCTTTGAAAAAAGAAATCATTATTTGGTTAGTTGAATGAGAATATTGTTAGTGCTTCTCCTGCCACTTTGACACTCAAATATCATTTGATTTTTTAAGCCATCGGTTTTGTGATCATTCATATTCTTTTGTTGTGTTTCCTGGCGAGTATTATATAAACACAAACTCATGTAAAACTATTATAATATGTATATTTGACGGCAAAGTGAGATATAACATTTTGCTTTGAAGTGTCACGTTTGCTCAAATTTATTTGTATAGACATATCACATTACTGGCTAATTGCAGTAATTTTTTTACAACCATCGATGAAAGCGCTTGATAATTAATGTTAAGCTAGGAGAATTAATTGATGCTTTGTTTTGCATATTTACACATATATACATATAGTAAATGTTTTTTTCCTAAATATATATATATATTGCTAAAATATAAATTACATGAAGTTTTTAACAATTCGTTTTTTCTTTTCAGCTTGCAACTGCAATTTACACGCACGAAGATGCCGATTTAACATGGAATTATATAAATTATCTGGGAAAAAAAGTGGCGGAGTGTGTTTAAATTGCCGCCACAATACTGCAGGTCGGCACTGTCATTACTGTAAAGAAGGATATTACAGAGACCAGTCAAAATCTATAACGCACAGAAAAGCTTGCAAAGGTAAGTTAAATGAATAACATGATATTAGATTTAAGGGTATTTAATTAAATTTGCAGAAATCTTTTTTTTTTAAAAAATCATTGTATATTTTCACTTATACATGTTTATAGACATATAAATGTGTTTACAGACATGTACCTAAATTCATGCATAAATACACGAATACATATATTTTCAATAGAAATTTATACATTAAATTAAAATTTTGATAATTTCTCACTAGCTTCTAACATTTTTACACCACACACACACACATATATATTATATTTACATACGGGCACATTGGCTGTTATATATCGTTTTTAAAGATATATTTTCATTTGTCAAATGTTTAATAGACATTGCGCTGATAAATAATTCGTGCAAAAAATACATTGAAATATAATTTTTTTTTTGCATTTTAAAAAGACGTCCACATTAATATTAGCTATATATATATGACTCTCTTCTCACAGAAAAATAATATATTTAATCACTTAATTTTAGTATCACATAAATGCACTTAATTCGTCGTATCTCGCTATCTCGCCATTTATAATTTTTTTAATCTCGTAATAAATGTAATGATGTACTATTATACGCTCACACACACAAGGTAAAATAATAATAGCTCATACACGCGTGAAACAAGTAAAATTATTCATGTCGTAAAGCAGAATCAAGTGCTGTACCTTCCTTGTTTATAGTCTATTTAGTAATTGCTAGATTTCTATTTAACTAGAGTAATGAATTACTAGCAACATTTATTTTTAATTAGCTATCTGTAAAAAAATAAAAAAATCTTAAGCCTGTTTGAAATCGTCAGTTACCAAAATAAATTCTAAGTTCACCTACATTAGAACCTCAAACCATAGGCATGATAGAAAGATGCTTTAACCATTATAATGAGGTTCTTACAATTTAAATATTTGAAAGATATTTCTTACAAATTTAAAGATCAATCCAATAAAGACAATGTGTGGTAATTTAACATATAAATAGTCCATTAAAAGTTACTATATGAAATATGGGCATGATTTAAAACTTTATTAGCTAATAATAATTTCTAATAATTATTATTATTTCACTTACACATTATATATGTATCCTACTTGTGCAACTTTTAAACAACAAAAGGCTTTATACTCTTAATCTATTTTTTTTCTGGTGATAATCTAAACACTGTGCTCATAATGGTTAAAATATATCAATCATTACAATGTAAGATGCCGTTATTATCATTAAAAAATTTTTTTCAAAGATTTGTGTTGATAATTTTCTAATTTTTTATTTATTATATGTACTGACTCTTTCAATGAATTTAATTTACAGAAGAGAAAAAAATCACAAGTTCAAATTCCATCTATTCAGCTTTTTATAAATATTGAATTCTGTCAACAGCTAATTTTAAAAATAACTATCTGATTATAATGAAATTAGTTAAGCAATTGATTAAGAAATTTAATAAATGTAATTCTTGATAATTTTATCTTCTTTTTGTGGAATATTTGCTGTTGTTTTAATTCTGTGCATTTAGTTACCTTTTTAAAAAAATTCTAATAACTCTTAATTCTTATTTTTTTAAATTCTTTATTGACTCTAGATTTTTTCTTTTTTATTTCTCATAAAAGTTATCCTCTTTAATAATACTTTATATAAAGTCTTTCATAATTTTTTATTATTTATTATTTGAAATTATGAATAGTAAATATTTGTATAAATCATTTCTTACACTGACATTTATTCATTCTTTTTACATTATTTTATGTAATAGTAAATAAAATAACTCAGCTTTGTACATTCATGAACTGAATACAGATCATAAAATATTATTTGACAATGCAGAGGTTATCTTTTATGGAAAAAAAAAGCTCAATTAATCTGCAAATTCAAAATTTCCTCAATTTCCTCCTCAAAATCAGTCTTTACTCCCTTCCCACAAATCAATTTTTGGTCAACCATAGGAGTTTCACCAAGATCTCTCCCATATGCCAGCTCTGTAAAACTGACAATGAAATCCTCCAGCACTTCCTACATAAATGTTCTTTTCTGCTTGATGTGAGAAATGTCATCAACTCCTGCCTTTCCTCGCACAGAAATACCATCTTCAACCTCCAAGAATCCATAGAAACATGGGTCTTCGCAGCTATTAGACTATCAGTTTTTCTCATCTATGCTCTCTGGTTGCTCCGATGTGCCATTGTCCTTGACCAGAGAGTGCATCCAGTCAATAAAAAGCTCTTGGATCTAATTTGCACTCTCAAAATCTGAGATACCAAACTAGCCCCACCTCCACTCCTCACAGACACTTGGGCAATCCTTCAACTCCCATCCTCTCAGTCTCTGTCATAGCACTCAATCACGAAGACATGCATTTCCGACTGGCCTGGACTACACACCATTTCCCCTCTCCACTTCCCATTCCCTTTTTACATGTATCCTTCCCCTCTTACCATGTTGCTCCTGTAATTTCATTTATTTTACTGTATCTGTTTTTTTTTTATGAATAAATATTTCATCACTGAAAAAAAAAAAAAGAATAAAAAAAAAGAGTTCTGATGATAAATCTTACGTATGAGACCATCATTCTAATGAAGACATTCCTTGATATTAAAGATGTGTGGTTTTTGAAGTGAATTATAGGGAAGACTATTTTTATTTTTTGCATATATGTTGGTTGTATCTAGCTGAATTTCACTTGAGAAGATTTATTTGTTGATAGTAAAATAAGGTGCTTTTTTGTAATTTTAAATTTGCCTTTTACTTTTAATATTGTTCTTTATAGTTTTATTAGTAGGGAAGTTATTCTCAGAGTTTCAGATTATTTTTTAACTAAAAAAATAAATGTGAATGTCTTTTTTATTAATATTAAAAAGTTAAAACAGGCAAAATTCACTATACGTATTACCACGCACAGCAAGTTGGAGTAATCATTGGATGCCAGAAGGCTTCTGATAAAATCCCCATCTAGTGCCTACTCATCCAATATCCCCAGACTAGTTTATGGCTTGTGACCTTTGTCAGTGAGGAGCCTTGGATCTGAGAGTATTGCACCTAGATCTTAGGATCTAATGCAACCCTCCAGCAGCCACCTTTTATCTCCATTTAACTACAAAACTATGAGTCTTAAACTGAAAACACCTTAACTGATGAAGGCCACAGACCAGAAACTAGTCTGGGGATATTGGATGAGTAGGCACTAGATGGAGATTTTATGCACAAGCCTACTGGCACCCATTGATTACTCTAGCTTGCTGTGTGTGGCAATATGTATAGTGAGTTTTGCCTGTTTTAACAACAGTTATACACAAGCATAAGAGGTGGCGGCCATGTAATATTAAAAAGTGTTGTAAATAAAAAGTGGAGGGAAATATACAATATTTGATCAACAAACTATTGATTAATCTAAGAGATCTACATAACATGTCCAGTTCAATTTCTCTATATGTAAATAACACTAGAAAAATGAAATCCTTATTATTAGAATGTTGGAAAAGTTACAGAAAATTAAAGATAATCCAAGTTTTTTGAAAAATATTTTCTGTTATTTGAAGTCAAATATGTAAATTAAAGTAGTTTAAACCCATTGACTTGTCTAGAATTTTGTAACAAATAAAAAAGTATTAATAAAATTATTTAATCAAGTTTAATTAGTATCAGGCAATTCTGAAAAGTACGAAAAAACGACAACAAAGGAACAAAAATTGAAATACAGTATATTATTTTATATGTTACTGTTATATTGAATAATATATATATTTTTTCGTCAAGCGTTGGTGGTCCAGTGGTCAGCACAGCCGCCTTACAAGCAGTTGTTCTGCATAAGCGGGTTTGCTCATGAAAATATATATATATCTTTTATTTATAAACCATCAGAATTCTTAAACTTTAACTATATGTCTTAAAACTGTCCTTTGTACAATTTTTGAATATTAATAAAACAAAATTTACATTAAAAAAGGTATTCATAGCAAAAAAAAAAAAAAAAAGGTATTCATAGCAAAAAAAAACCCACTTTAGTATTTATCAGTAATTTAATAATATTTTTAAAAGATTTTGAACAGAATAAAAATTAAGCATTTTGATTTGAAGTGAATTATTATATTTGTTCAGATTTGTAATTTAGATTTTGAAACATTCAATATTTTTTTATTTATTTATAAAATCATTTATCTGCTTGTGAATACCATCATTAGAACAAAATCACAAATAACTTAATACTATTATTATTTAAGTTACTTTTACTAAAATGTATTAAAAAATTAAGCTATACTTAAAAAATATTTCAGAAATTAATTAGGTTGATAATTAAAAAGTTTTGTCTTCAAATTTTGATCTATGATTATAAAATTTATTTGGTGACTTTTGTGAGATCAATAAAGAAAATTTCTTTTTGATGATTTTGTCTTCATTAGAATAGGACAGTTTTCCTTTATATATAATGAAATTATAATTATGCACACTTTCGCATATATTAGTGAAGGTATAGTTATTTAATATTTTATAAGTTTAGCGCTTTTGTGATGTGACATTGGATCTCATACTCATAGCTTTAAAAAAATAATAGCTCTGTTATAGATTGTTATTCATTTATGTAAATGTGTTTGAATATTTAATTAGTCCATTGTTTGGAGAGAGCAAAACAAGCTTCTCTTCTGGTAATGGCACCGAGGTCATTTGAAATACAATAAGCCTCTCTAATCTTTCTTTCAGCATCGTTTTTTTTTATACAAATGATTTGGGTGGTAGTAAGTTCAAATAAGTGGCCTGTTGTTGTTTTGAACCTACTACTGCTCAAATCATTTGCATAGAGAAGAACGATGCCAAAAGAAAGATTAAAGAGGCTTATTGTATTGCAAATGACCTCAGTGCCATTAACAGAAGAGCTCTCTCCAAGCAATGGACTAGTTAAATATTCAAACACATTTGCATAAATGAATAACAATCTGTAACAGACAAGGCAAAACTCTCTCCATACAGTAGTGCCACCCTGTGCTAAACAGAGTAATCAATGGATGCCAGAAGGCTTGTGCATATGAGATGGTGATCATATGATGTTTAGTGGTTTAATCTGTAACAGAGTTATCATTTTTTTAAAGCTATGAGTATGAGATCCAATGTCACTTCCTGAAATCACTAAGCTTATAAAATCTTAAATATTAAATAACTGCAGTTTTATTAATATATGCGAAGGTGTGCATAATTATAATTACAATTTTAATAGTGAAGGAAAATTTATTTATTATATATAATGAAATGGATTATTGCTCAGGATTATATAAGAAATTAAGAGCACAGCTAAGCTCTGATTCATGAACTCTAAATTCTAGAATCAGGCACTGCATTGGTATTAACTAAGCACACTGTTAAAAGGTCTACAATCAAGTTTAACTATTCAATTAATTAATTATGAAAAAAATACATTTTTACAGTTTTTTTCAGACAAATAAGCTGTTGAATTAGAAAAATATATATTCTTTTAATCTCTCTACTCTTGTATCACCCCATGTAGCTTTAGTAATTAATAGAGGCTAGGTAGTGGTGCTTAATAAATATTTATCCAGTCTCATCCTATTTATATACCCTTGACTAGTTTAGCTTATATCTTGTATCAGCAAGGAGCTTTTGGAATTTTTTTAAAAGTGTATATTTAGATCTTTTGAATTTAATGCATTTTTCTCTAGAAGCAACCATTTTTTTATATTTTATTTTATATTATCAAGCTATCAGCCCAACTTGGAAAACTTTTAATTTTTTCTTGCATCCAGTATCTATTGAATTACTAAAGTTTATAATGAATGATATTCAATTAGGAAGAATAAAAAAAAATTGCCAATGAATAGCAATGTACAAATTGGAATCAGGGGATGTATTGTTAGTCATGTGTTGTATTTCTAGTTTTATACCAATTCTGCCCAAAGAATAAAGGAGCCTAAGATTATATAAAGATTATGGCCACTATAATATTTGAAAATTGAACCAGTTTTTAATTTATATAAATATGCAAGCAAATAGGCTTGAATTGAAAAAAATAAAATTCAGTTTGAGCTGTTAGCTTGATAGTATAACAAAAACTAACAATTGGCCACTAGAGGAAGATCCACATGCATGGTTTTAAAGAATCCAAAAAGTTCCTCCTTGGTAGAAGCCATAAGCTAGAAATTAGCCTGGGAATATTTGGAAAGGACAACTTGAATATTTAAATAGAGCAGCACTAAGTAAAGATGAATGAAGCATAACCATATGTCATCTGTTGACTTAACATTAGATGGCATAAAAGTAAGAAGAATAAAAGATCTTGTTAATAAATAGTAACGCATAAGCTAGGATCATGGAATGTATTGTTGGTCATGTAAAAAATAATAACATATAGATCACAGGTATGAACATTGGTTAATTAAATGTTAAATTAAGATTCAGAAACATTATGAAGTAACTAATAATTTAATGTAAAAAATGAAATCCAAGAAGGACAAAACCTGCATTTCAGAGACCTTTCTTTTCAACCCACACTAATAACATGTACCACACTTTTGAAATTAACGAAAATATGATATATATGAAGCAGATGTTGATTATTTTATTTGAAAATGTGAAAGATGTTACACACATTTATTAATTACTTTGTATTTATTATGAATAAGTGCAGACGTAAATGTATTCTGTGCAGGAATTTAATTATTTTATTTAAATCTTGACAGAGGTGTATATTTAAAGCATATATTATATATATTTTTGAGTGTATGAAAGATATAAATAGACAGTTATTAAATACATTGCATTTTTATTTTAAAATCAAAATGACTATATGTATATAAATGTACTTAGTGCGATAACTTTTACTAAATTTAAATTCTGACTTCGTAATTTTTTTATATTAATAGTCATAATGATGAAATATCAAAATAATATATATATATATGATCACTAGCTGGTCTTTCCCAATAGCTCTAATCAAGCTTTTATTTTATAAGTGCTGAAAGAGAAAAAATTCAAAATTTCTATCAGGGTCCCCATTTTCAGACCAATTGGTTTCAAGCTTGTGACTCACCTCAGTGGAGCACTGGGACTCTAGAAACTATATCTAAAATACTAACTCAAAAGTCAGCCCTTATAAAACACGTTTTTATCAATTTGAAAGCATGGATTTATCAGACACATAAATGTCTTCAAACCCAGCCTTACAAATGAGATATAGCTATATGGGTCTAAATTCAGATTAGTTTCACCATAGAGTAATAGCCTCTGCAATATATAGCACTGCAAAGGCCTTCAAAGGTACACTTATAATAATTAAAACAAGTCATAAATTTTGTAACTTGCTTTTAAGCTTGCATTTTATGATCACTAGATGGAGCTTACAAGCTCAAAACCAATTGGTCTGGAGATGGGGACCCCAATAGAGATTTTGAATTTTTTTTCTTTTTCGGCACTTATAAAATAAAAGCTTGATTAGAGCTATTGGTAAGCTCCATCTAGTGATCATAAAATGCAAGCTTAAAAGCAAATTATGAAATTTATGACTTGTTTTAATTATATATATATATATAACTATAGGGGATTTGAACTCAGACTCTCAAAGTCCTTTCAGCTATCCAAGTACATTCAATACACATGACCATGTGTGGTCATGAGTATCAGTTGTATGAGATAAATAAGATAGCTGAAGGGAGCTTGAACGTCTGAGTTCAAATCTCCCATAATTACATCAACTCTAGGGAACATGTATTTCATTCTATAAATGTTTTTACTTGTATTTATTATGTATACAATATAAGTAATTATAATAAATGGATAAATATAATATATATATATATATATATATATATATATATATTTATTTATATATATATATATATATATATATATAAATAATGCGAAGTAGTAATCCTTGTTTAAATAAATTAATTATATAGTATAAATTGTTTTAAAAGTTTTATTTCTGACAATGAACAAACCATGTAATAAATAATTCCTTCAGAGTATTGATTTTTCTATGAAAAAAGGCAATATTGTGAATTTGATTGGATTTGGTGAATATTTCAGTTTTGAATACAGAAAATGAAATTTTTGTAGACCCTATTAAAAACTATAAAATAGAAGTTATTGCAGCAAAGTGATGATGGAGAAGAAGTGATATTTAAAATACCTTCATTTATGCTTTCTGATATAAAATACAATATTTAGCATAAGCAAGTTGCTTTAATAAGGAAATATTTCTTACTGATAATAATAATATATCTATTGAAGAAAATAATGATAGAAGAATACGTTTCATGTGTAAGAATCATTATAGAGTAAAAATTTGACTAGAAATTGAAAAATTAAATTTTTATGAGTATAATAAAAATAAAACATTCTAGTTCTGTGCTTAAACTTTATTTACATAAAGTGTTTAATAGAAAAGTGAATTTAAATATTTGTACATCAACTATTAATATTTAGCGTTGGTAGCCGAGTGGTTAGCACAGCTGCCTTACAAGCAGTTGTCCCGGGATTCGATCGACACTTTGACACATTAAAAACTATTAATATTTAGCGTTGGTAGCCGAGTGGTTAGCACAGCTGCCTTACAAGCAGTTGTCCCGGGATTCGATCGACACTTTGACACATTAAAAAAAAAAGTACCAATATGCCGAGTATTTTTAAAAATTTAAAAATGGACAGATTTACTTCTCAGACTTATATTGGAGGTTATATGTTTTAACAAGCAGCAGTTTACTTGGGAAAGATTTTGCAAGAAGAGAGTGGTTTTTTTTCAATATATAATTCCATCCTTATTTGATTTGATTAAAAAGATTAATAAGTTGATTTTGAGTAATGAAAATAGATTACTTACGCTGGATATTATGGAAATCGGTGGGTTTACAAAATAAAATAAAGGGGGGGGGGTCCAATCAAATAAATGATTAATGTTTATATAATAAAAATTTATATAAATGTGTTTGTTTATTAAATATGTGTTGACATTTATTGATCAAAATTTGAAAGAACTTTTGAAAATCATTTATATAAAATAGAAAAAGTCTAGGTCATGAGATTATCAGTCACAGCGATTGTTATATAATTACAATTTGGCATATCATGGAGAGAATATTTTAAGGAAGTTTTTTCTTTTAGCTGTTAACACTTATTTTAGGTGTCTTGATGATGTTTTTATAGTTGGATTATCAGTGATAGTTAAACATCTTGTAGCTAAATTAAAAAAGATTGATCGTTTGAAATAGGCTTTTACTTCTAAAGATAATTTATATATTATAAAATAACTTGATTTAAATTTATAGAGAGGTCAATTATAAGATAGTTATAAAAGCTTTCTCAATTAGAGAATGTCTGGTCAAAGATTCATATTTTACAAATTGACTGGATTTAGAACATTTTGATTTATAAATAAAAACTATTATAAAATTCCAAAATGATCAGTTATCCAATAATGACATTTATATTAATAAAATTATTGAATGTGAGGTATATTAAGAAAGATAGTATTGTATATAAATAACGCGTGTATAATTAATTACATTAGTTAATGGTTTTTCATTTTAATAATGCATCAAATATTGGTAGATTGTTTTTATTATTGAAATGTGCAAAGATGGATAAAGTTATATTGGCATTAAAAAAGAGAATGCATAAACATGAATTATCATATAAAAATTATGTTATTCTGAGAATAGATTTAAACCTGTTTGCAGAACATCCTACTTATAATGGAAGTTTTTGTTTGACAGTATTTTCATTTTGGATACGGTAAATGATTTGAGAAAAAGAAAATTAAAAAAAAAAAACATTTTATAAAAATAAAAGATAATATATTAAATAAACAATATAATAGTGTAAATATACACAAATTGTGGAATATTAGTCCTTCACATCAGAATATTAAAATATTATTTGCTATTAAGAGACTATTATTTTTAAATTGTAACTGTACATTGCCGTTCATGGTAATATTATGTCATAAGCTGACTATAGGATTTATTTATTTATTGATATATTGAAAATTGTCAAATTAATTCCAGTGTTTTAAACATATACTAAAATTGTTATATATATATAAAAGCATAAACTTATTTTATAAGTTTAGTTTAGTAATGTATAGTATGAGAGGTTGATCTGACTTCTGGGCGGATAGATGGTAGTGATAGGATTGAGACGAAAGATGCATTAATACAAACAGAAATTTGGAAATCTATATATAATATTTAAATACATGTATATTATCTATACTAAACTTAATGTAATTATAAGGATTTGAACTGAGCCTTTCAAACTCCCCACAACTATCCAATCCATCTTATACAACTAATACACATGACCATATACATGTGAAAAAGATCAATGATCCCAAATAGATGTATTTTATGCTGCACCAGCACTCATCAGTTGATCCAGATTACCATCTCTTATACATATATACAATCACAGCTCAGTTTATATTAAGATAGCAAATCTTCAAAATCCTCTCTACCCTCCAACTCTTCAGCCATCCATATCATTGAAAATCTGAGGATGAAATGCTCAAAGCACTAGTTGATGCCAATATTATTGTCACACCCATGTTGATCTTAAGTCAATCTGACTTCTCACACATAGGATCTTAATATGCCCACTTAATTATACAGAAGAGGGATGGGCAGAATACAGACTGAATATGTAATATTTAAATACATGTTTATTATCTATACTAAACTTAATGTAATTTATAAGGACTTGAAGTTTAAAGATTTGCTATCTTAATTTAAACTGAGCAGTGATTATATATATGTGTGGGAGATGGTGATCTGGACCAACTGATGAGTGCTGTTTCAGCACAAAATACATGTATTGGAGATCATTCATCTTTTTCACATATATGTGGTCATGTATATCAGTTGTATAAAATGGATTGAATAACTAGAAGAAGTTTGAAGATCTGAGTTCAACTCATGGTAATTACATTAAGTGTATAGATAATATACATGTAATTAAATATTATATATTTAGCCCTGTATTCTTCCCATTCCTCTTCTGTATAATTAAATAGATATATTAAGGATCTATATCTGAGGAGTCAGATTGAATTAAGGTCGACATGGATATGACAATAATATTAGCATCAACAAGAGCTTTGAACATTTTATCCTTAGATTGTCAATGGTATGGATGGCTGAAGAGTTGTAGAATGGAGAAGATTGAAGCTTATCCATTAAAGTTTAAAGATTTTCTGCCTTAATATAAACTGAGCCATGATTGTTTATTTGTGTGAGTTCTGGACCAATTGATGAATGCTGGTTCTGCATGAATTAGGTATATTGTAGATCATTGATTTTTTCCACGTGTTATGTGGTCATGTGTATCAGTTGTATAATATGGATTGGATAGCTGTAGGGAGTTTGAAAGTCTGAGTTCAAGTCCTAATATATATATGAACTAACTCAAGGAAATATAAAAAAATACTAATAAAAGAAAAAACACACAATTACTCTTCTATAAAGCCGTTTTAATATTTCAACCAGCAGACTGGTTTTTATCAGAAAGCATAGCAAGTGTATATATTTATACAATTCTTTGGATATATTAATTTTTATTTACAAATGTAAACTTTCTGCAATTACAAATGTGATATTAGGTAAATAAATAGACTGAGATGAAAATGTCTATAACATTTAAAAGTAATATTAAACATCTAGTGTTAAATCAAGCTTAAATATGACAGATATATGTTTAGTAATATGTCAAAAAATAGAGAAAGAAAATATTATTATGAATGATTGAACATTATTATACATGATATAAGTTGAAAAGCATTAAAATTGTAAAAAAGTGTGTGGGTCATAGTTTTTTGTAGCACACGTATAAGTGTAAAAACAGTGATTTCTCTTGATTCCAGTCTTTCATCAATTATTTAAAAATAATTTTAAAATAATTATGTAAACTAAAATAATTAATTAATATTTATCATTATTAATCTATCTTATCTTTATTAAAATAAAGTTTAAAAACCGAGAGAGGAATTGTTCTGGTTACTACTTTCAACTATTAATTTTTGCAGTGACAACTTAAATAAATGTCTCCACAATCACCTTTCGAATCAATAAAATTTATCAAGATTGAAGAAATTTAAAATTGTTTGTAAATTAAATTTGTGAACTTAAATTATTAAATATTTGAAAATATTATGAATTAAATCCACGAGCTGATTAAAATAAAGCTAATTAAATTTGATAAGAGAAGCCCCTAATTAAAATACTTAGTGAATTAAAATGTTTACAAAACAATATTGATTATGTAGACAAGTAAATAAATATAAATATAAGTCTAGGCAGTATTTTCATTATCATTTTTTCAGTTCAAATCTTTTAATTGTTTTTTATTCAGCATAGTAAAGTTGCAGATTGGAAATCTGTAATAGAAGTAAAAATTGTCTAGCTAATTGTTGCAACGTAGAATTTTAAGAATTATTATAATTTATTTGTATCTTTAAAGTTACATCTATCAAGGAAGTAAAAAAACACATTAGCATAACTAGATAAAATACAGTCTTTCAAATTTCTGCCTTTCTCCCAGTTATGCAAGTCCTGCAATAAGTATTAAGGGTGAATATTTTACTGCCTGCTAAATTCTCATTTTGGAAAACAGTTGACCTGCCTTTAATATATTGCCAGCCACAAAATATTGAATACTAAAACAGGCAAAATTCTCCATACAGTAGTGCCACTCAGTGCAAGCTAGAGTAATTAATGGATACCAGAAGGCTTGTGCATAAAATCCCTATCTAGTATCTACTCATCCAATATTTCCAGACTAGTTTCTGGCTTGTGGCTTCATCAGTGATGAGCTTTGGATCTAAGAGCACTGTATCTGGATCATAGGATCTAATGCTATCCTCCAGCAGCCACCTTTTATCTCTATTTAACTACAAAACTATGGGAATAAAATTGAAAACACAATATTTTCAATCTAAGCTCATTAGCTTATATACTCATATAGGTCTGAAATCAGTTTAGTACCCATACATTTTGGTGTCATTGGTGCTTTAATAATCATAGCTTCCACTATCCTATTAGGCAGGATTGGTATTACACCACTAAACATCAAATGATTACCATTTCTTATGCTTGCTCATAACTGTTATTAAAACAGGCAACACTCTCCATACAGTAGTACCACTCAGTGCAAGCCAGAGTAATCAATGGATGCCAGAAGGCTTGCACATAAAATCCCTGTCTAGTACCCACTCATCCAATATCCCCAGACTAGTTTCTAGCTTGTGGCTTTCATTAGTGAGGAGCCTTGGATCTGAGAGCACTGCACCTAGATCTTAGGATGTAATGCACAAGACTACTGGTGATCATAAGATGTTTAGTGGTTGAATAGAAACTTCTGACTATTATCAGAATTAAACGAACTCTTGGTGATACCAACTTTTTCCCTATCAAAATACAATAGCAGTCTTATTATTAGCAAACTAGGTCATCTCAAGTTGTTTTCATGTTTTTAAATCCATATTTTATTATTCAAAATACTGTATATAAAAAATTAGAAAAACTAATAGTGAAGAATAAAATGCATATTCTTTCAATATAAAGTAAATAAACATTATTAATCTATATTTAATGAATAATATTCCTGTAATAAGAGAGAAATATGGATCTCCAATTATTGAATCATATATCTGATATAATACTAGTTTTTTTAAATTAAGAATCTTTTCAGCCAATGTGGGTGCCACAGCAGTTGAGTTTTTAAACAGTCTGGAAGGATATTTTATTCTGAATGCCATAACAGAAGAAGCAAAGATGGCTGTAGTATGAAGTTATTTGCAGATATCATCCCAGGCATTGTGGGACTCATTGTTTATCCACCCTAGAAATTTTTCCAAATTTAACAGGCATTGTTAAATTACTACTGGAATCAGATTTATCAGGAGGGTATAAAACACATATTTCAGGAAAAGTGTCAATCTGTGAGCCTTACACTTCATTTTTCAAAAAAGAAAGTGAGAGCTTTGACAGCTGACCCAATGTCAGAATTACAAATTCTACACATACTGAGGCATAACTTCCCAAGTCATGTTGGGAGGATACTAATAAATACAAATAGTCATATCACTGAACATATTATGGAATTGTTGGAGTGCTTTTGACAGTAGCAAGCCTGTTACTGCGGCAGGGGAAAAGTAAAGCCATCATCATGACATGAAGAAAAGCAATCCCACCATGGAATAGAAAAAAATTGGAGATTGATCATTAGTTCAACCAGTCCAACTAGAACTCACATAACGAGAACCAGGTGTGAGTCATGCATCAATCAAGATAAACATTATCACAGATGTGATTATGAGCTCCAATCTTCAAAAGCAATATACAGTTACGTTCTAGCAAATAAGATCCATTACAGAGTGAAAAGAGCAAGAGATTTCTCAACATACCAAATTATCTCTCCACTGGTGAATAAATACCCTGGAAAGAGATAAAAATTAAATTTTTAATGATAAAGAAATGGTGTATTCTCTGATGATATCAGATCTATCAAAAAGGAGTAAATGATAAAAGTAGAGCAAATTACAAAATTGTAAATTCCAAACACCAAAAGTGACTTTTATAAAAGAAATTTGAAAAGTGATTTTTTAGCTGCTTATATGTGTGATGTGCTCTAGTAATATTGATGGATGGAGGATTTTATCATGAGAATGAGGATGCAATTTGTTTATAATGCTCATTGCACCTATCCAAAGTTGAGGGTTCAAAGTCTTTAAAAGTAGCTTCTAAGTTTTAAAGGGGCAGGGCTTATATAAAATAATTAGTATCTTGATTATCATGGGCAGAACTGTGCCATGTATCTTGTCCCTCTAAAACACATAAAGCTAAATAAATGAGCAAAGCTCTTGGGTTTTATTCTTCCTTTTATGTTGTAATTTGCATAAAAGTGCTTAAAATGAGATAGTTTTCCAGGTGTTTATAGGGTATTGTATATTTATGATCTGTGATTGATTGCTTTATCCATTATGGATTTTCAGTCAGTATCCATACTTTCCAGTTGCTGGAGGTCATTCAAATTCCAAGAAATAAATTAAGCATGAATAGAGGCTAACTATGCATAATTTCAAGATAGTTCCAGAATAGCATTGTAATATTAGCTCACAAGCCTGTGATATTGGTAAATACAGCTGAGCATGAAAAATTTACATGTTTAACAATGTGAAATAAAACTGATCTAATCAAACACATGTTTGATGTGATTAAACACAATTTCATTCACCATGTTAATGGGGACAATGTAGCCATGTTTACCTACTTTAAGTAAAAAAATAAATGTTAAATACAATAATAATTGACAGAATCTTCTTGAATCTTCTTGAATTAAAGGGTTAAATGTTAAATACTGTCTTGGTAAAACATTCAGGTATGTGTGAGTTTCTTTATATTTCTCTTGAACAAATATTTCTGTGCAAAAAAGGTTTGTTAACTAATTGTAAAAATTATTTTTGGAAAAAGAAGGGGAAGAAGAGAAAGAAGTTTTTTAAATTATCAATTAGGCAATAAAATTTTTTAACTAATTGTCAATTTATAAAGCATAAAGTTCAGAATAATTTATATAATTAAAATAAATAAATAAATAATAATAATAATGTTTCTTTATATTCTGTTTATTTTTTCTCTATTATGAATCATGATTAGTAATCATGACATTTTTCTTCCTGTGTTTATCAAAAAGCAGACCTTGACAATCATTTTAAAGTAGGTGTCCAATTAAGTAATTTATTAATTAACACCTTATAAAAATTGGATTGGCATAATCAAATTATAAAGGGATGCCTGCAAAACAATTTAGCTCAGTCCACCAGTCTACATCTTGTGAAACTATTGGAACACATATGTACATTCTGAAAGTTAGAAAATAAAGATAGAAATATCATAAGAAATAAAATACCTGATGGTTTTATACTTTGTATGTACCTATAAGCTAAATTCTAAAAAAATAGCTTGCTGAAAACTTTAGTGGTGCAATTACCTTGCCTGCATGGGACTCCACAGAAGAAGAAAGTGTATGTTTAGCCTACATAACCTAGCATGAAGGAAATCAATTAATTGCTCCATTCCAGCTCTATTATACATAAATCTTAGAAGTGTGCTTTACCAAGGGAGAAGAAAAAAGATTTATCAAGAATGACCAGCAAAATATGAACTGATCAATCAAGAAATATCATGACACATTTTGTTATTTGGCAAAATCCACAATTTTTCTAAAAAACACTGGGATAAATTTGTGTGATTATAAACTACATAACAATAACTAGTGGATTAAAGACTCATTTAAACCTTGTGAACAAATGAGAGATATATTTCAAAATCCTGTGAAAGAAAGAAAAAAGGCTTCACAAGGATTATTATTACTGGATCTTGTTTGAATAACTATATTTTCCTGACAAAAAATAATGGACAAAGACAAGAGTCCAAATAATAAAAAACCAGGATTCAAAGAAAGAGTTATCATTTACTTTGTCACTGTATTTATAGATGTATATAAATATTTTTTTCTTTTCTCAGTTAATTATTAACCAGTATTAATTTTTTCTTTATGTTAATCCATCTACTCTAAATATTATATATGTGTTTATTTTACAGTAAGATGTGTATTTATATTTGTAATTGTTTTTATACATGTACATTATCTATTTTTTTTTATAATATGATTGTTATTTTTTGTAATATATATACTTTCAATGTTGATGTTGCATCGGAACTATAAAATATATTAGGTTGAAATTGTTATTGATATTGGGATTATCTAAGTGTTGACTGATTTTAATGATGATAGAAATATATATGTATGTACTTACTTAAATGAAAAGAAAAGAAGGTAATCTAATATTATTATTAACCTAGTGATATCAGTGTCTCATCAAGGGCTGTAATATTAGTTGTTTGAGAGAATGTAAAGCCCACTTGCATGTTACTTCCAGAATAAAATTGTTATCTCTAGTCTAATGAATTAACAAACGATTTTGTACTGCACTTTGTGACTGAAAAATAGCTGCTGATTGTCATAAAATGTATTAAATGTATGAATTTTAATGCTTGTATTTATTTAAATTTTTTTTGGGTAGTATATAATTGAACAAGTTTTTCATTCATATGTAATTAAAAATAAAAGTTAAAATTGAAAAGAAGAAAAAACATGCAAATTATTAACCCAGATAAGCAAAAGGAATTCCAAAAGCACAAAGATTACGATCAAGAAAATCTTTCTAACTCTAATTAAAGATGGCAAAAATGATTTACTAAAAAAAAAAAAACTTTGTTACAGAAAGCTAAAATAAATGTATAAAATTATAAACCTAAGTGTCATGATAATAATAACATGCGCAGAAGTTTAAAAATGGGATCAAGGTATAAAAAAAAAGGACAACTTTGATCTGGGTCTTTTCATTTATCTTCAGGTTACATGGCTTAGAGTTGGAGGTTTCTGTGAGCATATCTGTGGCAGTAATATAATTCTGCACAGGTATGCCAATTTCTCAATAAAGACATCATGCAAGAATGGAAATGAAACCACGTGAACACCGTAACAAAGAGGTTACCATGACTGAGTTTTTAGCTCCAGCTATAGCACGAAACGATAATTGAAGATGCTGGCAGGAGATACCAATTATAATTTCTAGGAGCTCAGATCTCATAAATCTATACAAACTTACCGGTAAGTTAAGATTATTCATATTCCAATTGTGACTAAATTAAGCATTTGCAAACCATTCTTAAAAATAAGCTTAAAATAATTCCGATAGAGACATTAATTTTCTTATTAAAGAGACTTTCATTTAAAGAACTTTCTAGAAGAAACTTAAGAAGTGAACATTGTTTGAAAAATTGTTTTAATTACTTTACCTAATTAATTGATTCATGTCTGGATTAGTGTGTGTGTGCTCTCCAATTTTATTCAACTAATTTATCTTAAAAATGTTTTAATTTGTTTTTATTGTACATTATTAATGATAGTTATTAAATTTATTAATGTTAGTTTATTAAGATTTGAGTTGTATTTTATATTTTTGTTTATATATTTTTGTTGTTTATTAATATCATAAGTTATAAATATTTAAATAATGTCATTTGCAGCGCATGTTTCTTAATGAAAGCAAATTAAAATATAAGGCTGGAGAGTAATAAAAGGAATTGCAAACTGTGCGATTTCTGTTAATGAGACTTGTCATCGGAATTTCAAGAACTGGTCAATTTAGTATTTGGGAACAATGGAAGCTAAAAGCATTACTGAGATATGGTCATCGGCATATGGATAGATAAAAAAAAGTGAGGTGAAAGAAAGTTAAAAGAAAAGAACTATATATATATTCTAACCTAATAAGAAAAATTCCTCTGTTTATTCCGTAATTATTTATTAGTTTAGTTTGCACTTAGACACTAATCATACTCTGAGCTGTATTAGGTTATTTTGTCTGCACTTGTTGACACCAATTTTTCAGGTTGTTGGAAATTAAGGCAACCCAAAATAAAGCAACATATCCATTAATTTGCCAATATGATCTAAAATACTTTTCATATAATACAATTGTACATTCAATTCTCTTAAGCCATGCCACGATTGTAATAACAACAATAATTGATCACTTATTAATTTAAAGAATAATTATAATAATATTAATCTCAGGGTTCTTTGTTTCATGTAAGGAAATGCTCGGCAGTATTGTGTTGTCGCATATGACTGGCATTCTGGTCGGCTATAGGAAACATTTATTTTACTTAAATTCAATGTGTCTTCTTCATCTCTCATATCAACTGCTATATTATTTAAAGAGATGATAATTCTATTCACTAATGACGTATAATTTTGAATAACACAGCCTTTTTTTTTTTTTTCAGAATCTCAGTCAGAATAATAAAAAGACAAGGGTGCTTTTTGTGTCCTTCCATCATCCATGACAACACAATCATATAACTAAGATTTATTACTTAGACAATTTAACTAAATGGGAATGGAATAATGTGCAACCAAAGTTAATGGTTTGGGAATAAATTCATTTTTACACACACACACACACAAATGTTTAGTCTGAAGTTTGCAACTCCATAAATAATTATCATTAAACTAAAATATAATGACATATTCCGATCTGCTTAACTTTATTTATCTGGTATATTAAGTTTTTAAGAATTTGGAATGATTTAGGACTCAAGAAAAGGTTTTACAAATATTGTGCAAACACTTATATTTAGCATATAAAAACAAAAAAAATGAATCTACAACAAATTTTAACAAGACTATAATTTATTATTATCACAAAAAAAAATATATGAACATTTATTCAATAATCCCATAGTAATACAAAAATATAAAATATAACTGACATTAATCTGTATACTCTTTTGGTTATGGACTAGAGGTTACTACTTCTCCTGTATGCAATCATATGGATTGATTAACTAAAAGTACATTTCATTACCAATACATTGTTTATTAAATTTTGGTAACCTTGTAGAAGCTTTTATTCAAAATTATTGACTAACTATTTTTTTTTTTTTTTAAATGATTAATCCCATCATATGCAATACGCAAAATATTAAATTTATTTCTAATACATTTACTTTATTTATGGTCTTTAATGGGATAACCTATTCTAATTATAGGCCAGTTATCAGAAGTTACAATTACCATCTTACATTTAACTTAATACTAACTTAAGTTATGATACAAATTTTATTCATACGTATAATTTTAAATATGAGTATTATTTAATTACTAACCAGAATTAAATATTGCATTTGAATATTCCTTCATGTTATAAGTGTTTTAAATTACCCAATTTTAATTACTTTCTCCATTGATTTACTTGTCAAATACTAGCAATATTTAGCAGCACAATACAGATATTGATCTTAGTTACTAACGCACTATTTATACTAAATTGGATCTTGAGGAACTAACACCTCCAATATAACCTTTATCTTGCCTGAACTTTCAAAATTAAGCACAATAATCAACACCTTCCATGGTGGAGCTATCTTTATTTTCACATGAGAAATATGGAATAACCACGAAGGTCTGTAAAGTAATCTACTACATTAAAATATTTTGGTGGTTTCTTGCCTCTTACTTGGGCATACAACGAACACACACACCAAATACAATCCTCTCCTGGGATTTAAACGAATGAAGCATTCTAAATGCTGGATAAATTCTTGATCGTCCTATCTATGAGAATCGATCACTTGGGCTATAAACATATCCGAACATTATATTTAAAATCTTCCTCTCATGGAAAACAAAGCTTTTGGGGAGATCATTTTTCATCCCACAAAATAAATACATTATAATTATTACCTATGCGAATATTAAGCATATACCAATGCTATATCTGGGCAGGATAAGTAAATACACTGATTATAATAAACTTATGTTACCGTGTATACTTTGATCAACATCTGAAATCAATGGACATCACAGAATAAAAGTATAATAATTTTAATTTTAATAAAGGAACATTCAAAATAGTTGGTAGCATACTATCTTAAACTAAATAAAGTGGATGTGTTATTTAAGAATAATTAGGAATAAATTCCTCAATTAATACAGTATAAATTCGCTTCAAAACTTTAACAAGAAATATTTTGTTATAGCATTTTTTTTTTTAGTTACTTCTGATAATTTTTCATATTTATTTTACCCCTTAAATATCTAAATATTTTTCTTTTACGTATCTAACATACAAAACTTCTACCTACAATTGTATGTAATAATTAAAACATATTTTATAGATTTTTTTCTTTCTTTCGTGTTAAATATCAACTTAACCTATAATAATTATATTAAAACATACCTTTATCATTACAAGGCTATTAAATATCACTTGACCATACAGACTTTAACCTATGTGATATAACAAAAAAAAAATCATATCATTTATAACTTAATTTTAAACAATCATTAATTAACAAGTGCATACTCTCTCATTAGAAAATGTTTTTTTTTTTTTTTTGAACAATTGGTCCAGGTGAAGAGCTTTATCCAGTCGTATTTCACGAAGCAAGTTTAAAAACAATAAATGCATGGTATTATTTCCTTTAAATAAAAGTTTTCTCTTATTTTGTGCGTTTCATAAATTAGGTAAAGAAAAATATAGCAGAATTGAAGATTAATTCTTACTTGAATTAAACTGCTACAATTTTGGGATCCAAGAAAATAAAATATACATATTCTAACATAATGAACAGTTGATGATAGATGATAAACATACACAATTCTTTTCTTTTTTATTATTGACGATACGTACAATTCATATTAGCTAGCTTACTTATGGACGAAAATGCGCAATTTTTTGGAGAGATTATTCTGATAATAACTGCAGCTGATTTACATGTATAGGAAGTTTTACTAACTCCAACTGATGTGTAATATAATATATCATTTATTTTTATCATTAAGTCACTAAGATATTTGATTTTGTTCATACTTTAGGAATTATAATTTTTTTTTTTTAACGGTAACTTCTCCGTAAGAATGCCCTTATATAACTCTTCCTATATTTACTATGAGAAAGTTTGTATTTTTTTTCCAAAAAAAAATATACAGGTGCATAATTTAATCTTATTTATCATTATTATTATTTCCAGACAATTCTTGGTGAATAAAACATATTTTAACGTATGTAACTACATTACTTGTAAAGGCAGACAATATTTAGAAAGAGCGCGAAAATGTTTCTAGTTGATTTTCCTTGGTTTCAAAATATTTCTTTAAATTATTATTTTTTTTTTTCTATACCAAGAAAATATCAATAAATGACATAAAGTTAATAAATAATTAATCTTTTCTTGGAAATCGTTTCTTTTCCTTAATTTAGATATAATATAATTTTTCATGCTTCTTTTAGTTACATCTGTCATTTTTGAACTTTAGCGCGAGACAATAAATTTTTAAGTATAAAAGGTTTTTAAATAGGTAGATGGCACAGGAAATCAGGATATCTTATCAAAAAAAACTTTAGCCACGCATTATATTATTAAAATTTTACTTTGATTACATTTATTTCTGCAAAATAAAATGAAAAAATTGAGTTACCAAATTTCAGCACTGTTCCTTCCTTGAAAACTAAAAGCAGACTATATTTTTTTTTTCAAAAAAAATGATCTTGACTTTAGCG
Organism: Epiperipatus broadwayi; assembly: GCA_028023455.1. Lineage (NCBI taxonomy): Eukaryota > Metazoa > Onychophora > Udeonychophora > Euonychophora > Peripatidae > Epiperipatus > Epiperipatus broadwayi. Next base: position 4,829,943 of record JAQFVV010000059.1, read on the forward strand.
ACCTCTTCCAAAAAAATAATCATTTGATTATAACATAAACAAAAGAAAGGAAAAACGTATTACAATCATATAGTTTTAGTATTATTTAGATAGATTACAAATAAAAAATAAATAAATACATTTAATTAATGATACTTATCAGTAATTTATAACTCATTTTCTACAAATGGAATTACCAGAAGTTATTGTTCTCTATGATAAGACACTCATCCACTCTCCCCTCTACCCATCCAAAATCAATTCCTGTTTAGCTTTTATACCATATTAATTTGCTATAATTATTAATATCTCAATTAAATTATTCATGTTCTCTCTTTAAAAATGACATTGAGTTATTAAATCTATTAATTATTCACCCAAAACATGCCAAAGTGAGTGAATAGCATACTTTATTAGTCAATTATTACTATTGTTATTTTATCTTTTTATTTCTTTAAATAATAGCATTGTTTTCCTGCAGAAATAATGCCAAGTAAACCAAGTGTCAATAACACTAGGTTACATTATATATATATATATATATATATATATATATATATATATATATATATATATATATATATATATATATATATATATATATATATATATATATATATTGATTTTATAGTGATTTGGAAAAGGACTGTTAGAGAGAGAGAGAGAAGCGTAAAAAGTTAATTTTCATAAACTGATTTGATTAATTAATAAAAATTAATAAGAATGCATCCCATCAAAATGCTGGGGTAGAAGAATCATGTGGATTCATTAAACTGGCCAGTATATAGCTGTTGTGTGAACTGCCTACCATGATGATCTTTGTCTATGGAGATTTTGCCATCTATTTATCAAGTGAAGTGAATCATCTACCTACCACCTCTAGAATGGATTATCATATGTGTAAACATTATGGAATCTTTCATCATCTTTCAGACTGACAACTCTCGCTAAAACAATTACCATCATAATACTATAAGCTTACAGATCATCAGCCTTAAACACAGGAACATTCACTTTTAAATGAGGTAACTTTGACTTTCTCTATATATATTTAAGAGAACATATAATAATAAATTAAGAAATATGTGCCTTGTTACAACTTAAAAAAAGAATTATAGAAAATAGATTAAATTGTTTTATAAATACAACTCTGATACATAGTTGCACTCTTTCGTGAATGTGTATACTGATATATATATATATATATATATATATATATATATTAATATATAACAAACTAACCAAAGGAAATACATATAAAAACAAAAAAAAAAAGACTTATAAATCCAATAAATAATATTATATTTCAACCAGAGGACTGGTTTTCATCAGAAAGAAAAAAAATACACAGTAAAATGGCGATAATCAAAAATTACAAAAATTACCAAATCTGTAATTTTTGATTATCGCCATTTTACTGTGTATTTTTTTTCTTTCTGATGAAAACCAGTCCTCTGGTTGAAATATAATATTATTTATTGGATTTATAAGTCTTTATATATATATATATATGGCTGCAGAAAGGAGTTTTGCTATTAACTGAAAGGAGACCCTTTGATTCCTCTTGCAGGCCTTTAAGGAACCGAGCAGGGCAAATTCCTAATGTCCACTCCATACGTTCTTGTCGTTGCAGCTGTTATTACTATGTGATTATTCATTTAGTATACGAACATGGATGGGCTGCTCACCAACACGCATTAGCCAGCGTGGTGAGTTTATTGGCTTTTTACCTCTGAGTTTAAGATCAAGAAACAACATGGTTTTTCTTCTCAGTGCCTGATAAGGCAGAATGAATGTTTGTGTAAATGATAAATATTTTCCCAATACATATATACAATTATGACAGACAAAATTAAAGCATGGCCCTTATTCCCAGGAGGCTGTAAAGTCACCAACCAAGGTAGCGGTTGGTGGCCGAAGGCGGAGGGTGCTAAGAATCCCCTGATTGCGGACCCAGGCTGCCATTTGATGACGACTTTTTATTTAGGTACTTACAACTGCGGATCACTTTCAAGTGAAGGAAGATTGCAAGAATTAGAAGAACTCTCTTATATTAAATGGGACATTATTGGACTTTGTGAAGTTAGAAGAAAAGGTGAAGAGACAATTGATTTAAAAAGTGGACATATATTTTATTATAAAGGCACAAATATTGGAAATACAAGTGGAGTAGGATTCATTATAAATAAAAAGTGGGAGAACAATATTGTGGAGATTGATGGTGTATCAGACAGAGTGGCAAGATTAGTTATACAACTTAATAGCAGATACCAAATGCAGATAATTCAGGTTTATGCCCCAACAAGTTCTCATAGTGATGAAGTAGTAGAAGATTTTTATATGGATGTACAAAAAGCTTTTGATCAGAGTAAACACCATTTTAAAATTGTTATGGGAGACTTTAATGCTAGAATTGGTAAAAAAATGAAAGATGAAAGTGCTGTGGGTAATTTTGGTTATGGTAATAGAAATGAGAGAGGACATAGACTTTTGGAGTTTGCAGAAAAAAAAACTTTATATTATGAATTCTTTTTTTGAGAAAAATGTTAAAAGAAAATGGACATGGAAGCATCCAAATGAAGGTACAGCAAAATTGGATTATATTTTGACTAACAGAAAATACATATTTCAAGATTGTAATGTTCTTAATAAATTTATCACAGGAAGTGATCATCAATTAGTAAGGTGTAAGTTACATGTTAATGTAAAACTAGAGAGACAAAAATTATTAAGAAAAACAATATTTACAGTTGATATTCCTAATCTTCAGAAACATTCTAATGAATTTAAATTAGAACTTACAAATCGGTTTCAAGTATTAGTAGATTTTGAACATGATTCAGATTTGAATGAAATTAATATGAAAATAACTGATACACTTTTGAAAACTGCAACAAAGATAGCTGGTAGAAAGAAACAGCAATTGACCAATAAAATTTCTACTGAGACTAGAGAATTTATGAAGAAAAGAAGGAATATGAAGATATACAAAAATGATGCATTAAAAAGAATTGAATATCTCGAATTTTGTAAAATGGTGCGGAAAAGAGTTGAAAATGATATAAGAAAGTATAACTGTGAACTAGCAAGGAAAGCTGTAGAAGAAAATAAAAGTCTTACGAATGTAAAACAACATTTTGGTATTGGTAGAAAATTTATATCTGCAATAAGAAAAAAAGATGGAATTATTACTAAAAGGAGAGATGACATCATGAAATTGGTAGAAGATTTTTATCAAGAATTATATTGTAATAAAGAACAAGTACCTCCTATATCTATTACATCTTCCAAATTGCCCAGAATTTTAAATGAAGAAGTGAGACATGCAATTAAATGTATGAAGAAAGGAAAGGCTCCAGGTAATGATGGAATTATAATTGATATATTAAAAGAAGCAGGTGAAGAAACAGAAAAAATATTAGCAAAGTTATATACCAAATGTCTAAATGATAAAGATGTACCGGATGATTGGAAGAATGCAGTAATAATATTAATATTTAAAAAAGATGATAAAGAAGATATTAGAAATTACAGACCTATCAGCCTTTTATCAGTTTTATATAAAATTTTTACCAAGATAATTACTACTCGTCTACAGAGAACATTGGATTTCCACCAACCAAGAGAACAAGCCGGATTTAAAAGTAGTTTTAGTACAGTAGATCATATCCAGGTATTGAGAGAAGTTATAGAAAGGACAAATGAATATGAGTTGCCATTATGCTTAGGATTTGTAGATTATGAAAAGGCATTTGATTCTATAAACATTTCTTCAGTGATTAAAGCATTAGATCATCAAGGTATAGATCCAGGATATTGTCATATTTTATAGAATATTTATAAAAATGCAACAGCAACAATTAGATTACATAATGACACTGGGAAAGTCAACATTGAGAAAGGTGTAAGACAAGGTGACTCCATATCTCCAAAAGTTTTTACAGCAGTGCTGCATGAAATATTTTGTGGATTAAAATGGGAAACTAAAGGAGTGAAAGTAAATGGTGATTATTTAAGTCATTTAGATTTCGCAGATGATGTAGTTGTTTTTGCAAATAATGCTTCAGATCTGCAGGAAATGTTGCAGGAATTATCAGATGAAAGTAGGAAAGTAGGACTTAAGATAAATGTTAAAAAGACTAAAGTAATGTTTAATCGATTTGCTCAAAATATGAAAATAAAGATTGATTATGATGAATTAGAAGAAGTTAACAGTTACAAATACCTTGGTCAGATTATTAATACAGATGGAAACATAATGGAGGAAATTAATCATAGAATTAAACTTGGTTGGAGTGCTTTTGGTAGAAATAACTTGATACTAAAAGGAAATATGCCTATGTGTTTGAAAAGGAAGGTTTTTAACAAATGTGTTTTACCAGTTCTTACTTATGGATCTGAGACTTGGACACTTAATAGAAGAGCAATTCAGAGACTTCAGACCACTCAAAGAAGTATGGAGAGATGTATGTTGGGAATAACAAGAAAAGATAATAAATGCAATGTATGGGTAAGAGAACAAACAGGTATTACTGACCTCATTGAAAAAATTAAAAGATTGAAGTGGAGTTGGGCTGGACATATTGTTAGAAGAGATGATAATAGATGGACAATTGAAATTTTAAACTGGATTCCAAGAGATTGTAAAAGACCCAGAAAGAGACCACATGTGAGATGGATGGATGAAATAAGAAAGTGTGCAGGGGTGATGTGGAGAAGAGAAGCTAAAGATTGGAGAAGATGGATTAAACTTGGAGAGACCTTCATCCTGCAGTGGATTGATAATGGTTGATAATGATATATATATATTGAAACAGACAGATCGAAGAACCGATCTTAGTTTCATGTGTTTTTTGAAGTACGGTAATTCGAACTACTGTTTGCCCGCAATGAGATTTTTCTATTTCAAGTCACATAAAAATTGGGATATATTTTATGTTTTGTAAAAAGATATGTAAAGATTCCGTGTATAAATATCACAAATCATGAAATAATATTCGTGTGTGCGTGGTTTGTGAATTTATAGCAGCTTAATTTAAAAGTTTCATTGCGGGTGTATTTGTTTAAATTTTAACTTTTTAGAATTATACAAAGTCGTTTAAAAATACTGATCAAAAGTCACATTCCTTTGATCAGTGTTTTTAATTAAAATCTGTCTTGTACAAATGTATAGAGTAATTAATTTGTATTTGAAAATTAGATAAGGAATTTATATTTTGTAATTACTTGGTCAATTTAAAAATTGTGTATTAAAGTTAAAGATAGCTGAAAATGGAACAATGGAAATGGATAATTGATATTGTATGGTCAAGTTGGATTGCTGGAGGCTAGAGAAAAGTAGGCGGAGTCTCAAACAAAAACCAGGCAGAAAGGTCAACCGTGGCCATCTTAGAAAAAACTAGGATTCTAACTTTTGATGTGGCTGAGAGTAGACCGTCTCAAAACAGCACAGCAGTTGCTAGAAAAATCGCTACAACTTTTATTAAGAAGTCCACCAGTAAACCGTAATGTCGATGGGCTAAGTGCCAGGAGCTGATCTCTGTCCTGCCAATTTGAATCTTCGTGCCGCTGTCTGATCATGCTTTACGTGCTTCAAAATTTCCAGCTTCCAATCTCCAAATTGACTATGCCTTTCAAGTAAATTTCAAATGCGCGCCTACGTTCGTCAGACATACCATCGTGAGAAGCCAAGCCGGATGAAGAAAGAAGGGTAACTGTGTTACATGAACTTTTAACTTTCTCCCGAGCTTAATGTTATAGTTAATCTGTCAATCAAATTAATCACATGTAAGTTTTTGTTTCGTTTATAATGCTACTGTTTAAAACCTGTCAGTAAATTTTCTTTTCTCTTTTTCCTCCGCTCTAGTCTTTAGAAGATAATTTATAAATATTGTACCTAATAATAATAATTCAAATGAATACATTTATATGTTTTTTGTAACTTATTCTATAAACAAACGATGCCAATAGAAATATTTCCCAACTCTGTTTAAAGCTAATTTATAATATTGATTATAGTTATTTTAAAAGTAAGTTCGTTTTTTTTTTGAATTAAAGATTATTTCATATATTGAGTTGGCAGATATTAAATCACTTTATTATTCTCCTTTATTTTTGTCATACTATTGTAACCTATCTTTCAATCTTAAATATGTAAAATGGTTTTAAAGTTTTATCATCTTGTTGCCTACATGAAATGAGAAATAATTCTCAGTGTATAATTTGTTACTATCGCTACCGCCTGTACAACCTGAGGGGTTAGGGGTTTCAGAGTAAACTTAATTAGTCGTTGCTTTCGCGGTCAGTTTGATTCCGCCATGTTTTATTGGAATAGTTATATCAGCCTGTTGCGTAGAGATAGACGAATAGATTATCTAGGTTTTGTGTAATTCCGTTTCAAATCCACTTCAAGCACTCGTCCTCGATGACTGTGGCAATGCCTTTCCTTCGCCGAAGTTGGCGTCTCGCCGTACTACCATATGGGAAAGAAAGCAATTCTTTTCCAGGTAATCTCTTGGATCACCGGGTTTCGAAATGATCCCGGCTGGTTGTAGTGTCCCGGATCTACTTGGGGGCATTAAGCCTTGTCAAAGTACAAGCCGCCCGGTATTCCGTTGATGCACCGCAAGTGATTACTGTAGGGCTCCTTAATCTAGGCAACCACTAGTACATCAATCTTAGATATCATATTTATGCGAAGCCACCTCCAACTATTCGTATACGCAATGGCTCGAATCTATTCGAATAAAATAACTTAATAAAAATAGTAGATAAATATTTTCAATGCCCCAAATACTCTGATTCCCTTAGCCACCCATCAATCATTTAACTACACCGATATTGGCATGAGTTTGTTTACCAGGTAAAATGATTACTAAAGACTAGTAGCCAATTATAATAGAATATTTATGGAAGTCTTACCGTACTTTTGAATAATATTTGTTAATGCTTTCTATTTATTATTAAACAATTTATTTAATCTAATTTTGTGTCTCCCACCTCATTACTCTCGAAGTCTATTTAGTCACCTACTGTCTGTATTGGCAACTTAAATATATACATTACATTAATGACCGTACCAATATCCAGAGTATAATAGATCTATATATAATCAACTGTAAGTAATTTCGTCTGTGTTCTGAGTTGAGCTAGTAAAGGGATAACCCCGTGCTGTTATAAAGTCATCATCGGTTGGTCATACCGGGGTTTGGGTTTGAATTTAGTTGGCGTTTTGGAATTTATTCTTAAACGTGGACTGGGTTTGAACTCGGGTACTGTGTATGGATAAGCGTGGTGGATTTATACCGGTACAGTTATTAAATTTTTGGACGCCCTCCGTGGTGCTCCGATGAAGAAATCTCCCACACCCTGCAGAGTGAACGAGAGTAAACAGTTAAATTATAAAAATATTCGATTTTTTTTTGTTTGTCATAATATTGATATGGATTTGGCGTATTAAAATGCGCAAGTTAAAACGATAGTTGAGTAAAGCAAGGATATAATTTTTTTTTCTCCCTTACACCAAGTTTCAGTAAATAGTCTACTTCCAAATATCGTTAAGAAACAGAGTGAGATTTTTTGAAAAGAGAGCGGAAGCGATTTTGTGCGTTTATTTAATTAAAATAAACGAGTGTTATTCCATAATTTTTTTTTGCGAGTTCATTCTTGTTGTTTGAAATGTTTCAAAAAAAAAAAAAGTAAAGAAGTAGAATTAATTCCAGGTCTTAAAAATAAAAACACGTACGTATATATATATTGTAATATAAAAATCTTATCAGAGTCAGAGTTAATATTAATCGTTCCCTATATAAAACATTAAGTCTTGAATCAAATGATTACTAGGTCATGTAAAAAGTATATATTTGGGGATCAGTGGATTAAATTATCTATTGGTCACATGTTGCTGGCTGGCGCCTTTCAAATAAATTTGTCAGCAAATATGTTTGTCCATACAGCAGTGGTGAGTTTTGTTGGGTTCAAAAGAGAGAATGGTGGCATATATATAGAGAGAGAATTACTGACAGTAGTACAAAAATTAATATTGTGTTATATACCAATTATTAATATGTTTATATTATAGGACTGAGGAGAACAGTGCGAACTGGGTGAAATAAAGTTTTTTTTTCCCTTTATTCTTTTAGTAATGATTTAAACATGTCATATTGTATATACCTAAATAAAAAAAAAATATTAACAGTGAAAAGTTTAGATAACAGAAACCAGTCGGAACGTAGGCGAAAAAAAAAGAGAAAGGAAGGAAGTCACACAAACAGTATCAGCAGCGGGGGAGGATTTGGCAATAGGATCAGGGATCAGTATCTTTATGTTATATATACAAATAAAAAATTGTTTTACAAAACTAATTCGTATGCTGAGGACACTTATAATTGAAAACAAAGAGAAAATGGCAGAAATAGAAGGAAACAATAATTCATCCGCAACTGGCGCAGAGACATCTGACACATCCGTTGATCGCGAAGTTGTGTTCAAGAAATCTCCCGATAAAAAAAAAAAGCTTTGGACGATTAGATAGGAACACCAAACAGAGGGAGCACGATCGTGATGCGAAGTTTGACGCGATCCTCAGAGAAATGAGAGAGGATCGAAAGGCACTGATGATGATGATGGAAAGGCTGGTAAGGCTCGAGGAAGCACATGGCATCCCAGCCAACTCAAATCTAGAAAATGTAAAGCTTCAGCAAGAAATAAATCCCTCTGAAGACCCAAAAATAGAAAATGAAGATGATCAGGCCACACCGAAAGAAGTTGTGGACAGCAAGGAAAACAACAGTGGTGAGGATGAGTCCAGCTACGAAGCAGTGGAAGAAGCGGATATAGAGACAGAAAAAGAAAAGGATGTTGAGACCACTAGTCCAATGAAACTAAAAGTGGAAAGGGGACAGATGATGAGTCCTCAACTTAGTATGAAGAACTTACAGACGCCAATGCCTGGATCCTTGATACAGATTCAAATTTTCAAGGATGACCCAGGAGAGAATCCCATCGCTCATCGAGATAATATTAAAGAATTGTTTTTTTGTGCATTCGGTCGGAAAAAGGCCATATAATTAATGACCGCAAGAGACTATGGGGACTTGTATCCAACAAAAGGGGAATGGGAGCAGTGTAGTTACAATACCAGGCCATTAAAACCTTATATACCTCCCGACCCAGGGAGAAAGTAGAAACTACAATAAATGATAACCCGGTAAACGACCACTGTGAAATGTCTCTGATGATGAGCAAAAGAACAACGGATTAATATGCAAAAATTGAGAAAACGTATCATGTTCCACCCATGTTAAGTTCGAACCCTCACCCAGGCTGTTCTCCAAAGTCGATCAATTTTGTAAGAAAATGTTAACCAGAGAATTATGTATAAACATTTTTTTTGTTATTTTTTTTTAAAGTGAGAAGAAATGAAACAGACAGATCGAAGAACCGATCTTAGTTTCATGTGTTTTTTGAAGTACGGTAATTCGAACTACTGTTTGCCCGCAATGAGATTTTTCTATTTCAAGTCACATAAAAATTGGGATATATTTTATGTTTTGTAAAAAGATATGTAAAGATTCCGTGTATAAATATCACAAATCATGAAATAATATTCGTGTGTGCGTGGTTTGTGAATTTATAGCAGCTTAATTTAAAAGTTTCATTGCGGGTGTATTTGTTTAAATTTTAACTTTTTAGAGTTATACAAAGTCGTTTAAAAATACTGATCAAAAGTCACATTCCTTTGATCAGTGTTTTTAATTAAAATCTGTCTTGTACAAATGTATAGAGTAATTAATTTGTATTTGAAAATTAGATAAGGAATTTATATTTTGTAATTACTTGGTCAATTTAAAAATTGTGTATTAAAGTTAAAGATAGCTGAAAATGGAACAATGGAAATGGATAATTGATATTGTATGGTCAAGTTGGATTGCTGGAGGCTAGAGAAAAGTAGGCGGAGTCTCAAACAAAAACCAGGCAGAAAGGTCAACCGTGGCCATCTTAGAAAAAACTAGGATTCTAACTTTTGACGTGGCTGAGAGTAGACCGTCTCAAAACAGCACAGCAGTTGCTAGAAAAATCGCTACAACTTTTATTAAGAAGTCCACCAGTAAACCGTAATGTCGATGGGCTAAGTGCCAGGAGCTGATCTCTGTCCTGCCAATTTGAATCTTCGTGCCGCTGTCTGATCATGCTTTACGTGCTTCAAAATTTCCAGCTTCCAATCTCCAAATTGACTATGCCTTTCAAGTAAATTTCAAATGCGCGCCTACGTTCATCAGAAATACCATCGTGAGAAGCCAAGCCGGATGAAGAAAGAAGGGTAACTGTGTTACATGAACTTTTAACTTTCTCCCGAGCTTAATGTTATAGTTAATCTGTCAATCAAATTAATCACATGTAAGTTTTGTTTCTTTTATAATGCTACTTTTTAAAACCTGTCAGTAAATTTTCTTTTCTCTTTTTCCTCCGCTCTAGTCTTTAGAAGATAATTTATAAATATTGTACCTAATAATAATAATTCAAATGAATACATTTATATGTTTTTTGTAACTTATTCTATAAACAAACGATGCCAATAGAAATATTTCCCAACTCTGTTTAAAGCTAATTTATAATATTGATTATAGTTATTTTAAAAGTAAGTTCGTTTTTTTTTTGAATTAAAGATTATTTCCTATATTGAGTTGGCAGATATTAGATCACTTTATTATTCTCCTTTATTTTTGTCATACTATTGTAACCTATCTTTCAATCTTAAATATGTAAAATGGTTTTAAAGTTTTATCATCTTGTTGCCTACATGAAATGAGAAATAATTCTCAGTGTATAATTTGTTACTATCGCTACCGCCTGTACAACCTGAGGGGTTAGGGGTTTCAGAGTAAACTTAATTAGTCGTTGCTTTCGCGGTCAGTTTGATTCCGCCATGTTTTATTGGAATAGTTATATCAGCCTGTTGCGTAGAGATAGACGAATAGATTATTTAGGTTTTGTGTAATTCCGTTTCAAATCAACTTCAAGCACTCGTCCTCGATGACTGTGGCAATGCCTTTCCTTCGCCGAAGTTGGCGTCTCGCCGTACTACCATATGGGAAAGAAAGCAATTCTTTTCCAGGTAATCTCTTGGATCACCGGGTTTCGAAATGATCCCGGCTGGTTGTAGTGTCCCGGATCTACTTGGGGGCATTAAGCCTTGTCAAAGTACAAGCCGCCCGGTATTCCGTTGATGCACCGCAAGTGATTACTGTAGGGCTCCTTAATCTAGGCAACCACTAGTACATCAATCTTAGATATCATATTTATGCGAAGCCACCTCCAACTATTCGTATACGCAACGGCTCGAATCTATTCGAATAAAATAACTTAATAAAAATAGTAGATAAATATTTTCAATGCCCCAAATACTCTGATTCCCTTAGCCACCCATCAATCATTTAACTACACCGATATTGGCATGAGTTTGTTTACCAGGTAAAATGATTACTAAAGACTAGTAGCCAATTATAATAGAATATTTATGGAAGTCTTACCGTACTTTTGAATAATATTTGTTAATGCTTTCTATTTATTATTAAACAATTTATTTAATCTAATTTTGTGTCTCCCACCTCATTACTCTCGAAGTCTATTTAGTCACCTACTGTCTGTATTGGCAACTTAAATATATACATTACATTAATGACCGTACCAATATCCAGAGTATAATAGATCTATATATAATTAACTGTAAGTAATTTAGTCTGTGTTCTGAGTTGAGCTAGTAAAGGGATAACCCCGTGCTGTTATAAAGTCATCATCGGTTGGTCATACCGGGGTTTGGGTTTGAATTTAGTTGGCGTTTTGGAATTTATTCTTAAACGTGGACTGGGTTTGAACTCGGGTACTGTGTATGGATAAGCGTGGTGGATTTATACCGGTACAATATATATATATATATCAGAATGACTGGGTCATATGATTGAGTTATTAGTATATATGTATATTAATAAATATTAGAATTTTAAGCTATAGCTTGTGTATTTATTTGAATTATGAGATTCTTATAGTATCTGGGTTATTATTTATAAAAGCTTACTGATATTTATGACCATATATCTCTAAAAGAAATAAAATAATAATATTTGTAGGGCAGATAGGAAAATTATAAAGATATATAAATGGTGTTCCTTTGTAAGTTAACCTTGGCTTCATTTTCCCAATAGACATTCTTTCCCAGACCTTGAGACTGAGATAATCTGGATAAGGTACCCAAAAAGGTCCATTGGAACCTTTTCTTTTGTTTTCAAGGGTATAATTCTTATTAATTGATAAGATTGGTGTTTGAGATAGGACTTATTCTATATTCATAAATATACCTACTCAAAGCTCAGGTAATAACCTGTTCTCACTTAAATTCTTAGAATAGGATCATGGGTAGACTGTTAAAACATTTTATTAGAATTATTTTATTCTTTTTCTTTTTATGTGGCTTTTGCTTATTGCATTGCTTTGTTTATAGTGGTTGTCTTGTAACCATTCATTAGTAAGAATATATATGTTTGATTTCTTTTGTTAAGTCAGATGTATTTGGAAGTAAAAGTACTCTTATAAAATGTGATTTAGCTATAGAGAATATTTGGGTTGATTGCTAAAGTGATGATGAAGTGGCTAATCTCAAATTTGTGCATTCAGATAGTTTGACAAGTTGTAAATCAAAGTATAGCAGTTTGATATTGATAAATATTAATAATTGATAAAGACATATAAGAGATTGTGACTGGACCAATAGAAGAATGCTTCTTTAGCATGAAGTTCAATTTGAATCTCATTTGTATTTTTCAGATGTCTTACTTATGTTTCAGGAGTGTGCTATAATAGAAATTTTTAACTACATTAAAAAGGTATACATAGAAAATGAGAGCCAAAATTGAATTATTTTATGTATTTATGTTTAACACCACTTGAAGAGCAAAGAGTTTTTGAAAATGCATGCATAGTAAGTTAAAGTGTTCTTGCCTTTGCACACTAGTGGATGCTATATATATATATGTGTGTGTGTGTGTGTCAGATATTACAAGCTTTTTAAATTAAAGTGGTAAAATTAGAATGGGAAAATGATTGTATTAATTTTTCTCATGTTTTGTTATAATAATAAAAATTGGTTTGGTTTAAATTTTTTTAATATATTGAATGATAATATGAACATTTTAAACATTGTTTCTTGTAAATAATAATATGACTAGTCATAAATTGCTAAGAAGTATTTGTAAAAGAGAGAAAAATAAGATAAAATAAGGGATTTTTTAAATTCTCTCTTCAATAGTTTATTTACAGTTTTAATTTTAAAAAAAGTAAAAGAGACAATTTTTTTCTTTTCATTAAGTTATTGAAAAGTTTTAATTTTAACTTTTAAAATTGTTAAGAGAGATAAATAGGCAAAATTTTATTTTGATCAGATTTTTACAAGAAGAAATTTTTTTTAACAGTTTGTTAACAAATTTTGTTTTAATTAACTAAAGTTGTTTTTTCCTCTTTATCTCTCTCCAAAACAAAAGACAATGCTTTTCAATTTAAAAGGATAATTAAAAGATTATCTTTATTTTTGGCACAAGTGGAAAATATAATGGATTTTTTTATCTTATGATTAAAATTTTTTTTATTAACCTTTTTCCATGTTCATTATTATTCATAATTCCCCCCCCCAAAGAATGAAAACTTTTTTTTAGATATTTTTATTATATATATATATATATATATATTGTAATGGGCACACGTGCTGTTACATTATTTTTTAAAATTAAACATGAAAAATAAAAGTTCACAAATAAAAACTTTTTTTTTAAGAATTAAAAATTGAAAATTAAAAATCATCTAAACTCTAATATATAAAATCACACACATGAAAAATTATTAAATGAAAACTTTATTAAGAAGAAAAAAATTATTTTAAAACTAAATTTTCAGTAAAGATTTAAATATAAAAATATATCTAAGTCTGTACAAGAAATTAATTAATGTTATTGTAAAATGGAAATGATTATTTTAATTAGTCCAAGTGAACTAGCCCTTGGGCATTTCAAAATATATAATAAAAGGTCAGATAAGAGAGAAAAAACAATAGAAACTAATAGCCAATAAAAGAAATCCCTCAGGAATCGGACCAGAATGAAAAGATCATCATCGTTATGACATAATGTTCACTGGATCCAAAAATTTATTATAAAAGGAAAAAGATGTGAATTAGAGAAGATAGAGATGTGAAAGCAGAGGCATGCTAGAGTTGAAGGAGAAGGGATTGGAAAGATGCACTCTCCAGTCCCTTCAGTTTTGCTTGAAAAAAAAAAGAAAGAGAAATGACCAATCGTTTTTGTATATTGTGGACCACAGGATGTCGGGGGAATTAACGCTGGATCTCAAATGGCAAGCAACAGATAAAGATAAACTTTTTAAAAACTGTAAGAACTTTATGAACATTTTCAAAACAATCACTCTAAATTCTAAACCTTTCAGTAAATTAATACAAATAGAATTCTATCTGACCAAATGTAAATTAATATTAATAATGTTATTTGATGTATTGTTTTTAAAAATCATTTCCATTTATTTTTTTCTGTTTTCAGTTTTTATTATGATTCTTTTTGTTTTTTTGTTTAACAACTTTTAATAAATGTTAAATTTAAGTCGGGCGTGAATGGCTGCATAGATTTGTAAAGTTATATATGTTAGTTTAAGGGAGGGTAATCTTAGGTTATTTGTTTTGCAGTTAAATTGGGTCAATGGATTGGATATATTGGTGTAATTAGTAGATGTAGTATGAGGTCTGCTATGTGCAGGATCACAGGATATGCCACACTTGGGTGAAATAAGCCCATTTCTTATTGACCATCAGAGACAGATGGTATTCCCTGCTCCGTGGATTTCCCTTTTGCCTATGGAATGGGACCGTAAGTCGGGAAAAAGAACCACAATTCCTTCCTATGGAGTTTTCTTTTTTATTGTTCTTCTTGCCAGACAGATGTGACATTCCTGTACTGGATGAGAAACAATTCTCTTAACCATGCTGTTCAGATGTGGATTCCTGATAGTGTGGTATTGTGCTGTCATTTTCATGCGGCATTGAATACATCGATATATCAGATGGATTGACGTTGGTTTGACTGCAGATTTTTGGCCTAAGGTTAAATTAAGGGATAGAATATTTTCTTTTCAAATGCAATCTATGTAGTCTATTCATACTCGACACTCTAATAAATATTAAACTCATCTGTGAGAACTTTTAAAATAAAATAAAAACAGTTAAATTGTAAATTAAAATCTAAAGTAAAATAAGTTATAATGTTTTGTAAAAAAATAAAAGTTAGACTAAAATAATAATGCTAAATTTTCTATACATTAAATAAATGTTTATGTGTGTTATTACTGGCAATGGCTTCTTTATTTTTTTAATATTGAAAATATTTTTAGATAAGAATTCATATTTTATAAATCTCTATTGCTCTGCTGAGCTAATGGCATTGGGCTAACGGTTGGAATGAAATATATGTGTAAAAGTTGGATCTTTAACAGCATGTATCTGCCTACTCTATAAATTTTCTAGGTTCAAGTAGCCTAGTGGCACTCTGTATGGCAGATACGGTAAGTCTAGTTGATCTCCAGAAACCCTGATCTTTATAATATATATTGTAAGGTGTCATCTTACCATTCACTAAATAGTTAAAAAGATAAAATTTTATTATAGGAAAATAACCACTTTACCAGTGCCTTTTATGTATAACACCAAGCAAGAATCACACAATTAAATAAACCAAATATACATTATTAATTATATATTAATAAACATGTAAATCTGTCAATTAAAGCTATATTGATGATAATACTAACTTAATATATATATATATATATATATATGTGTGTGTGTGTGTGTGTGTGTGTATACCAAACCCATAAACACAAGCAAGCAAAAATCTCGAAAAACAAAAGAAAAAAAATCCTAAATTTGTTTGTTTATTAATCCAGCATAAAATTTTATAAATATTAAAATAACATCAATAATGCAAATAAAAGCATGAACTTAAAACCCACACATAAAAAAATCAAACATGAGACAATATAGGATAACTCAGTTTTTGAGAAGAAACAAAGGCAAATAAATTACACCTTTAAGAAAATTTATTTTATAAATTTTTAAAAGTAATTTGTTTATAATTTGAACACTCCTCAACATCAAATCTCATAAGCTAGTATAATTGCAACCTGAAAAAGTTGACTAAAGAAACCCATCACTAATTTCATAAAATTAATATTTGTAATCCAAGTTATAAGCTAGAAAAGAACATATCATGTATGGCTAGAAATTGAGAAAACATTGTGGCGATGCAATTGCTCATCATATATAAATGAGTTGTTGTTATATGTATCAATTAAACTCAATATCCTGACGACTATGCCAGTGAAAAGATCTACAATGCATTATGGTTAATTAAGGAAATTATCTCAGCACAGGAAAGATGGTTTATAAAAGTCTGAATCATCACTATGAAGATCCAAATGGTGACCAAATACCATCAGATGAACTATAACCCAGTTAATGCAAAATAGATTTCCTAAAGGCAAAGATACACAGATGTTTTTTAATATGAACTATAAGATTATGAACTGTAATTAGACGATGCTGGATTAATATCTCATGCTATGTTTCTTTAATTCTTTATTATTATTATTTTACTTGTTAAATAGAATTTTTCTTTTGAAAACAGAGATTCAATCCATCCAATCATCAATTAGTTCATAGGAAAGGGGAGTCATCAATTTCAATATTAATTTTTCATTTAATAATAAAATATAGGTGCAGACTCCCAAGCTTGCTTGCTAATAGATCCCACAATCTACTGACTTGATAGGTGAGATGTTCTTATACAATATTAAGTGCTCACACTTTGACAATTACAATATTTGATGTTCAATGTTTGTGTTCAATTAATTTAGTTAGTAACTATTTGTTATTTGGAATGCATAAGTAAAACTGTTGAATGTGATCTGTTCTATCATGGATCTACATGACACCAGAATGGGATGTGGGATCAGAATCCAAAAGCAACCTTCATTAAATATAGATAAACAGATCAGAAATCAATGACCAAATGATGACAGGAAGTTTACTCCTTAATCGTTAAAATATAGTTTTAGATTGTCTTCTACATTAACTTGAAATTATTAAATTAGGACGATGAATGACCATCCTTTGTAGGGATCAAAGGTTTGGGTTAGTCAATAGTTGATGAATACAAATGAAGGATGATCATGCTATACAATTATCAAATGATAAGCAATGAAACAATTATGAATAGAAATCATCATCCAAATAAATTTGTTAAACATTAAATATTGAATTAAACTGGTTATCATTTTATTTATCTATTTTCCAATTAATCACACAATACCCATCCAATGCACATGTCAAATACAAAATAATAATACCTTGAAATAGAGTACATGTACATTCTTCCTAAGTTTGTAACCTGTGGCATAATGAAGATCAAGAACAGGTGAAGTAAGGGAAGTTATGTGAGTGTGAATCTCAGCTCACTCAATCAGTAATCATCATGGGATCACATCACAAAACTTAAGTAAATCATCAATTAACTAACTAGCCTTATCATGTCTAATGCTCTAATTTGAAGACCCAATGGGTAACCATAGTTAGATACACATCTCATAGAGAAAAATCCCATCCTGTTACAATATATATTAAAATATGAAAAAAACTTCTTCAAAAGGTTTTTTAGACATTTTTAAGTTAATAGAACTGACAAAAAGAAATACATTTGCAATATCATTTTCATAAATATATACAGCAATAAAATTATACTAGTGATATTTATAAATGTTTTCTATAAAATATCCCCCCCCCCCGACATTTGCAATATTGTTATTTTAAATATATTATAAACAAAACAAAAAAAAGAAAAAAATATATGCATGGAAGATATTTACGTAAAATCATTATATATAACACATGCATTTAACCAAATTACTTTTAGAAGCAATATTTGGTGTTATCAGAATACATTTCAAAATATAATATTGTAAATGTTGAAAAATTATTTGGTGTAAATAATATTTATTATTTTACTAAAATGATTCCTTGTCCACCTAACTCTAATATACTTTTGATTACATAATATATTTCAAAATATAATATTGTACATTGGATTTATTCATAATATTTACAATTATAGTAAAGCCTAGATTTGAAATTCATAATATTTATAATTATAGTGAAGCACATACTTGAAATTCATAATATGTACAAATTTTTGTGAAGCCCACACTTGTAAGCTTACTTGTCCAGCCCAGGTTTCTTGACCACTTAATTCCAAAATAAATGAAAAAAAAAAAAACACAATTTAGAACAAAAATATATTTATATAAAATCTAAAATTTTTTTAAAAATACCTTTATAAATTTTTTCTCTGAGTTAAATCCAAAAGCAACGCTGGAGGCATGATTCAATTTCACACACACCAGATCCTTGTTTCCTTCTATATCCACTTGCCACTGGAATTTATTTTTGAGCTGCAGATACTGCATGATCTTGAAGGATCTTTTTTCATAGGGTTAGGAGGAATGCACTAAATAAAATGTGGGCCAGTTAACCAAAATGGAGGGGTAATGCTGGGTCTTCCATGGAATGAAATCAGCATAACAACAAAATTTCAATGATAATGGCCATCTTGTAATTCAGGAAAGAGAAAATCATACCATATGGCTAGATCAATAATATTTTTTTTATAATATTTTTTTTACTGATTTCTAGTTGTGCTATAAAATGACAGCTGTTGTTCACAATGATTAATACCACCCATACAATTATTATATTCGCAAACTACTGTGGATTTCATGTTGTTAGTTCCAGTTACATTTTAAGGCCAGCAGCTTTTCATGCTGAAAAGCCTGGATTTGACCTCTTTTTATTTACTGGTTTTCATTTCAGCTGGTATAACTTTTCTTCTAATATTGACAGTTCCATAAACATTTGTCTTCTATTTCACAAGTGTATTTGCAAGAAGTGGTAACATGTACCAGTTATCTGTAATTATACAATATCTTTTGCCCAAATACCCATCTACTAGATAAAGACCACTTTTAGTGCTGACTGTATAAAAATCATATTTTTTATTATATGCTTGTTTCTTGTGCAGCATAAATAAGAAAATTGCACATATAGCCACTTCTGACTTTACAACTTGCAAAAAATTTCACTCTGAAATGAGCTCTCTTTTTAGAATTGTATTGTTTCCAGATCAGAAGACCCTTGTAGACTGATAGTCTGCTTTGGAACATAGAGAGTACTAAACAGTTCTCTCAAATGCTCCACCACTTCATAAAGCTTGTAGATCCTTGGATATGGATGAGTTTCTGGGTCAAAGTTTTCTTCAATAATAATACTTACCTGGACTGTTTTATTGCATTTGAAAATACTGGCATATAAAGTGTTTCATCTTTTTTCCACTACCATTTTGTATATGGTATTTTGATGATGATACCTTGCAACATCAATACACCAAAAATAACATTATTTCTTTTACTGAGACCATTTTTTATGTTTGGATGAGCTTTTGCTTCTATTCTTATGTACGAATTGCTCAGCAATAAGATTAGTTTTCATTACAATACTTTCAAACAATATGTTATCAAAGAACAACTCAAAGAAATTGCAGAGGTCTAGCATCTGTCCTCATTTGTACTATCATGCCTGGCCTTGCAGTAAAGGGAAATCTTGGGGGAGGTCAAGAAATATTCCTCAGATTCACTGGAATCCATTCTCAGTAGTCAAACTTCATTTCTTTCTTGTGACTGGCCTCATTATTACTATCAAGTGTAATAGAACTAGAGGGGCTATCATTACTGCTGACTGGAAAGTACCCAGACTCAAAGCCAGATTGGTAACTTGTTCATGGAGATGGATTGAATGAAGAAACCATTTTAGTAGTTACCTAACATATAAAATACAAAAAAACAAAGAAAGAAAGAAATCAAAGGCTTTGAATTTTGAAATATTATTCATACATAAAATCATAGCTATTTGACTATTATGATTATTTAATATATAGGGTATATGAACACAAACTTTCACATGACCCACCACTCTCACCACTATCTCATAACACTGATACACTTGAACACATATATGTTGAAAAGATTAATAATCAGCAATATATGTATTTCATGCTAAACCAACAATCATCAGTTGGTCCAGATTACCATCTCTACACATATATGCTATAAGTGCTCAGATATATATTAAGATAGCCAATCCTCATACTTTAATGGACAGGCTTCAATTTTCTCCACACTCCAACTCTTCCATCATCAGATTCAAAAGCCACCCTGAGGCCGAGATTCTTGTCACACCCATGTTGATCTAAGATCAATCTGACCTCTCATACACTTGACATAATCCTTTTAATGCAAGGGATGGGCAGACATCTCTACTATGTAATAACTGAAACACACAGGCTTATTATATACCTGTGTTTATATATGTAATATATAGGGTATATGAACACAGACTTTACACAAGCCACCATTCTCCACTATCTCATAACACTGATACACTTAAACACATATATGTTGAAAAGATTAATAATCACCAATATACGTATTTCATGCTAAACCAGCAATCATCAGTTGGTTCAGATTACCATCTCTAAACTTATATGCTATAAGTACTCATATATATATATATATATATATATATATATATATATATATATATATATTAAGATAGCCAATCCTCATACTTTAATGGACAGGCTTCAATCTGCTCCACCCTTCAACCGTTCATCCAATGGAAAATCTGATGATGGAATGTTCAAAGGCCACCCTGAGGCCAAGATTCTTGTCACACCCATGTTGATCTAAGATCAATCTGACCCCTCATACACTTGACATAATCCTAGATATTACATATATAAACACAGGTATATAATAAGCCTGTGTGTTTTAGTTATTATGATTATTGTAAAAATGTAATACTTTATTCTATAAAATATATATAAATATCTTAAATTGAAAATGAAGAGGCCATTTTTATTTCATTTCAAAAGTAAACTTTATTTACAGAAAAGGATACAATAAAGGGGATGCAACAAAGTGTGAAATACAGTGGGAACATAGATATAGCGTTCAGTAGGTTACAAAGATACATTTGAAAGTTCAGAAATATGTACAAAGAAAGTTATACAATAAAAATAATATCATTAAGGTGTAAAGGTGGTTGTATGGTAGACATTTAATACAACTACACCGAAGATCAGGCAATAAATCAAAGGTATTACATAATTTACATTATTAGATCACAGAATTATAGAAATTGAGTATAAATATGAAAAGGAAAAAAATAAAAAAATTACAGAAAATGGAAAGATAGGCTTCAATCGGTAGGAGTACAAAGATCATGGAAGCCGAAAATGATTATACAACCATTTTAGTAGTTATCTAAAATATAAAATACAAAAAAATAAATCAAAGTCATTGAATTTTAATGTTATTTATTTGACTATTACATATATATGGGTATTATAAAAATGTAATGCTTTATCTTATAAAAAATAAACTCGTAAAAAAATATAAATTATAAAATATCTTGATATTATTTATAAATAATAAATCTTTAGTAAAAAAAAAAACAACAACTCACTGATAAGAAATAATAAGTGACCTAGATAAATTGTTTTGATGTGTCTAGCATCTTTTTCTAATTCGTAGCTGTAATATACATTTAAAAAAGTTAGTTTTATTTATTGAAATACATTAGTTTCATAAAAAAAAAAATATGCAGTAAATTTTTTTTCACCAATTGCAATGTGAATTGGAAGATGAATGAAAATTATTCACTGCTTCTTTGATTACAATCAGTGAAGTGAATAGAAAGATGCAAAATTTATTCACCACTTTATTTGGAAAAGTATACAATAGAAATGATGAGCTTTTTATTCGAGATATAATTTTATTAAAAATATAGTATACAGTTATTGAAATATGTGTGTGAAGAAAAAGTATTTTCTTACCAGTTGTGAAAAATGTAAACAAAATTTCAGCAGATGAAAAAAAGACCAGGTGAAAAAATTACACTTTTTCAAAATGTGCAATAATAAAAAAAGAGAAACTTTTCACTTTTTTTGAAATACTGTTTATAAAACAAATGTTATATATAAATACTAACTTACCAGATATATGACAACAATAATATTTGAGGATGGATGTAAATTTTTTTAGCTAAAAATATATCACTAAACTAAATGGAACATTTGTTGTCAAAAGCAGAAAGGAATATGAAATACTTTTAGGGATGAGATAAAAGAAGGATCTTGGGAAAAGCTGTGAATACTTTGTTTGCAGCTGCTACCTAGATAAAATTAATTAAATTAAGACAAATAACATAGCAATATATTAAAGCATTAAATGGCTAAAAATCATATAATAATCATGCAAGCCACAGACAAACAACTTTTGGCCAGTTGATAACCATAATTTTCAGATATGTCTCCCAGCCTCATTTCAGTTCATGATTATAATTGTTCACAGCAAAGGTTAATAAAAAAAGTAAGGAAATAAGAAAATAGCCTTTTTGTAAAAATAAACTCAATTGGTTAGGGTTTAATGCCATCATGTATAAGAAAATGTGATTGGATGAATGCAGAATTTTTCTAAAAATATGGGGGCAGGTTAATACTGTAGACTTCAGTATCTTTGATAAAAACAATCATTCTTAATCAAGCTGCTGAAGTAAATAGGAGCAGATATACTTAACTCAGTTTGATTAAGAAAATGTCAGCAGCAGTTTAGCTGTAAGAAAAACAGTGAGAAATAGTTTTGTAGTTTGAAGTAAGTCTTATTTCACTACAAGTAAAAATTTTTTTTTGTCTAAAATGGATTTGAAGAAAAATCAAGTGCTAAACTTTTAGCTAGAAGTTGAGCATTATCATCCTCATCATGTTATCTGTTTACTAAAGAAAATGTAGAAGAATAATCTGAAGTAATCTGCAACAAGCCTTGTCCCCATCCAAGAGAATGACTGTCATTTTCTGTGTGTTTTCTGATCTGATAATGAAGAAGATTAAAATAAGTGAGTAAATTCATGATGTGTTTTAGCCTGAGCTTCAAATTAGAAGATTGATTCTGTCTGTTAGCTTGACCTGTAAGTTATTATATTGGAAAAAAGAATAAATTCAGTCTATGTGAAACCTGAGAATTTTTTATTATAAAAATGGCTAACTTTAACTGTGTACATTATCTTGGAAATGTGTTAATGGAGAAGCTTGCAAAAATAAAAACTGACATGAACAAAAGTAAAAATTACAACTACCAAAGAAGAAATAAAATAAAAAAACAAAACACAGGTGAAAAGGTATTTAATGGCACAATATGTCAACATTTATAGATAGTTTTTTAAATAAATAATAATTAATGGTAATGAATAATTTATTAATATTTTTTAAAATTAAAATGTTTTTTTTCTTTTATCTTATTTTCCATTCAAAATGCAATTGTATATGACCTTTTCATTTTTATAAGAAAGGGAACAAGGGTTTAAGATAATTAATTTTTTTAAAACTTTGAAGTGTTTTGTAATTTTAATCCATGAAGGGGTAAACAATTGTTTAAAGTTAATGTTGTTTAGTTGAATTAGTAAGAGGCATCAAGTTAATATTATTTACTATATGAAATTATATTTTATTGATAAAAATATATTTAAGCTCGAATTATCATATCATATACACCTGGGTCTCATTTTATGTGGTTGATAGATTCCTCAGAAAATGCGCACAAAAGAAATCACACAAAAATAGGCTTAACTTACCTTGAAAAATGGGGATAGGGGTTGTAATTTTCAGAAATCACATAAAAGCAAAGCAAGAAGGAAAAATTACAACTAGCTCCACTTTCAGTCTTGAGCTGTGTTAATGGGTTTTTGTTTCTATATTAAAAAAATGAAATCGTAATCAAAACAAAAAGATTATAGATTATCATTAGAAAGATTATTTTCAGTTTATATAATCAATAAAATCTTCGTTATTATTTATTTTAAAAATCTAAAAAATTATTTATTTCTATTATAATTAACAAAATACATTTTAAAAGTTTAAAATTTTTGAATATTTATTGCGATATTTTTATATGTAAATATAAATCTATTATTATTATTTACTCATTAGTATAAGTAGGTTATTTACATAGAAGCTAATATTCTAAACACAGCTTCAGGCCATATTCACGTTGGCTGACGAATCACATAAATTCAAAATCGCATTAAAATAATCCACATAAAATGAGACCCAGGTGTATTTTTTTCAATATTCTTAATTTATCAGTTATTTTATTAAATAATTGTTAAAAAATAATAGTTTTAATATTTTCATTTCTTTATCTATTTATTCTATGACTTGATTTCATAACAGCATAGTGCTTTACAGATTTACAAATTATCTTCATAAAACTATCTAAATACTAAATTGTCTTGCATTGGTGGTCGAGAGGTCAGCACGACTGCCTTGCATTTGCAGGCAGTTGCCCGGGTTGTGGGTTCACGTCCCGGCCGATGCTATGACATTAAAAAAAAAAACTATCTAAATTAAAGTAGAGTAGGGTTATATTATTATACTTTCTGTTGCTCACAGTCTCAGTCTCTAGAATTTTGTTATCTTGAGTTCTAGAGCAATAATGATCAATTTATTTATATATAAATATTTATCTTTGTGTTTGAACATTCAGATAATTCTCTGCATGGCATAAAAATCAAAATCATCTGTAAAATTCACTCATTGCACTTGAGTTATTTTTGATTAAAAAATTTAGTTTGTAGTTGACCTTATAGTACTATATGGCCAGAACTCTAATGGTGATAAGAATGTATCAGGATCTTAGGATTAATGTTTGATAGATACTTTTAGCACTTAAGTGTGCACATCCAGATGATTATTGTATATCATAACATAAGTTTGGTATTGACTGTAGAATCCTTTTTGAATCCAATCATAAATGATGAGTGTTGATTATTCTTGTGTAATGCCGGTAATATAACTTATTATTAGTATAAGGTTAGCTTGTAACTTAGAATTATTAATATAACTACTTATCCTTTTTCTCTTATGATTCTCAAATTCCTTTGTTATTTGACAAGGTTATAAATTTACTTCTTTTATAGTTTTTTCCTTCTTTTGCATTTGTTTATTGGTTATTGATGATAGTTTGACTATTCAATAAAGATGATAATGATTTCCTATTTTAATCATCTTTCCATATTTATCTTTCATTCCTTACCATTACAATCATCATCATCATCAACCATTATCAATCCACTGAAGGATGAAGGTCTCTCCATGTTCAATCTATCTTCTTTGATCTTTAGCTTCTCTTCTCCACATTACCTCTGCACACTTTCTTATTTTATCTATCCATCTCACAGGTGGTCTATTTCTGGATCTTTTACAACCTTTTGGAATCCAGTTCAAGATTTCAATTGTCCATCTATTATCATCTCTTCTAGCAATATGTTCAGCTCAACTCCATTACAATGCTCAAAGCTAAATGGGTGTATAAGTAATATATGTAAGTATAAATTATTACAATACTACAATAATAATCTTGAGGAAGATAATTTTTCCTAATTAATTAATTACTTAATGTAAAAACAAATAAAAAGGAAAATTCCATTACACCTGGGTCTCGTTTTACGCGATAGATAAGTTTTTCAGAAAACATGCGCAAACGAAATCACGCAAAAATAGACGTAACTTACATTGAAAAAGGGGGGATGCGGTCTGTGATTTTTCAAAATTCATGTAAAAGCAAAGCACCAATGTAAAATTACTTTAAAATTCGCGCAAAAAAAAATAAGGAAATAAAATATGACTAATAAAAAATTTCAAATTTGAAAAAAAAATGATACAAGACAAACTTTTTTAACTATAATATTTAATTTTATTCAAAATAATATATTTTTATGCATAATTTACAGTACAGTAATTTAAATTTTTTTGTACACGTTTTAATTATTATCGCTATTTGCCCAAAAAGATGTTCGTTTGCAAACTAGTAAAAAATCAGATTCTCATGTGATGTGATGCAATGTATTTGGCTTCTCCTTAAATGAAGTCAAGAATATCTCGGCAATTATTCTCACAAGAGGAAATACAACTTGCACCAAGTTCACTCTCATGTTGTGTTAATGGTTTTCTGTTGACGATGATGATGATTTTATTAATTATTTATGAACTTAGACTTATGATAATAAAAAGACATTTATTCACCACTGCTGGAGAAAATTTAATTAAAACTAACAATTAAAAATTAAATTCTTATTTTTGTCTTTAATTTTCAATTCCGTTTAAAAATACAAATTTCATTTTACATCACATTAATTTCAAGTTACCCGTAAATAATTTTTAAATTGTTAATTACAATTAAAAATCAGATTTTAATTTTTAATTGCGCCCACTGCTATTACTCACCTTTTAAAAATAAACTTGTGGACACTAAATGATTAATAATTGATTAAGTTCTTTTTTAAAAAGCAAAAACAGAATGTGATTTAAAATACAAAATTAAGATGCACAATGTTTGAACAAATTTACATTATATTCTTGTAAAATTTAATGTGTGTATACATAAAATGTGGAAATCATGATTTTAATTTCATTATTGCATAAAATCTTACTATTATAAAGCACTGAAAATATTGAAATTACTAAGATGAAAGTTGAATTCCAATAATGTGCTATTACTTTCAATACAACGTAAGTGCGCGAAATTTATTATTTAAAGTAATAGCGCATTATTGGACTTCGACTTCCGGTTAAAGACGAATCGCGTAACTTCAAAATCGTGTTAAATAAGTCCATGTAAAAAGAGACCCAGGTGTATAAGGTTTTTATTATCATTATTATTAACCATTTTAGCTATTATCAATTAACTATATGATGAAAGTCTCCAATTTTAATTAAATATCTCTGATCACTATAGTCTCTCTTTTCCCACTACTCTAGCAAATATCCATTTTTTATTTACCCATTTCATATGTAGTCTTTTTATATGTCTTTTACAATCTCTTAGCATCCAGTTTAAGATTTCAACTGTGTCTATTATCAACTCTTTTAGCAATATGTCCAACCTAGCTATACTTTGATCTTTTACATTTCAATAATGGGAATAATATCTGTTTGTTTTGTCACCCATGTGAATGCTTTTTAATCCCTTTTGTGATTTCTAATATTTGTATGTCTATACTTTATTGAGCAGTATGATGTCTCTATATTTCTCTTCTTTTAAGTGTCCAAGTATCAAATCCATAATTAAGGACTGGTAAAACACATTTATTAGAAATCTTTCTTTTCAAACAAATAGACATCTTTTCTTTTATTAATCTTATTTCTATCAAAAGCACTTTTCACCCAATTTTAATTCTATAATTATTTTTATCCATTATGTTTCATCTGTACTAATAATGTGATCTAAGTATTTGTATTTTCTAACTTCATCAATTTCATCGTTATCAATCTTATTTTCTCTTTTGAGAAATGTGTCAAACATTTTAATCTTTATAGCATTTGTCTTTATTCCTACTTTCTTATTTCCATATGATAAACTAATATTTCTTGCAGTGCAGAAGCATTATTTGCAAAAACAACCACATCATCTGCAAAATCATTGTAATTTAAATAACTTCCATTTATTTTTATTTCCTTATCTTCCCATTTAATCTGCAAAATATTTCTTGTAAAAGTGTTGTAAAGTATTTTGTAAATATGGAATCGCACTGTCCTACACTCTTCTCAATTGTAATCTTGTGAGTATTACTATGTAATCTAATCACTGTGTTGCATTTTAATAAATATTCTTCAGAATATGAAAATATCCTGGGCCTATATTTTGATGATCCAATGCTTTAATCACTGTAGAAATGCTTATAAAATCAAACGTTTTTAACAACCTACTAATCCAAAGCATAATGGCAACTCATAATCATTGACTCTTTTAATACTTGGATGTCATCCATTGTGCTAAAAATCCCTTTGGAATCAAGATTGTTCTTTTGGTTAGTTAAAATCTAAAGTTTCCTTTAGATTAGTTGTAATTACCTTGGTAAAACTGTTAGTATAAGGATTAATAGGTCTGTAATTTCTAATATCTTCTTTATCACATTTTTTAAAAATTAATATTACTACTGAATTCTTTCAAACATCTAATATGTCTTTATGATTTAGATATTGGCATATACTTTTGCCAAAAAGTTTTCTATTTCTTCATCTGATTCTTTTAAGACATCAGTTGTAATTCATTATTATTTAAACACTTTCCCTTCTTCATAGACTTACTTGATATCTCATTTCTTTTGTTATATCCCTCATACTCAAATTCTATTGGTTGAAAAGTTTAAAAAAATATTTTTTCCTCCAATAGCCTTTTTCAAATATTGTTATGTAAAATTTAAATGTGTTAGAATGAACCATACACACATTAATTACAAATTATAACTCAGAAAGCAAAATATGATATAGGAACGATATCTAGAGATAAATATCAACAAATTATTACTTCTCCGAACGTTTTTGAAGGCTTACCCTTCATTATCAAGGACTACAAAAATTCTTATAATCTCCAACAATATACTGATATGCAAATATTCGAAAAAAATTAGGTGAATATGCAAATAAGGCTCAAAGCGCCTCAGCATGCCATTTTTTTGATAAAGCGTAACAGGACTCCCTTTTATTTAATGCATGCTCATCCGAAATGATAAATATTAATATTTTTCAATTCACACTTATATATATATATATATATATATATATATATATATATATTCTGACCTGTCTCTCGTGCATCCTCACTTCAGAATAGTATATGATATAAAATAAAATGGGTTCTATCTCAGTTAATAATTAATAACTAAAATATTCAGCATTAAAATTAAAATATTTCACTAGCTCAAATTTAAAATATGAATAAGGTTCAGTTTATAAAAATAAATTAAATAAATATTTAATATTTTCATGAGACTTGAAGTGATAATACAGGTGACAAGATAGATTATATTGAGCCAATATCCCATAAGATACTATCTCAATGGCATAAGAACACTATCCCCCCTTTATTACTATTTCAAATAACAAACTCATAGTATTCTTACGACTTTAATAACTTCTACTCACTAAGATTAAACTAATAATTAAGTCCTAATTTTCTATTTAATAATAATCTAGCTCAAATAAAATAATCTCAGGTTCATAAAGTTTATGTCATAATCTACTACACTGAAACTAATAATAATAAATAACAGTAATAATATTCTTCATTGTTTAACTAATTCGTTATATCTTTTCTTTTACTATAATTTTATTACCATAATAAAATAATGAAATAATATAATATAATCTTTTACCTTCATGAATATAATAAATAAATACATGGTAGCATTTTGATAATCTGATAAACAAAATATGTGTGGCAACTGATAGCATATAATTTAATATAATATTGTGGTAACTGATTTATGACCAATAAAATAATGTAAAATTATGGTTATTTAATTATAATGAATACCAATAAAATATTTAAATTCTTAAAATAATTCTCTATTTATCTTTTTGTGCAAAATTATATATTTGTTTTGATTATTATGCATATATTGTGATTTCATGCAGCGATGTGGAGAAATAAATAACTCGGACACAAAATTTTTGGAATAACAAAATTTAACAAAGTTTATTAAAACAACAAATAAATAAACAATTTATTTACACTATTTACAGTGGATATCCTTAATTTTTTTTATTTTACAGTTTAATCTACCGGGTTATAAAAAAATAATTTATATTTCAATTACATCTTTATTTAAATTTAGAACAAAATTTAAAAAAAATGTTATTATTTGGTTTCTCATTATGGTTAACTTATTACAAGTATATTTATCTACTTTATTAGCAGCAGCATTTTATCCTTAATATTATTAAACTATCTTATTTTAAAAATTCATACTTAGAAAACATTCTATAGAAAACAAAATTTTTATAATGAGTATGGACTTCTCAAAATATTAAAAAAAATTTCATCTTGCAAAGTCAAAGATGTTATACAAAATATTATCCAAAAATTCAGTACTAGATTTTAGTATTTATCACACAATGTTTACTAATCATAATATATTCTTCTTTAAGCCTTACTTTAGTATGATATAAGTGTAATCATCAATATATTTCTGTTAATCAATAAACAAAAAAATATACTATGCATATTGTTTACATAATTTACTTTGTACTATTGTATTTAAAAAAAAATATGCAATACTTATTTTTCTCTTAAAAAAAAAATACTAAAGCATTTTAAAATTATTATCACTTTAAAGAAAATATCTTTGTTTAGATACCTTATTTTAAAAAAGTTTATATTTCATTTCCGAAATAAAATTCAAAATATATTCTATGATTCTTTTCTTTCCTTAGGATACTTTGGATCTTCAATTTTAAGTTATAACGTCCTATTCCTTCTAAGCAAATAAACCAATCTTATACAAAACGATAGCATAACATAAGTTCTAAATTATTTATCATTTCTCTTAAACATATTTATTATTTCAAACAAGCAAGGGATCAATGGAAAATGATCATACCAGAAAGTTTACAGGAAGGACTTATTGACTACACACATCATTTGTATGGGCACTATGGTATAAATAAAGTGGAAGCCTTATTGAGGACATGGTTCCACTGGCCGAATATGAGAGCACAGGTCACCAGGATAGTAAGCTCATGTGAAATGTGTCAGAAGACAAAACCAGCAAACAAGTCGTATCAAGGTCCATTGAATTCTATCATCCCTAAAGAACCCAATGACCTGGTGGCTATTGATTTCTATGGACCATTGCCAGCTTTCGGGAAAATGAAATATCTACTAATAGTATATGGCCTTTTTTCAAAATGGGTGTCAGCATATCCGGTGACCCAAGCCAATACCAAGAATGCCATATGAGCCCTTGAGGTACGATATTTTAAAAGGGTAGGCAAACCAAAAGCTATTTTGTCGGACCACGGTACGCCATTAACATCTTATGATTGGCAACAGTGGATAGAGAGGATGGAGGTAAAACACATATTGTCATCCATACGAAATCGGCAATCAAACCCTTGTGAGCGGGTGATGAGAGTTAGGACGCCTCTTCGGGGTATATACTGCATCCAACCATAGAGGATGGGTGAAACAACTCCCAAGGGTGTTAAATTTCATAAATTGGTCTCATAATGAATCTACCGGATTTGCACCTGTAAGACTTCACTTCGGACAAGCAATACCTAGATTGTACCAATCCAAGTTACCCGCTGGTCCAGAAAACATTGATAAAGGGAGAGATCATGAAGAATCAAGA
This sequence comes from Epiperipatus broadwayi, assembly GCA_028023455.1. Lineage (NCBI taxonomy): Eukaryota > Metazoa > Onychophora > Udeonychophora > Euonychophora > Peripatidae > Epiperipatus > Epiperipatus broadwayi. The sequence continues at coordinate 4,861,327 of JAQFVV010000059.1, forward strand.
AAAAAATTGGAACACTGTGCCAAGCTCCGAACCCAGCGGAAAGGAGGCCTGACTTATAAGTTTAAAACAGGGAATACAGTATGGGTAAAAACGAACCCTGTGAGTCAAACTGGGAAGCATATTTTTAAAAAGTTCCAAAATTTGTATGAGGGACCTTACCAAATCAGCCGACAGGATGGTCCAAATGCTTTCACGTTAAAGAATGGTGAAGGAGAAAGGGGTACCTATAACGCTAGGTCACTGAAACCATATAAGACTAGGACGTGGGTTAGAAGTACTCCATAAAGACTTATTAAGAATAAAATTAGTTCAAACCCATATTTTATTCTCATTCCCCTGCCCCGGTGGTATTGTACCATTTATTTATATATACGGTACAAATTACTATTTAATATTGGGTATCATTCAAATAAAAGGAAAAAAAAGAAAAGAGAGAGAACCCGATCGTTATTTTTTTTTGTAATATAATGTTGTAAGAAAAACGTACAATGAAAGTTTAATTTTTTTTTAAATAAGTTAACTAAAATAAATTCAATGTTGGAAAGTGCAGATTGAATCAGTGATTCAAATAGTGAAAGGAAATTTCAAAGGTGAAAGATTGCTATCAGAAATAACTTTCTGATAGTAATTAAAAATGGCAGAAATTCTTAACGAAAAAACAAACTTTGTAATAAGAAAAAGGAGAACAATGTAGAAGTTTATAAAGTAGAACAATGGGAAAAAAAAACGTGCGCAGAACTTCTAAAAAGAATCTAGAGGTATAAAAGGAGCCGACAGATTTGAAAAGGGGTCTTTTTTCTCTTATTGTTCCAATAGTGCTGAGCAATTTGAAGTGCCTCATATTTTTTTAATAAAATGTGTCCACTTAGATACGAACTGAAATCGCTCGCCATGAGTGAGTAGAACTCTATCACTTGCCGACACTTTCTCTCGAGAAAAAGTCACCTAGATCGTCATCTGGCTACCTAAATTATATCGGAGATTCGGAAATAAAACTAAAAGAAAAACAACTACTGCGGACTACCCACTAACGGAATTGTATGTCGGGAAGATCGATGACCTACTTAATGTCAACTTACCGGTAAGTAAATGGCCATAATTTTTTTACATAAAGCTTTATGAATAGTGAGTTGAATGGAAATGTTATCCCATAAATTTTTCTTGGATCAGAAGATTTGCGAACTGAGAAATGAACCAAACTGTTACTACGGAAATAAGACTAAATAATTATTACTCCAATATTTGAACCAAATTATTGAATTCATATGCACAATCTTTTCCAACATTATAATTTTGTTTTAATCATAAATATTGAATGCTTGACGAGTTAGAATAAATCTTTATTATTAACTTCACTTTTATTGTACGTGTATAAAATTAATGCTATTCTATTTAAGTTTTACCTTTAGTTATTTAACTTAGATCATATAATTATTACCTTACGGGCTACAATATGTTTGACGCAGTCTCAGTGGGTCTAACGACTCTGGTGCCCTCAAGTAGAAATTAAAAACTGGTTCGGCTCACAATTGTACTCTGTAATAATTATAGGCCAAAGTTGATCAGGAAAAATAGCTGTGTTGAGAATAGAACTACAACTTTCTTATTTCTTTGATACAGTTTGATCAACTCACGCGCAAATATAAATGGTATGTGTATAGTGGCCTAAGCAAATACGAAAATGTTACAATATATATATAAAACAATTAAGTATATATATATATATATATATATATAGTGTACCTATAGACTAAGGGCATATATATATATATATATATATAGTGCCCTTTTCTATAGGTCAGTAATAGTTTATAACAGTCAATTACTAAAAAATTTAAATTTAGAATATGTTCTTTTAATATATTAATTATATTAAGTCAATTATATCTTTAAAGTACAATTTGAAGCTAAAGAGAATACAGAGTATATAAAATCATTTAAAAGTAGTTATGTAAAGTTTAAAATATTGTTTCATATGGTTAGAAAAGCTGGCCATATTAAATAACACAGCTATAAATATTAAAAGTATATTTAAAAATTTGATTTTAATAGTTTAAAACTGATAAGTTAATAAATATAGTAGTTAAATTTGTAATCATATTTAAATAGTCAACATTAATATAGTATATTTTAAAATAAACTTTGTGATGGTGAAAATTATATCTAGTTCTATATTTTCTAAATTGTTCTTCCAAATTTTTATAATTATTTTATATAATATAGTAAGTGTATCAATTTTATTAATCTGGGCAGAGAAATAGATTGAAAATCGTCTGTCAAAGTTATTAATCATGTGACTTGTATACTATATACGTTCACACACAAAATTCAATGGACCTTGATACGACTTGTTTGCTGGTTTTGTCTTCTGACACATTTCACATGAGCTTACTATCCTGGTGACCTGTGCTCTCATATTCGGCCAGTGGAACCATGTCCTCAATAAGGCTTCCACTTTATTTATACCATAGTGCCCATACAAATGATGTGTGTAGTCAATAAGTCCTTCCTGTAAACTTTCTGGTATGATCATTTTCCATTGATCCCTTCGAGGGTCGGTGATATACCATAGTATCTCTTCTTTCAGGTGGTATCTCTCATCAGTGTTAGCATCTGCTGTCTCTCCCACTTCATCTTTGTCTTCTAGTTGATCAATAATTTTCTTGTAGGTCAGGCTTTGCCATTGTACCTTTCCTAAGTGTCTCAATCCTTCTTCTACTACAGCGTCTGTTTCTAATTCTGCACTTGCCAAACAGATATCTTCCATCTGCAAATGGTCCTGGGTATCAGGAACAATATTCCGGCTCAATGTGTCGGCTACCACATTTTCAGTGCCCTTACAATACTGGATGGAATAATTGAACTCCTGGAGAAAAAGGCTCCATCGGATTAGCCTACTATTTGCTAAATAACTATGATTTAAGAACTTTAGGCTCTTATGATCTGTCCTAACAATCGTTTCTGATCCTATCAAGAATTGGCGGAACTTCTGAAATGCCCACACCACAGCCAAGGCCTCTTTCTCTGTTACACAGTAATTAATCTCTGCACCTCTCAGTGGTCTGCTGACAAAATAAATTACACCCCAGGTACCATCCCCTTGAACTTGCATAAGAGCAGCACCTAACCCATACCCACTACTATCTACCTGAACAATAAACAGTTTCCTTAAGTCAGAGTAAACCAACATCACTTGACTAAGGAATTTCTCTTTAATAACCCTAAAATTGGTCTCATGCTCTTCCGTCCATTTCCATGATGTTCCCTTACATAATAATTGCAGCAGAGGCTCCATGTCTGAAGCAAAGTTTTTGTAAAATTTATTGTAGAAATTACACATCCCCAAAAACGATCTCACCTGTTTTGGTGTTCGACGAGCTGGGAAATCTCGTATTGCCTGGATTTTGTCCGGGTGGGGTCTAATTCCTTTGGCATTAATTAAGTGCCCTAAGAAATTCACTTCTTCCATTGCTAAACAGCTTTTTTGCAAATTAATGCGAATATCCTTCATATTGCACTCTTGTAGAAACAACTTGAGGTGTTGTAAGTGTTCCTGGGCGTTATTGGATGCAATAATCACATCATCCATGTAAACAGTGATTAACTTTTTGATTTCCGGGCACAGCACATGATCGAGACATTTTAGCAGGCCTGCTCCACTATTCTTGAGACCAAAAGGCATTCTGTTAAATTGGTACGATATACCATTATATCGAAATGCTGTGTACTTCCAGTCAGCAGGGTGTAACCTGATCTGCCAATAGCTGGCAGTCAGATCTAACGTGGAAAATATCTTTTTTCCCCGGAATTTATTTACCAACTCATTAATTGGAGGTGGAACATTTTGATCTGGCCATGTAATCTTGTTCAATTGCCTGGCATCCAAACACAGTCGTATGGTTCCATCTTTTTTTTTTTTACAACCACCAATGGGTTATTATATGCTGATGAACCCTTAGTGATAATATCCCACTCCTCCATTTTAGCTAATTCTCTCTCTACCTCAGCTCTATAGGGGTGTGGCACTGGGTATGATCTTGCCTGGTATGGTGTACTGTCAGCGATCTTGATCCTGTGCTCATACCCTTTAATAACCCCGGGTTTATCTGAAAAATTCGATTTATATTCATTTAAGACTTCTTTTAGGTCCTCTTTCCATCCTTCCTTCACTCCCTTTATTACTTCATCAATCCTTGCCTCTATTGAAGGCTGTTCTATCTCAACCTCCATATTACATACGTTTTGCTGGTTCATTCTCATCCCCGACCCAAACTCCACTTCTTCCCCACCACAGATAATCTTTTCATCTTTATAATTGATCACACACCCAGTTTTGTGCATAAAATCTGACCCCAATATGGCTTCATGTACCAACCCTTTTAGAATAGCGTGTGGGGCATAATTTTATCCCCTATCTTAATTTGCACCCAAACCTGTTTTGAGCCCAATTGTGCCTTTTTGTTATTTGCTAATGTTATTAGCGTGCTTTTCACTGGTAGAGTTGGTATCTCTATGGGTTGGCTCCGCATGCGCTCATACGTTGTTTCTGACAGATTATCTATCCTCTTTTCTTCTGTTGTTCTACTGATCACTTTATTTCTTTTCTTTTTCCTTTTTTTTTACTGGTTCTTTTATTCTTTTAATTCTCTGACCATCTCTGCCATTTCTTTTTTTATTTCTTCTTTGAATTCTGTCATGCATTCGTATAATAGTTTTTTTTTATTAAGGGTTCCATGCCTTCTTTTAATTCTTCCGCACTTTCTGCCATATTTTGTATATTTTTATTACTTCTCAATTTCATATATGGCCGTGTTGCTTATTTTTGCTACCGTAAACAAAATCTTAACGCTATCAATTGTTACGATATAAATACAATATTTTATTTTGTTTTGCTAATAAATTCGTTCACCGACACCCCTCTCTTTTATCACCCTATAATCTCCCGTCCCCTTCTACCTTTATTGTCACTTCTTACATTTGATCGGTTTTATTTATTATTTAATAATTTATACGCTATTATTTTCTTTTGATCGGTTTTATTTATTATTTAATAATTTATACGCTATTATTTTCTTTCAATATAGCTTTCTTTAAAATCCTACTCTAAAAAAAACTTTTGTAATCGTACGCAAAAACTTTTTAGATTTGCGCACTATTTGTGGTCATATTTATTTTCTGGCTACGGACATTAAATTCTCAATTTTATGCCATTTTTAAATTTTCTCAAGTCATGGTTTTTTTTTTCGTAAGCCTTGAGTTGGGCAAGCCATTGTAACGTTTTCGTATTAGCTTAGGCCACTATTTACGCAGCAAATTTTTATTTGGACGTGAGTTGATCAAACTGTATCAAAGAAATAAAAAAGTTGTAGTTCTATTCTCATCACAGCTATTTTTCCTGATCAACTTCGGCCTATAATTATTACCGAGTACAATTGTGAGCCGAACCAGTTTTTAATTTCTACTTGAGGGCACCAGAGTCGTTAGACCCACTGAGACTGCATCAAACATATTGTAGCCCATAAGGTAATAATTATATGATCTAAGTTAAATAACTAAAGGTAAAACTTAAATAGAATAGCATTAATTTTATACACGTACAATAAAAGTGAAGTTAATAATAAAGATTTATTCTAACTCGTCAAGCATTCAATATTTATGATTAAGACAAAATTATAATGTTGGAAAAGATTGTGCATATGAATTCAATAATTTGGTTCAAATATTGGAGTAATAATTATTTAGTCTTATTTCCGTAGTAACAGTTTGGTTCATTTTTCAGTTCGCAAATCTTCTGATCCAAGAAAAATTTATGGGATAACATTTCCATTCAACTCACTATTCATAAAGCTTTATGTAAAAAAATTATGGCCATTTACTTACTGGTAAGTTGACATTAAGTAGGTCATCAATCTTCCCGACGTACAATTCCGTTAGTGGGTAGTCCGCAGTAGTTGGTTTTTCTTTTAGTTTTATTTCCGAATCTCCGATCTAATTTAGGTAGCCAGATGACGATCTAGGTGACTTTTTCTTGAGAGAAAGTGTCGGCAAGCGATAGAGTTCTACTCACTCATGGCGAGCGATTTCAGTTCGTATCTAAGTGGACACATTTTATTAAAAAAATACGAGGCACTTCAAATTGCTCAGCACTATTGGAACAATAAGAGAAAAAAGACCCCTTTTCAAATCTGTCGGCTCCTTTTATACCTCTAGATTCTTTTTAGAAGTTCTGCGCACGTTTTTTCCCCATTGTTCTACTTTATAAACTTCTACATTGTTCTCCTTTTTCATATTACAAAGTCTGTTTTTCGTTAAGAATTTCTGCCATTTTTAATTACTATCAGAAAGTTATTTCTGATAGCAATCTTTCACCTTTGAAATTTCCTTTCACTATTTGAATCAATGATTCAATCTGCACTTTCCAACATTGAATATATTTTAGTTAACTTATTTTTTAAAAAAAATTAAACTTTCATTGTACGTTTTTCTTACAACATTATATTACAAAAAAAAATAACGATCGGGTTCTCTCTCTTTTCTTTTTTTTTGAATGATACCCAATATTAAATAGTAATTTGTACCGTTTATATATATATATATATATATATATATATATATATATATATATATATATATATATATATATAATACTTATTTTCTGGAATAAGAAAATTATGGAACATTAAAAAACAAGAACAGTAATAAATAATAATTGTATAAAAACTAAATAATAAAGTAGCAAATTTTATTATTAAGAATAATTAGTCTAGAATTCTGACTTTATTGTCAAGAAATAAAAGCAATTAGTGGGAAAAGGAGGGAATCAACCTAGTTTTAAAATGAATAAAAACTATTTTTTAGCAAACTTTAATTAAATGGTTTAGATTTATAATTATTTATTAAGCACACAGAAAGTATATGTAAATACTTTTAAGACAGGCTATAACCTGTATCAAATGTGTCTTAAAATTTATAATATTCAAGCAATATCTTTATTTTTCCAATAGAGGGATCTCTCCAACCATGTCACAAGATAGTGACTTTTATACCTTACCTTTAACCCAGCGTTCCACTTACATAGGTCAATATGAAGCATCTTGATTTGGGAGTGTGAAGCTTTTGTTCTCTCCACTGTTTTAAGTCCATTATTTCCTTTATGTGTGTTGTGGTTTGAGAGGTCCCCCTATTGGCAAAAATAAAGATATTTCTTGACTTATAAATTTCAAGGTGCATTTCATAGAGGTTATTGCCTGTCTTAAAAGTATCTACATATACTTTGTGTGTGCTTAATAAATAATTATAAATCTACAATAGTTTATATATTTCCAGTATAAAGATCGTAATATTAACTTGTAAATTGCAAGATTTCATGAATGTTAATTTGTAAAGAAAATAGTGAACTTAAACAGTAGAGAGAACAATAGTTTCATGCTCCCAAATCAAGATGCTTCAGATTGGCCTATATAAGTGGAAAGTTAGGTTAAAGATAAGATGGACACTCTTATCTTTTATAAAAGTTGTTATCTTGTAGCATGGTTTGAGAGGTCCCTCTATTGGCAAAATAAAGATATTGCTCGACTATTATAAATTTCAAGGTGCATTTGATACAGATTATGGTCTGTCTTAAAAGTATTTGAATGGTTTAGTTAGACTTAATCCAATTAAATATTAATGGAATCCAGAGTTAAATCTGCATTACAATGGCTACTGTACTCCAGAAAAGGTAACAGAGGTAAAGACATTATATAAATGACAGAGAAAATCAGAATACATTTTTTTTCCAGCAGATAATTCAGCTATAAGATCATAATTTCTAGATGGGAAGTGGAACATATATTGGGAGAAAGTGCACAATACATTGTAGGACAGTGCTTTTCAGAGAATTAGCCTTTTCACCATGTAGGGTTTCAACAGGTTGCTCTGACTTTATTAATGATTTTTATAAGCCTAATGAGCCATGCAAATAGTAAAAGTAATTATCAGAAATAAAATTACTTGTTAAATGTTAGTGTATATCAGAAAGCTTACAAAAAGTTGTATATCAGAAAAAAAAAGCAACTCATTATGTGTAAGAATCTTGAATCTTGAGTGAGTATATTGTGCCATTACAATTTAGTCACTAGATAAATTTATAGTAATGTGCATGTAGAAAAGGTAAACCAAAAATCATCATCACAATTTTATATAACCATAAAAGAAGCTGTAGGGCATCCAAGTTCAAACCCTACCAGATCAAAATCTTAAACACTTTAGACAG